>OY282641.1:91533613-92066113 GCA_958299015.1 Tetanocera ferruginea | reverse complement strand
GCGAAGATCAAGTTCGAGAATGGGCTAGATCGGATGAAAACCACAACCACCTCCCATACAACCTCAATAATGAAAACTCTATAAAGAGGCTAATATTAAAGCTACAATACTGAAATTCGATATTTGTGTATTCTATGTCAAAACTAAGGTGTGTAAGAAAAATGGGCGTTATCCACCTACTAACACGCCCACCTCCCATACAACCCCAAAATTGAAAACTATATAAAAAGACTTCTGTGGAAGCTAAATACACAAAAATAGGTATTTATTCATTTTATATTAAAACTAAGGTGTGTTAGAAAAATGGGTGTCATCCACCAACGAACACGCCCACCTCCCATATAACGCCAAAATTGAAAACTATATAAATAGGGTTTTATCAAAGCTACAAAAGTAAAATACTCTGTTGCGCTTTTCGCTTATTGTGAGTTTCGCACGGAAAATTTCGTATGTTCGAAAAAAATCCACCTATCGGCAACGCTGATTTATAACGGAATGTTTCGCTTTTACATATATATTTTTTCACTTGTATTTTTTAAGCGGAAAAGATTAAGGAAAAATGTAAGCTTTTTATTTTTGCAAAAAACAAATGAAAATTATTTAATTTTGGTTTAATGTTAGGAGTAAAACAATAAACAAAGTGCAAAGCAACATTCTGCTCAGCAAAATGCAGGAGAGGCCCGACATTGCACAAGGTTTTGTTAAGGAAAACAAGGATAGAGTGGCGCTATTTTGGAAGCAACTGACCCTTGAATTGAACAGTGCTGGACCACCAGTTAAAGGCGAAAGCGATTGGAAGAAGGTTCGGATTTCTGCTATGTGTATGTTTCTGTAAACATAAACTTTGAACTTGTAGGCTTGGAATGACCAAAAAAGATACGTTCGGCGAAAAGCTGCCGACAACAAAAAATACGAAAGAGGAACGGGAGGTGGACCCAATCGCACGCAAAAGCTGTCGCCTTCAGAGGAAGCCATATTTGAGCTTATAGGGATGAAAGAAGCTGTGGAGGGTGTTGAAACTGGGCAACCGTTTGGTTTGAGTTCGGCTGTAAAACGAAAGCGTTTCAACAATGAAAACGAAGAATCGCCTGCAATTGAAGAAATATTCAGATCCATCAATGAGGAAAATTTGAATGATATTGCAGATGAAACGCCAATTTCATTTTCTGCTTCTCTTCGAAAAGAGTCTGAATCAGCCAACAAAAGGCAGGAAGTCAGAAAAGCGAATCCTATACAGGAAGCTTCAGACTGTAGTCCTGCTTCAACCCTTGCTGCTCCTTGTGATATGGATGCTCCAAGCAATAACATGCATGCATTAAAAAAAACACCAGTGAAAATGTCAACCAAAGATGTCGCATTAAGAGAACTACAAATACAGGAAGAGGTATGCAAAAAAATTAGTGAAGCTGTAGACATGGGTAAAAAACATAATGAAGAAGTTCAAAGCTCATTTAAAAAAATATACAGAACACTGGATCGTATATACGACCAGAAAAGGTGTATATTAAAAGAGCAACAACGTCATAATCTTGAAATGGAAAAACTAAAAAAACGGAAAATAGAAATTAAATTGGAAAAAAACCGGAAAATTATAGAATTAGAAGAATTAAAATTGAAATTAATGCGTAACCAAAAATAATTTTTGCTTTAAGCATTTAAAACTGTTATTTATTTATATTTTCTGTTATTTATTTATCGAATTTGAAGTGATTTAATTTGAATGAAAAGCCTTGAAGCCTATAAACTGAATTTTAACCTTAATTTTTTCTGAAAAGCTTACTACCTCTTATTAATTTATATTATTTTTATTTTTGTTAGTTTTTAAGAAAAGAATCGACACCTGAATTTTATACATTATTTTTGTTTTTGCTAGTTTTTAAGAAAATAATCGATACCTGAATTTTATACCTTATTTTTATTTTTATTAGTTTTTAAGAAAATAATCGATACCTGAATTTTATACCTTATTTTTATTTTTATTAGTTTTTAAGAAAATAATCGATACCTGTATTTTATACCTTATTTTTATTAGTTTTTAAGAAAATAATCGATACCTGAATTTTATACCTTATTTTCATTTTTATTAGTTTTTAAGAAAATAATCGATACCTGAATTTTATACCTTATTTTTATTTTTATTAGTTTTTAAGAAAATAATCGATACCTGAATTTTATACCTTATTTTTATTTTTATTAGTTGTTAAGAAAAAAATCGGTGCCTGAATTCTATACTTTATTTTTGTTTTTGCTAGTTGTTAAGAAAAATATCGATACCTTAATTTTATACATTGTTTTTTGTTTTTTATTTATTATATTTGTAAGTTAGTTAAAAAAGAAACAATATGAATTAAAAATGAATTAAAATAAATTTCCAATAAAATGAACTTAAACTCCAAAAATGAAATTACAAGGAATTACAAATTTCTGTACGAATGCGTTGACCTGCGCTGAGGTAGCTATTGCTTTCAGCGGTAGTTTCATTATATGCGGCAAACTCTGCCTCAACTGTTTCTGCAAGTTCACTTAAATCGGAGACAGTGCTTTTGTAATGGATACAAATATTGTGCAACGCTGCGCAAACATTAATAATTTTTATCGCTTTTGCAGGAGCGTAGTACAGCTCCCTGGCACCCAAAAGGCATCTCCATCTATTTTTTAAGACGCCATTGGTTCTTTCGATGATATTTCGACACCGAGAGTGCGTATAATTGAAGTTAGCTTCTCTTGAACCGATTTCAGGTGTTCTGTAAGGAGTTAAAAGCCACGGCTCGAGAGGATACCCAGCATCACCTATGAAATGTTTACTATGAAATTATTTTTTGACCATTATCAAATAAATACCTAGGAGCCAAGTATTCCTGCAGCCCTCCAAGTAATCCTGTTCCATATGAGCTCGCAGTCCGCTCAAATTCCAAATGAAAGAATCATGACACGCTCCAGGATGTGTAGCATCTATGTAGCGGATTCTTAGCTCACTGTCACACACCTGTTAAATAATTTTTTTTTAAGAAAGTTTTATAAAATGTACTTTACTCACGAGCAAAACATTCAAACTACAAGCTCCTTTCCTGTTATAGAACAGATGTTTATTTATAGAAGGAGATGTTCGCAAATTGTTCGCTCGAAAATTCCCAAAACTTCAGACAGTACCTCACTGAACGACGATTGGGCCAAGCCCACTTCGTGGTCTTTACCAACTCCTTTTTGATATCCACCCTCAGCGAAAAATCGTAAGCAAGCACTTAGTTTTACGATTGGTGGAATCGCAAATTGTTGACCAGATGGTGGCAAACACGAAGCCAGTGTGTCCAACAAATATTTGAATGCCGGCTTATTCACCCGATAATTTTGTATAAATCTGCAAAACAAAAGCTATTTTAAAACGAATTACTTAATGGTGGTAAATCTTACAAAGACTCCCGCAACTCCAAAGGATTGGACTGATCCCTTAAGCGCCTTCGAACAGCGCGCTCTTCATTTCGTTCCTCCTCTTCCAGCAACAGCCGCAGTGCTATGCTTATCATTTTAATAATAAACTTTAATTTGTTTGTTTATTTGATTTGTTTGTTTATTTAATTCGTTTAATTTAGGGCACTTTTATGTTTTTCAGAAATGTTTTCTTGTTTTATGCTGTGCACACAATTCACAATAGTATGTTCGAAATTGCACAGCTGATTTTAAGCGAACTGTGATTCGTGTGAAACTCACGATAGGTCTTCAAATTTTCGGGCGAACAGTTTTTCGCTAGTCAAAATATTTTTCGGGCGAAACTCATGATAAGGGTGAATATTTATTCATTTTATGTCAAAACTAAAGTGTCTTAGAAAAATGGGCGTCATCCACCCACTAACACGCCCTCCTCCCATACAAACCTAAAATTTAAATCTATATAAAGAAGCTTCTGTCGAAGCTACAAAAATAAAATTAGGTATTAATTCATTTTATATCAAAAATAAGACGTGTTAGAAAAATGGGCGTCATCCATTCACGAACACGCCCACCTCCCATACAACCCCAGATTGAAAACTTTATAAAAAGGCACATCTTTAAGATTGTTTTACACTTACGAATCAGCCGTGGGGGTATTTTAACTTCGGCCAAGTCGAAGATATACCTTACTAGTTTTCTTTATTTAACTTCTATGACAAGACTGCAGCTTCCAATTTTATTGCGCTGTCAAAGTGAAACACTTTACGTCTTCTGTTTTTTACCTGGCCGTGTTCATAGAACCATAAGTAAACAAAATCTAAATAGAAGGCAAGATTTTGCTTGTATTGAAATCGGATTTGGATGTTGGAAAAAACGCAGCTATTGCTTTCAGGGATGACTGTTGTACATAAATCTTAAAATTAAAAATTTTTGAAAAATTTTTTTAGGGTTAATTTCTGTAAAGGACTTTCTTAAGGTCAGGTCTTAAGATTTTGTTATTATAAATTAATACATTTTAAGTTTTTTGTGTTTATACAAATTATAAAATCTTTTCAAAGCATTGCTATGATTATTGCTAATCTTCGGAGGAGAGTTTTGATACAAAAGATGAACTACGTTTAGGGCCGTTTTCACAATGTTTGCTTAAGCACTAATCAGAACTTTAACCAGCGGTTAGAAAAATAGCATTTTCTCAATGTTCGGTCAGAACTTATCCGTCGGTTAAGTTAACGGCAAGTTGTAGTCCCAGTTAGCTGCTAATCGGAAGAACAGCTGAGCATAGTAAACAATTAATATTTATTTATTACACAAAAGTGGACAGAATCAACAATGAGTTTGAACTAAATAGATAAAGGACACATGCAAATAGATGTGATAACGTTGAAGAGTATGACGACAAGTTAATCAGAAGATTTCGTTTGTCCAAAATAAGTTTATTTTTTTTTCATTTCGGATAAAATAAAACATAAAATTGGAAAAAATAATGAAAGTTTATATAGATGTACTTACTTTACTTATATAGATGTACTAAATAATTATTAATTTCAAATTGAATTCATTAATTAATTGGACAGTCTGTTTTTGCGTTTTAGTTCTTGTTCATATAAATTCATACAAACACTTTTCACGGCACAAAATCACAAAAAAGTAAACAAAACAGCTGATATGCAGTTTTCGACTATTTATAATTGAAAAAAATTCACAGTCAATGTTCTAACCGGCAGTTACTTAACCGACACTTGGTGAAAACGAAATTGTTTTTTTAGCTATCGTGCGGTTAGCTATCTGCTGGTTAGACTTAAGCTGGAAGTTTATTCACTGCATATGCATATGCGTCCGTCTACTCGCTGGTTTAATTTACGCACGTAAATTTTGGCAGAGTTCAATGGTTGCGTTTTACGTTCAGAGTAAGCAGGGCTGCAAAATTATAAAAAGTTTGTATGCTTTTTTATGTGGAATTTTAAGGATTTTATAATTTGGAGTCTTCATTTCTTAAATAATCTTCTTTTTTCGATCAATACCGATCTTTCATTAAAGACTATGAACAACTTAGCCATATGACAAAAATCGGTAATTATCCTGATGATATTCATAAGTTTTCCTACTTTCTGCCACATCATGGCGTACACTCAAAAAAATACTGTAGTAGAATATACTACACAATGTGTATTTGTTTCCCAAAACATGTAGTTTTATTTCTTTTCAAACACACTTGTAGTTATTCGATAACTTTTTACTGCATTATGCACTTAAATAATTAATACTATACGATGTAGTTATATGTAGTAAGTATTTATTTAAATGTATTTGTTTTTATACACAAAAATTTTTTAAAAAAATATTTTTTATAGCTAGCTGTGATTTTTCATTTCAATAAATTAAAAATTATTTAAAAAAATAAAAATAATATTGTCAACCAAGACTGCACAATGCTGGTAAGTAACCAAATTTTAAATAAAATGTTAAGTGCTTATATAAATAAATAATATCATTCTAGTTGACGATATTTGGCTCCTACCACTATAACTAGTCATCAAGATTTCAAGAAGAAAAGCTTTGCTGAAAATTGATGGGAGTTTAATTGCCCACAATATTGGCATTTAGATAAAGCTGTAACGTAATTTTCATGTTTTTTTCTCCCGTTTATTATTCAGCCCAATCATGAAACATTTTCTCCCGGAAGTTGTAAATCGAAATTTCCGTTTTTAAGATTAAGTTAAAATACTTTTTGGAAATTTTTAATGCAATTTTGTTCATCAACCGCCAATATTCATGAGTGTAAAATAAAAAAATGAGATACCTTTATCTGCTATCTTAAAACCGGAAACTTCCACTTGCAATTCCCGGGAGAAAATGTTTCATGATTGGGCTGATTATGTTCTTTTTTTATCATTCTATGTTATTTTTTATTATATTGTTGACATTATTGTAAATATGTTCTTGAGATATTGTTGTTAATTAAATTGTATAATTTAATATAGAAATTAAAAAACACAATTTAATAATTAAAACAAAACACCTATTAAAACAATAGTAGTAAGAATTACTACATATGTAGTAAAAATTCTTTTTTAATGCAGCATAAAAATTTGGATTTTAATTTTCGTTTAAATAAATATGTAGTAAAATCTACTACGCTTGTAGTAAAAATAACAACAAAAATTTTTTTTTCTCTGTAGTTAAAATAAATAATCGAATTTAGTAAAAATAAATACATTTTTATTTGGACGGTGAGCTACTACTTTACATTTGTTTTAAATACATTTTTATTTATTTTTACTACAGAATTTTTTTGGGTGTACTTAAGGAAGATAGTACACTCAAAAAAATACTGCAGTAAAATTTACTACACAAAGTGTATTTGATTCGTCAATATATAGTTATATATATATAATATATAAAAGTGAAATATATAAAAAAAAATAAAAAAATATATAAATATAAAAAAAATATTTGAAAATATAACTGCCACCCTGGACTGTCCGTACGCGATGCTGGTAAGTAAAGAATTTAATGTTTGTTATTATGATGCTAATTTAATTCCACTTCTAGCGGACGGTGGAACTTTGGAGACGGCGGACCTTGGATACTGTGACGAGTTCTCTCTTGTGCTAATATTTCCGGGCTTTCGTCTCCTTCCTCAACAATAAGAAAATAGACAAGAGAAGTGATCACACTATCGGCACATGAAAAAGATAATTAACTCATCGAATTCTACTGGAAATCCCATGCTCTTCCGACAAGAGGGCGAAAATGTTAAGATATATTTCTGTGCCATTTACTACTTTATATTAAAATGTTTAAAATATTGTTTGTTGTAAATATATAAACAACATTGATTTTTTTTTACAATGTAGTAAAAATTACTACACATGTAGTCAAAATTACTACATAAGTAGAAAAAATTTAGTTAAAATTATTTAAAAGAACTGATAACCGTTTAGGATACACAAATGAAAAAAACATTTGTTTTTAATGTAAATGTATTTGTTTTACGAATTTAAAATTATGTAGTTAAAATAAATAATCTAATTCAGTAATAATAAATACATTTTTATTTGGACGGTGAGTTACTAATTTGCATTTCTTTTAAATACATTTTTATTTATTTTTACTACAGAATGTTTTTGGTATGACTACTCAACTTCGAGTTGTTTTCGATGGTGGTAGTAAATGCATAGGGCATTCATCAATTAATGATGAACTATGTTCTAGCCCTGCGTTACAAAATGATTTGCCCCAACTTCGGCGCAGATATCAGTTTGCATTTAGTGCGGACATTAAGAAAATGTTTCGACAAATTGAGGTTGCATCGGAACATCAACCATTCTAACAAATTTTATGGCGTTATCATAACAAAGAGAACATTTTGTTATATATAAACATAATACCGTTACCTATGGTACAACTTGTGCACCCTACCTAGCTATTAGAGTTCTGCGACAATTAGCTGACGACAAATGGAAAAATATCCTCATGCCGCAAGTTTTAATATCTGAATCTTATGTCGAGATTTCATCTTCTTTGAACTTTAGTTACGATAGCATCGTCAAAGCTTTAGGTGTTCAGTGGAACACAACTTTAGATGCATGCATTTAAAGTGAATCTACACGAATCTACCAAGGTTACAAAGAGGTCTATCCAGGGCCGGATTTTGGCCATCTAAGACCATAGGCGGACTTTGTGGTGCGGGCCCTTATACTGAAAAAAAACTTTAATAGATAGATAATAATACATAATAATAAAATAAAAAAAGCTATTTTCCAATTAAAATTAAATGGACATAAATGTCCATCTATATTTATTGTTAATAAACGCATTTATAATATCTTCGAAGACCATTGTTTTAAGAACATAGTTTTCTAAACTTAATAAAGCCTAAAGGCTCAACCAAGCTATGCGTAAGCATTCAAAAGCTAGAGAGCAAAAGAACGTGCTTGCTCAGCAATATATTGCGTCGCTCAAGTCGTGCGTAAGCAATTTTTCGTTCAGTTTCTCAATTTTCGTTTACTTTTCAAAACTTGAGTGTGAGCGCTCGACACCGTATATTGCTAAGCAGAAAAGGGTTGCAACCTGTTTAATAAATAATTTAAATTTTGATTTTAAACACTTATGTATCGAAATTTTATTAAAAATCAGTAAAAAATTTATGTTTTAGACAGGATTTATTTATTAAGCGAGGTTTGTATTGAAATTGACCGCTATTTTCAATCATAAAGCATGGATGAATTTACCAACTTAAAAAAAATATTTTTTTATAATTTTAGTTGGCAATCTTTTTCGACAAAAACAAATTATTTTTATTTTTCATTTTATTCGAATCGATTTATATTGAAATTTTTTTTCATGCTTACTTTGTTTTTAATTAAGTATGGAAAAGTGTGTTTTTGAACTTTTGTATACTTTTCGTTGACTTCTCTCTGAAACTTTTTTATACTTACGCATAACTTGTTTGAGCCTTAAGCGTTTAATCTTTCTTGCACCATGGACGTTCAAAGTCTGTTTTTAATAAGTTTTAATTAAGAAAATGATCTTTCCCCAGTACTGTTAGTTATCATGAGACACAGATGCATCCTCAAAGCAATCTCAACATAAGGAAAACAATCCTTTACATTTTTTTCGTAAATTAATTCAAGAATCCACATTGCCTGAGAGATATTTTACTTTTATGCATTTTTAAATTCTTTGAAAAAATATTTAAATTGAATCAGCTCATTTTCAAAATTATCTTCCGAATCATTATCATTAATTTTAATTAAATTGCGAGCCGACATAACTAGTTCTTCATCCGTTAGTTCGTTTAACTTATTGATAAAGCCAAAACGGAAGTCAACCAATTCATATGCCTAAAGCCTCTGCTGCAACGAAGCTTGAAACTGATCTATAACAGGAATAAAGTTTTGCACTCTAAATTTTTGTGCTGATGTGAGAACAGCTTCTGCTTCTTGAACACAATCAAGAGTAGACAAACGCACGTTAAGTTTACGCTTACGTTGCGCTGTACATTGATATTCAGTCCAACAACTTAATTCGGCAGCTTTTTTTTCATACTCTTCAAAATTATTTCTTTTGTCCTCAATGTATACTTTTAGTGATTTTAGTGTTGCAACTGCTGTACAAAGATCTAATGTTGGACTCTGTAAAATCTTGCTTGTTTTATTAACTTGGCTCAAAAGATCATCCCAAAATACGGTGTAAATCCCAATTTCTAATGTTGCCATTTTGTTATGCAAACCTAAAGTAGCAGCGCGCAATTTACCCGTGTCTTCTTTGTCTTCCGAAATTTCAAAAACTACATCCTTAATTTGACTATAACCACGAACTAAAGCACTTGTTGCGTCTGCTCGACATCGCGTTGTTGTTGTTCTTTTATCTCTTTTGGCCAAACATATGCTTGTGTATGGAGTTTTAAATTTTTGGGTTATGGGAGGTGGGCGTGTCCGAGCGTGAATTCCAAAAATATTAAATAGTGCAGATCTTGGATCCATTTCAACTTATGTACCGAGCAGGCGCGGATACAAGTTACCCCCTTTAATATAAGTAATTACCCCCTTTACCCCCCCCCCCCCCCCAGAACTTTTAAATACTTTACTTTTAAATACTTTATTTGGAAAAAATAATTGTGCCCACAGCTTAAGGCTACTTTTATGTATACATAAGCGATTCTGAAGGCGCTTTGAAAGAATACTCCAAAAAAATGGTCAGAGACATTGTGAAACTCTAGTTTTTTTTATTAATTTCAACAATTATTAAAGTATATAAAAATAAATTTTGTTTTTTTTTTGTTTTGTGACGTCATTTGCGTGTAGGTGACGTTTTCATGAAGCGATGCGAGAGAAGTAGGACCATTTAACTTGTAGAATAACACGATCTGTAGTCATCTGCAAAAAACAAAATATTTTTATATGTAAAGCAAACACTTAAGGCCATTTCCTCACGGAGCAATTCAAAAGTAATGCAATTGCAACAAATGTTGCTCAGAAAGTTTCAAACCACTGCAATTCAAAACTTAATTGCAACCTATGCTTTCAGAAGAGCAAGACACGTTACAACGCAACTGATTATTTTTACAGAGATCGACATAATTCTACTTTAGGGCCCAATAAGCAAAATGAGTTCCAGTGATTCGAGCGACGACGATATTATTTCCTTTTACTATACGCGAAGAAATAATAGCCAGAAAAAGATGTGGGTTCATCCCTACATAAAAAATAATGCTAACTGCAGATTGTTCGTGGCAGCAAAAGAGCTGCAGCAAAGTGATGCTAAGTTTTTAGCATTCTACCGAATGACCAAAGATTCGTACTTATATTTAGTGAGTATTGTTTGTCCTTTTTTAAGAAAAGAAAACACAAACATGCGGGAATGTGTCAGCGCCGAGGAAAGGCTTTTAATAACCCTACGGTAAGCAGGTTTTATCAGGGTACAAATTATATAAACAAACAGTTTTATTTTCTGAAGTAAAAATAAATAAGTTAATTTATTAAAAATAACTACATTTTTATTTGGATGTACTTACTAATTTACATTTATTTTATGTTATTTTCTATTTATTTTTACTACAGAAGTTTTTTGGGCACACGAAAAGATTGTTGATTGTTTTTAATAAAATTATATTCATATTAATTCATATCGGTTATTCAAATGCACATATATTAATTTAAATATTATATCACACGTTATTTAATGTTAATTCTTATGATGAATAAATAAAAAATAATAATAAAAAAGAAAGATTAGGCTTATTCAGCAAAAAATATTTAACTTAATATTAAATTAGTTGAATAATAAAATCAACTATAATTGATGATGTTGTAGACTATCAAGTATATGAATAACCAGACGATTGTAGGCTTATAGCTTTAGCATGAAAAGAATAACAAAAAATAAAACAATGTTAATAACGGAATTCAAAATGAGTTATAACTTTAAATTGAAGGTATTCATTACGGTATAACTTTTTTGGTATCTCTAAAAACATATAAAAATTTATGTTTCGCCGTTGAATTCTTGAATAAGCCTACAATCGTCTGATTCTTCAAATTCTTGATAGTCTACAACATCATCAATTATAGTTTCCTCATCAAAATCATAGTCTGTTTTCTCTGGGTATGCATTATTTACATCAGAACGAGCATAAATAATGGTTGGGTCCTGTGGTGTTGCTGTGTACGAAGGTGGTGGAACTTGCATTACACCTGGACGAACAATATCGTCAATAAGAAGCAACATCCTGCGTTTAAACGTAATTTTTTGAAATTCGTCCATTGCTTCAATTTCAGGGAGCAAACTTAGAAGAAACATTTCTAAGGGCGTTTTTGATGTGGAAGCGCCATCTAGCTTTGCCTTTTTTGCTTTGAAGTACTCCATGAAGCTGTTATCAACTTCTGACAGTGTTGATCTGGATTTTCTTTTTCTAACCGGTGGAGTTGTATTCGGAGATGATAGCTGTTGTTGTTTTTTGGTCAAATCTATTTGCGCAGATGTCGCACTTGTTAGGAATTCAGGTTGAATTTGTTCACGTGTTAGCCCTGGTTCCAATTGAACTTGATGGCAATCTTCATCTTCGAGAATTATTTTTTTTTGAATTTGTTTTTGTTGTGCTTGGTTTTGAATTGCTTGTGAAATTGGTAAATTACCAGACGATGTTGCTATGGAACCTTTTATGAAAGGTATTTTTTTAAAAATGAGCCTGAAAACAAAGTTACAGCTCGTCATGTTCTCAAGTTTACAGCCATTTTTTATACAATCAACTATAGAACTTGAACAATAAAAAAAAGAACTTGAAGTCACTACCTCAGCGGAAGTGTTTGCTTTATAATAATTATATTTTTGCAAAATTTTAACGAATAGTTTAAAAATGCCCTTTATATGAAATCATTGAGCAAGCAACATTGATTTTGATTTGTAATCGCAATTAAGATTATGGCAATGCAGACCAGAGTTGCCAATTAAAATATTTTATTCTTCTAAATTTTTACTGAAAACCTGCCAAACTTTTTTGCAACCTATGTGCCAACAAATTTTACCACAAAAAATCAATACGTGCATTGTTACTTTCAGTTTTCACTTTATAAATTTAAAAAAAAAAAAGTTCAAACAATGTAAAAGCCAATAGTCTTTTTTTATTTCAATTATTTCATCATCAGTAAAATTATTTTTTAAAATATTTCAGCTGTAGTCCTTATGAAAATATTATATACATCTGTAATACTTCTTGTCATCATAGATGCCAACCAAAATTCACACTTGAAACCATTAAATCACACAACATATATGTAAAAATCACTCGTGTGACACTCACAGTAAAAAAATCACGCACATACAAAAAAAATCACGCAAAATCACACAAACAGAACAGAAAATCACGCAAAAATCACACACAGAACAGAAAATCACTCAGAAGCAATTCCAATTTTACAGCATAAAAGAGCATTTAATGCCATAAAATTTTACAAATGATGAAATATTTTCTGTTATTTGGTAATATAAGCAAAAGCTTATTGTTAAAAATTTATTAATATCTTATTTACTAGATCAAAATTAAGAATATATGAAAATTTTTGGTAATTCAATATAATATATATCAGTGGAAATAATTTAAATTGCCTGAATTTGTAATATAATCTTCATATTCACTTTTTAAAAGTTTAAACTTTATACCTGCGCTAGCAAATTTCAAGTGCAGTGTTGGGTTTGTTCGTTAATATACGTGTTTTCGCATTTACTTGAACGCACTCTTCAACAATAAAGTGAGTGATTAAAATATCACGCCTGAGTGAAAAATCACTCGCTTCATTTCAGAAATCACACATTGTCACACAGCCCTCAAAAAATCACGAAAAGTGATTTATCACACGAAACTGGCATCTATGCTTGTCATATACACCTGCGGTCATGCACATCTTACCACTTCATTTCTTGCAGTTTTTTTAAAATATCTCAGCTTATATTTGAACCAAGTTCAAATTTTTTTAACATAGATTTCATAAATAAATAAATAAATAAATTCATACAATTAATAGGTAAATCTCAAAAAGTACCGTTCTAAAATGTATTCAAACATGCATTTGTCACACGAAATTCAGTGGTAAGATGTGCGTGACCGCAGGTGTATGATATTTATATAACAGGGTTGTTTTGAAGTGAATTAATGTGAGGTAAAAGTTGCTAAAATTGTATCAACTGCGCAAATAATTTGTTGCATACAATTATTTTTGTTTGGGTTAATTCTAAATTGTTTGGAATTCTGAAATTTTTCAAGTCTACCTTTATTAAAATAGGCGTACGGAAACAGTTAAGAACCATTTTCTCCCGTGTTTTTCAACCGATTTTGATAATTCCTTTTTTAAATGAATAAGAGTACGGAGAAGGAGTGAACAATAAGTTTCCCATTTATAATTGTGCAATTTATTTTATAATGGAATAAATGTGAAAAATTTGAATAAATCAACCTTAATTCTAAAATAAGTTCAATTTAGAGTTTTTATTTTCTTTTCATTGGAACACAATTCAATAATTTCAATTAAAAAAAGTACAATTTGTCTATTTGTAAAAAGACAAAATTTTCTGAAATCGAAAATGTGTGTCTCTGATAATTTATACCCCCCCCAAGATTTTTTCCAGATCCGCCCCTGGTACCGAGATGGAGTTATCTCATCTCCTTCTTATCTTATGCTTATGGACAACACGCAGACGGACGGATGAACGGACATGTAGGTATAAATCGACTCACGAGATGACACCTGATCAAGAATATATATACTTTTCTTTACCAGACTCACTTATTTCTATGTGTAACAAGCGTTTGCATATTTGTATAGTATATAAATGGTTTCAAATGCAGAATAAAAGAGCTTGGATATATCTATGGAATTATATAAAAATTAATCTCAAAGTCTTTTTTTGAGTTTGTCTAATAACTCACGATTTACATATATCATTGATTTCAATGAAACTTTTACTTAGAGTTTTTAATTATTAAAAAGCGAAAATATCTTCTATTGATTTCGAAACAATTATTGAACATTAGCTTTATATCTTAGAAGTTGCTTTGGTTTTTATTAGGATTTTCTTTATTTGAATTGATATATGGATAGTCGGTGCAATATATAAAGATAAACTGAAGATCTTTTCGTTTTATAAAACAAAATGTCAGAAGTAAAGTCATACTTATAAAATAAATGCTTCAATAATTATCAAATTCGCCTCAGTCCAACGGTCCAAATTTTCCTGTATTTTGCCTAACTCACAAACGTTTAAGAAATAATTATTATTGAAAAAACTATCAGAAACGTGCTACTTTTGAAAACGTTTAACACAGATTTTTTTAAGAACAATTAACAATTTTTAAGAACAGATTTTAAGTTATGTTAAGTTGACTCGAAGTGTGGTCTATACTTGTCAACCCATACAGATCATTGTAACTTTTTTATTGAAAGAGCGTCAGAGTAACCATCGTAACTTCTTTGTTTTAAGACCGATTTTAAAAATTTTTGACACAAAACCAATTAAAATTAATTAATCTCTAATATGGCAACCAAAATTTTTTTTTTAGTTTTATACGAATACAAATAAAAAAATAATTTGTGTTTTTTTATTTTTTTCGGTTTTTACCAGTTTTCTATACCAAGGTCAAGTGTAAGGTCATCAAAATTTATGAATAAAATGTAGGTCTTAACAAGGTAAACCATTTTGCAGAACAAATTTTGGAACATCTTAGCCATAATGAAATTTATAGACGATAAAGTGTCTCAAAATGATAAGGTATGATTTGATTTGATTTGATAATGATTTGCAGAATTGAGAGGTCCATAACTTTTCAACGAATGGCAATAAAAAAAAAATAAATGAACTTATGTTCTTAGAATTTTAATAGGAATCTTTAGCCCAAAAATAAAACAAATCTAAAGCTAGAGACGGACCCGTTTTGCGTTATGCTTGGAATGGCCGTGTAACGAGATTCCGGTAGTATTAAAAGGGGTATGGTTAGAAAAGTATAAAATGGTATAATAAATCTGTTTTATTTTAAGGTTTGTAGTACAAACTTTGTACAGTAACAGAACTTACATATGTAAATCGAGAATAAAAAGAACGAATTAATCTCCTAAGCGCAAGAGATATTCGTTCATTTTATGAAGTAATGCTCGGATGATATTGTTTTTTTCCGGCGATTTCAATTTTATTTTAAATTGTATTCGGCGATATATACAATTTAAATAATGTAAAAATAATGTAATTTATTAAAAGAACAATAAAAATGAAGAAAATATGATTTTATTACAACAACCTTTAGTTCTCATTTTTTTTTATGGCAACAAAATAAGTCCAAATGCATAAATTGATAATCACACAATTTGGGTGATTTCGTTCCATTAAACACAACTTTTTCTTTTCTCAATAGATTTTCTTCAACAGTAGCTTATTTTTTTTGGAAAAATAAGGACTTTTAGTAAAAAATATCAAAAGTAATAAAATATTTTGATTTCTTAACGAAATTAGCAACTATTTTGTCTTTTTTTGGAAATTTTTCTGAAAAAAAAAAAATCCCCGAAATTTGAATTTATTCAACCAAAACTAACAACTCGACCAAAAAATGGTGTTTGCATTGTTTGTAAGAAATTTTATTAGCTTTAATTTGATATATCATTTGTTTCATTACTGTTGTTGGTTCTGGAGATATATGCAATTAAGTGGAACCAACTTTTTTTTTCGTTGAAAACCTACAGTGGGCAATATCTCGAAAACGGAGTGACAGAAAAAAAAAATATTTTTTTTTTCGGAATTAGCGACCGATTTTACATAAGAAAAGGATAGTGGCATTCAAAGTACAAACAACTTTTCGTCATTTGTAAACCAGTGTAATTGCAGCAAAAACAGTAAAGATGACCGAAAAATGCATTGAAGCCCTCACAAAGCTCCTTGAAAATCACGACTCTATTCTCCGGCAGCTCATGCAAGCGAGAGGCGCAGATAACATAACCTCAAAATCGACTTACGACCCGTCAGCACAAATTACAGAATTCTGCTGCGATGCAGATGCAGGAATTTTCTTTGAGCTATGGTTCAGCAGGTTTGAACAACTGTTTAAAGAAGATGCCAAGAACCTAGACGATTCAGCAAAAGTTCGACTTCTTCTTCGGAAGATACATACGGCAAACTACGAAAAATACGCCAACTTGATTCTGCCAAAATCAACAACCGACTTCACGTTTGTTGAAACAGTGAAAAAATTAACAGAATTATTTGGTCCACAGAAATTGCTTTTTCACCGAAGATACGAGTGTCTTCAACTAGAAAAAAGCGACGGAGAAGATTTCACCACGTATGGGAGCAAGGTCAACAAATTTTGCGAAGGTTTCGAGCTTTCCAAGATATCAACTGATCAATTCAAAAGTCTGATGTTCATTCTTGGATTGCGGTCATGGCGCGACAAAGAGGCTCGCACGCGCCTTTTGTCTAAGCTTAACGATGGGCAGTTAGATGGCATCGAAAAACTTATCATAGAATGTCAGACGCTTATCAATTTAAAATCTGATGTCAATTTAATAGAAAAGCCGATGTTAAGGCCTGCTGTAAACCTAGTCAAGCACTCAGGAGCAGTTAAAAAACTACAATGTTCAACATAACCATGCAAAAACACACCATGCACACCAAGGATTCAGCAAATCCTCCAGCACACATTCAATTCCACGCACGCCATGCTGGGCTTGTGGCAGCATGCACTTTTTCAAAGATTGCCAGTTCATCAATCATAAATGCCAAAATTGCAGCCGAGTTGGACACAAGGAGGGTTATTGTGGCTGCTTTCCAAGTAAGCAGTCAAATAAGATAAGTACTTTTTCGAAGCAAAATAAAGATAAGGTATCTGTCAAAGAAATTTCTATTGCTAGCAGCGTAGGTCGTTTTGCAAAAAAACGTAAATTCATCACGATACTCATCAACGGCGTCGAAGCAACGCTCAAGATCGATTGCGGATCGGACATTACGTTTATCTCTGCTTCGATGTGGGAGCATATTGGCAAACCAAAATTGTCAGAACCAATATGTGCAGCGCGAAATGCCGACAAGCGACGTCTTAACATCAAAGCTCAATTTGAATGTGCCATGAGTTTCAGAGACATAATTAAATCCGGAACCTGTTACGTAGCTTCAGACATCAATCTCCTGGGGATAGATTTTATGGAAAAATTTAATTTCTGGGACGTTCCACTCAGTGAGGTCTGCAACCTCATCACAGCAGACCAATCATCAACACATGAAGCAGTTGCCAGATTTTCCGATCTGTTCACGGGAACTTTGGGTCTGTGTAACAAGACCAAGGTCAAGCTGTATCTCAAACCAAACGCCAAGCCAGTTTAGACGAGGAGCTGGTAGACGAGGAGCTGCAGCGTCTTCAAAACTTGGGAATCATTACACCCATTGAGTATTTTGAATGGGCCGCTCCAATTGTTGTTATTAAAAAAAAGGAGGGACATGTCAGAATTTGCGCAGATTATTCAACAGGCCTTAATGATACATTAGAACCAAATCGTTTTCCACTGCCACTTCCCGAAGAAATTTTTGCGGATATCGGGAACGGTAAGATCTTCAGTCACATTGACCTTTCCGACGCATTTTTACAGGTGGAAATCGAAGAGGAGTCACGCAAGTTCCTCACCATAAAAACACACCGAGGACTTTTCGCGTTTAATCGATTGCCACCAGGCGTAAAATCAGCCCCAGGTTCGTTCCAGCAAATAATGTCAAGCATGGTGGAAGGTCTTGAAGGTGTTGCTGCATACATGGACGACATCATCGTGTCGAGCGCTAACGAAGCGGAACACGATCGGCGTGTAGTATTTGTCCTACAACGCATCAGAGATTTCGGGTTCAGGTTAAAACTGGACAAATGCAAATTCGGTACCCGATCGATCCGTTACCTCGGTCAGGTCATCGATAAGGATGGTCTTCGCCCAGAACCCAGCAAAGTAGAAGCTATTACGAACATACCACCGCCGACGGATCTTACGACCTTGCAATCCTATCTTGGCGCGATAAATTATTATGGCAGGTATGTAAAGGAAATGCATCAGCTACGTCTTCGTAAAACTGCGAGTTGAAGTTGGACGCCAGAATGTCAGGAGTCTTTTAACAAATTCAAAGAGATCTTAAAATCTGACCTGTTGTTGACGCATTTTAACCCAAATCTTGACATCATTGTAGCTGCTGATGCATCAAGTACAGGCATCGGTGCATGTATATATCATCGTTTTGATGATAATTCAATTAAAGCTATCTGTCATGCGTCACGGACTCTAACAAAACCGGAACAAAATTACAGTCAAATCGAAAAGGAAGCAGTCGCCCTTGTTTTCGCTGTGACAAAGTTTCACAGGTATATCTACGGCTGCAAATTCTTCCTTCAAACTGACCACAAGCCATTATTGTCTATATTTGGATCAAAAAAAGGCATTCCGGTCTATACAGCGAATCGTCTCCAGAGATGGGCACTCACTCTACTCATGTACGATTTTGACATTGAGTACATATCAACAAATAGTTTTGGCTACGCAGATGTGCTCTCTCGTCTAATCAACACACATGTCAAGCCGGATGATGAATATGTCATTGCATCAGTTCAAGCTGAAAACGATCTGGACCAAATTCAGTTAGACATACTTCATCATTTGCCGGTAACGCACAGCATGGTTCAACATGCAACACAGCATTCAGAGATTTTGCAAGCAGTCACACAATACGTTCAAAACGGCTGGCCAACATCTAGCAGTCAAATTCAAGATTCTGAAGTCTGCAATTTCTTCAAGCGAAAAGAAAGCTTCTATGTTTCAAATGGTTGTCTCATGTACGGAGAACGACTGGTCATTCCCCATAAATTCCGCAACCGTGTACTTCAGCAGTTACACAAAGGGCATCAAGGGATGCAGCGGATGAAAGCAATTTCAAGAAGTTATGTTTTTTGGCCTGGAATAGACCAACAAATCGAGCAAATGGTCCGCGACTGTGATCAGTGCTCAAGCGTTGCTAAATCTCCAGCCAAGACATTGCTTGAGTCATGGAACACACCAAATGGACCATGGCAGCGACTGCACATTGACTATGCAGGTCCCATCAACGGAACATATTTTTTTGTCGTCATTGACGCATTTTCGAAATGGCCAGAAATCATCGCAACGCCTTCATCAACAACAACAGCAACTATCAGAATACTGCAGTCAATTTTTGCTAGATTTGGTCAACCGGAAATGTTGGTTTCAGACAACGGAACGCAATTTGCTTCAGCACAATTCGCCTCATTTTGTGAATCAAATGGCATCATCCACGTCAGAACTGCCCCATACCATACTCAATCAAATGGACAAGCAGAGAGGTTCGTGGACACGCTGAAAAGATCGTTGCTGAAAAATCAAGGGGAAGGAGGACAAGAGGATGCTCTACACATATTCCTGTCCACTTACCGCTCTACACCAAATCCGATCGCACCAATGACGCTAGGACGCAAAATGAAAACAAATCTTGATCTACTGAAGCCGGCCAACAATTTAGAATCAAGTAACTATGATGAGCGTAAACTGAAGCAAAATCAGCTATTCAACAAACAGCACAGTGCTACACATCGTAAGTTTGCGGTTGGTGATACTGTAGAGTCAAAGTATATCGCAACAAATTTTACTGGTCAACTGGCATTGTTAAGGATCAAATTGGTAAAGTTATGTATTGTATTCAACTACTTGACTCCAAGAGGATTGTCCGCTCACATGCAAACCAGATGCGGTTGCGACCACGGAAATCATTCGTTGGAGAATCAAACGTAGACGTAGAGTTACCATTGGATTTTTTGTGTGCCAAAGCGCAGCAGCAACAGCCAACGTCGCAGGCGAGCCAGCAACAAGGAGAAACTGTTCCAGAAATTGCTGAGTCAACTCCACTTCGCCGATCGGTAAGAGAGCGAAGAATTTCTCAGAGATAAGAGGAATTTGTATTACATTATGGGGAGGTGTTGGCAGCCCTTGTTATTGGCAGCCCTGTAAAATGTATATTGGCAGCCCTGTAATGTATCAAATACATAATTACTAATACCGTTTTCTTTTCTCAACGAAAAATTCTGCCCTCTGAAGATGCAGAATTTTTTCCATTTTGACCTGAACCCACAGAATTCTGACCTTTTTTTAGCTGAGAATAGATCACAAAAAGAGCAAAATTTTTTTTTAATGTTTCCGAGTTGGCACCCTTTTTGAAAAACTTCAAAAGAATTAGAGATAAAAAAAATTTTAAAACTTCAAATTCAAACATTTTTTCCGCTAAAAAAATATTTATTTTTTTTTCATAGAACAATTTTGATGTTTTCCGTAGAAGAGTTTAATCTTTTCTGAACTGTCAATGGCAAGTTAACTATTTTCCACATATGCCATTTATTTTGTCTATTCAGTTGGTAGCATTTCAGGTCAGAATTTTTCGAACCGTCGAAATAGAGAGGGCAGAAATTCTGCATTTTTTCAATTTTTAAAGTCAACATTTTCGAGAAATGAACACGTTTCAATTTCAAAGGTCAGAATTTTATTTGAGAAAAGAACGAAAAAAATGCCAAATAAATCAAACAGGGCAGAAAAAATTCAAAATTTTTTTGAGAAAAGAAAACGCTATAAGTAAGAAGATGTCTGACTTCCGCCGAGCTAAGTTTTATACTTTATATATATAGATAAGAAATAGAATAAACGTGTTTTGAATATCAAAAATATATATGTTGTTCAATCAATACACAACAAAAACAAAAGATGACTTAATTTCGAATTTTTATGCAATGGAATTCGGTTATGTGTTACCAAATTTATTAAAATTTTGGTTTAGTTTATTTTTCTGACTGGTCCAGCAAAGGTAGAAAAAGTTTTAATGCCTCGAATCCCTTTGATCAGATTTACCTTTCCAGTTTAAGCGATTCCAATTCCTGAACGAACATTTTTTACTATGATAATAAACGAAGCACAAGGTCAATGCCTTAAAATCGTCCGTGATAGTCTAAAATCGTTCGTGTTTTTCCGTAATATTTTGGTCTTTTAAGGATAGGGAATCCATCCAATCAATTTATTATTCCTAATATCAGAAAAACAACCAAAAATAATGTACTAATATAAGTTTTAAAATAATTTGAAGTTTGAATACATTAGAAAAAAAAGTCTCTTCGAAGAATAATACAACAAATCAAATAAGACATTGTTTCTTATATTAAAACATGTCGCGAGCAAGGCCGCGGTGGGTTGCTAGTAGAAGTATATAATAACACAAATACGGAATAAAAGATTTACAAAAAATACCAACAGTCACATTGTCTCCTTTTTTAAATAGCACTAAGAAATTCAAACTAAATGCGCGTAACTCTGGTACATTTATACTAGAGGTGTCAATGGTCTCATCATCGATAGTTTCGATCGTTTTCAAAAAAACTATCAATACTCACGATAGTTTTAAAAAAAGGAAACCATCGATAGCGCTATCGATTTCACTATCGGATTTTTAGTCACTGGTAACAGTATAAAAAAGGAAACAATTAAAAATAACAAAAACCAACTAAAATAACGCATATGTTCTTTAAAACTTAATACTTTCGATATACTTAACAATGCAGAATTAATTATTCCTACTTAAAAACAACTTTCCCGCGCTTTGGTTATTTTTTAATGTTCAGTAGATGTTCGATAGTCCTACTGAACCATCGATAGTTTTTATAATAAAAAAAAAACTATCAATACTCATTGATAGTCACAAAAATATGAAACTATCGATACTATTGATAGTGCCATCGATAGTTTGACACCTCTAATTTATACATATGTATGTGCATATTTACTCGTGATTGTTTTTTCAGTTGTTTCAAGGAACTCGCAACTTAGTCGATACGCTTTAAACTTCAAGTTTAAACATGCAAAACAAACTCAGCTGCTAATTGCAGATGCAAAACAGGAATTCGAGAAATTGGCAATTTAAGAGCAGCAGAAATAAGAGCCACGCTCCAATTACCTATCAAAGTTGTTCAAGACATTGAATATTTCGAAGTCCTTAACAACATGCATAAAAAAGAAACCATTGTTGAAACTTATGCCATTTATAGATGAATCCGGAATTCTCCGAGTCGGTGGAAGACTACAAAACTCAATTCTACCACTTGATAATGAAAATTCCAATCCTTTTACCAAAAAACAGTCCACTGTCAAAACTAATAATTCTAGATGCGCACGAACGCATGTTGCATGGTACCATCTAATTAACAATGTCGTATATAAATCGAAAGTTTTGGATAATTTCTGGCAATTAATTAGCAAAAATAATTATAAGACATTGCTTTCGCTGTTTTCAAAATAATGGGAAATTTACCGGCCGTTTGTCTTAATGTAACAAGGCATTTTAAGCATAGTGGTGTGGACTATGCTGGTCCGATTTTAATTAAAAATTCAAAGTTAAGATCCGCAGTTGTATCCAAAGGATACACATGTTTGTTTGTATGTATGGTCACTAAAGCCATACATTTGGAACATGTGTCAGACTTAACTTCCAACTCATTCTTAGCAGCTTTTAGGCGCTTTGTTTCAAGAAGAGATTGTTGTACAGACATCTATTCTGACTGCGAAACCAATTTTGTTGGTGCTGCACAAGAATTGAAAATTCTATTACATAAAAGTCAATTAAGGGGACGTGACGCCTTCAAAAAAGTTTATTTTTATGTTTTAAAATGCCTATTAGTTAAATAAAAAATAAGATGTGATTTTGAAAAATTAAATATATATTTTCTTGTTAAAATATTACACAAAAAATTTTTTGATTTTTTTATTTACATAGTTGTTATTAATCCATAGTTTAACTTTGGACGATTATAGCTTCGCTAAAACAAAGATGCAAAATTTGGCGATATTTCGTTTGATGATCTGTTAATTACAGCTCCACTACAACACATAACACGATAATAGTTGATATACCGTTGGAACATTTCATATTTTCTCTAAAATACAAAATTTAATTTTTTATCCTACGGTGTGTTGTTTAGATTCTGGATTAATAAAACTAGACAAGTATAAAAAGTGTAAAACACCCTGTATCTTGAAAATCCTACCACAACGGTAAAAATAAAGTACAGATTTGGAATCAGCGTTGAAAGCTCATATAGAAATCATATTGGGTTTTCCTGATCCTACTTTTTTAGACTAGTATTATTTATTCTGAATAATATGTCTGAATAGCATGTCTGAATTTTAGAGCACTGCTATTATTTTGACCACAGCTGTATATGGCTACTGAAATTAATATAAGAAAAAATCAAAAAACCTTGGCGGGCGTGATAACAACTCACTGGGACATCGGAAAAAAAACGGGGTTTTTATAAGCATCAAACTCGCCATGGAATGAAGTAGAAAAAATAATGTTGGTTGAAAAATAACAAAATGGCGGCGTTTTTTCGAAATTTTTCGGTTTTTGGACAAAATCGGCCAAAAACTCAAAAACCGATTTTTCTATCCGTAATTCATTCCATGCATCGACAAGTGTAAAAGAACATATTCAAATTTCAGTGCGATCGGTGAAGTAGTTTTTGTTTTATCACGCCCGCCATGATTTTTTTAATGATTTTTTGAAAAAATTCCGGTAGCAATATATGTGATTAAAATAATAAAAAAATTTTGCGTAATTTTTTTACAAAAGAATATATATTTAATTTTTCAAAATGCTATCTTATTTTTTATTCAACTAATAATTTAAAAACATTAAAATAAAGAAAAAATATACTCTGTCGACTACTGGTATCGATTGGCATTTTATTCCACCTGCTTCTTCAAACTTTGGGAGGCAGGTGTCAAGTCTGTCAAACATCACCTGAGAAGATTAATAGGTGATAAAGTTCTAAGTTTTGAAGAACTTTTTACTCTACATCGCCAAATAGAAGGCTGCCTAAATTCTAGACCTCTGTCGTCCGATCCTAGTGACTGGAACCTACTAACTGTATTATCGAGGAAAATATATTAGATCTGGATATCAACCATTTAAGCCGCTGGAAGGCCATCCAGAAGATGACGCACCATTTTTTGGAAAGGTTGTATTCCGGTTGTATATTTAAATCGAGTATTTTAATCGAAACCTAATGCTGAAGTTGGAAATTTGGTTCTTGTAGCAGATGAAAGATGTTCTCCAGGCCAATGGTCCTCAGGGCGAATAACAGATGTTTATCCTGGAGATGATGGACGCGTTTGAGTTGTTTCTATATTATTCAAACAAAAAACTTTAAAAAGACCTATACCTAAACTTCGTTTTCTACCTTCAGAAAAGTCACAACTGGATGACGCCAGCAAAAATCTTCACCTAGAAACCACCGATCTTAATGATAAGAGGATAAAGCTTAAATCCTGTAACACGCTGTGAGTTGGAGCATAGCTAAATCTTATAAAGGTTTGACTAAAACACTCCCAACGTAGGCCGTAAATAAAATAATTATAAATTCAAAAAAACTTAAATTAAAATTGCTTATGTTTATATAAACAACTTTTAAATTTTCTATTTACTTACCCTAAACTAATTTTCCTATGTTTATAACAGTTATTATGTATAAAGGCTCAACCATAATAGGCTCGAGCTGGCTGCAGCTAACATCAAAACTTTACGCAAAGTCAACTTAAGATCTGTCAAATCGTTAATTTAACCAAAACGACTTGAGCTAGCTCGGGCTTATGTCAATATCATTTCTCTATTATTGAACAGACCTGCCTCATTTTTTCTTGATATTTTTTTATAAGAACACGAAATAAACACAATATTTCTTATGTTTTCACATTTTCTTACGAAATATTCACAAGCAAAATTCTATTCATTGTAGTTTGACATAAACTCAAGCAACATGCGCTTTAAATCGCTCTCTCTCTGCAGCCAGCTCAAGTTGACGAAATTTGACGAAAAAGATGACTGGAGCTATTATGGCTGCTACGTACAATTTCTATGCGTTCGTAGAAAATTTGACATTGGCTGCAGCCAGCTCGAGCCTATTATGGTTGAGCCTTAGCTTCTCTACAAAACGAAGTCTAAAAATAAGTCGTTTAAGTGAAGGCTCTCTCACTAAAACTACTCTCATAATTGAAAACTAGTTTTTAGGCAATTGATTAACAGCTTCGTTAGCATAATTTTGTTGAGCTCTCGTTCACTTTTGGGTCAGCACGCAAATAGTAAATACATAATTCTTTAATACTAATCAATATCTTTTCAGCATTGTTTAAAATAAACTCTAATAAGAAAAAATTAAATTAATTTTTGTCTTTGTGCAACCTTTCTTTGACTTTAGGTCATGGTACATTTTTTGCAAAGGTTTTTATAACAACCTGCATTCAATGCATCCCACATATCTTTCGCCATGGTCTTGCCTGTTATAAACTCCAAATGGTTGTCATCTACAAGCGATATAATAAAATTTTTCGCTTTGACGTTACCTTCCCGCCACTTCGCATAATCAGCCGCTGAAGGCCCAGGTTTTGTTTGCGACAAAACCTCCAACACATCCACGAGTCATAGTTCTTGCCATCAAAAGGCTTAATTTTTGCGAAAACTTATTCCATCGTACAAGGCATGGTGTCCTGGGCCCATAACCTGATGTTATTTATAAAATGATTTATTTAAACTCTTCAGAGCAAAAGACAACTTAAGACTTAAAATAATCAAAACTTCAATTCATAATGTAACATAAAATAACTCCATTAGCACACACACATACACAAACGCTGTTCTCAATATGTTGATACTCTCGCTGTGTGTACTGGGTGAGGCGTCGCCTTTTTCAACAAAAAGCCAAGTACTTTTCGCACACCAATCAGTTAAATAATTCTGTCATATGCGCTGTAACTCGTTTGCATTCGGCTTCATATCAATGTGCGATTCTTTTTTTTTTGCAATAGCTTCGTAGCTGCTGGTTGCCACTCGTAGCTTTAAAAAATTAAATTGTCTGATACTCCGGACTTTTGTGCCTGAGCACTTTCGAACGGGCACAAATTGTTTCTCGGGTTTAATTATTATTATGTGTGACTATATAAAAACAAAATAAATATTTATACGAGTATGCATATTGATGATGTGCTTCGTTGCGGAGCAGGACAAGTCATTAACTTATGGTAATCTGCAAGCTGCGAAATTTTGCGGCCGCCAACACCGCGGAAAGGTGCATCCGTATTTACAATTTCCAACAACTGCAATTATTAATTGCAAAACTTAAGACTAGTACAAATATTAATTTCAATTAGAAACACTATTCTTTTTGAACTTTTTTCTGAAATGAAATGAAAATTGTCACTTTTCACGGCAAAATAAATGGTCCGTTCAATTAAATTGCCGTAAAAACAATGTTGATAGATGCATGTTGCTTTGTCGAAAATGTTGTGAAATGTTCACGCTTGTTTCACAGCTGTCATGTTTTGTATGGAGATTCGAGTGGAATTCCACGTGAAGCTGAACAGAGTACAATGCTTAAGGACGTGTTTGCGTGGGATATGTTAATTTGTCAGAATGGTTATATTGAAAGTGATTTAATTTTTACTTTGCTTTATGGAAATGATGAAATAAAAGTTTTGATGAATTTAACATTTTAAAATTTCATTTAAATATTTGTGCCAGCATTGTTTTATAATAAATAAATATAGCAAGTAGTAGTAGTACTTTATTGAGAATTATATGAAACGATAATACAAGATAATAATACAAACAGTTTCTTTAAAGTTAACTTAGCGGCTGTAATAGTATGGCCAGCATAATCTGCTACAATATTAAGTAAGTTAATAAATCGAAAAGTCACATAGCTACAGTAATATTAATCACTGATTTACTCTTACTCTCTGAGCAATATTAAGAATAACTTTTGACGTTTCGTCATTACATTAAAATTTTGTACAATAACAGTCATACCTAAATTGGAGCGTTAGCGTTGTTTAACTGTCAACATTTTCTCATGTTCAAATGTTTTATATGAAGCATACCGAAATAAACAACGCGCTAACGCCAAGCTATCTGAATTTCCAATTTTGACAGAGCGTTAAAAACAATTTGTCAATAAGTGACAATCAAAAATAAATCGAAATTGTTTCTTTTCACATATTATAAAAATTTTATTTGCAAATATGGAGGTAAGTTTCTTCACATTAATAATTGTCATATGTTTATTGTTATGTGTTTCCCGTCTAGCGCTCCTATACAGTTCGGTAGCCTTGTTGACTGGACCTCGGAGATCGCATGTCTCCAGCACAATGGTTTTGCAGTCTCCAAACCAATTCGGAACTTCATGGAGAGTACATGCAGCGCACATCAGTGAGCCATGAAACTTAGATAAGCCAAAACATATTAAAGTCATCCAAAGAATTATATGCATTTACTTACTGCATCGTAATGCACAATCTCTGATCAGGCTCGATTTTTGAAAAGATCGGGATTTCTTCTACGACCTGTTATTTAAAAAACTGTTTAAGACAACAAGGTCTTCCAGAACACCAAATGAAAGCAGTTTTTTGTTAATTTGTTTTAGACAACACATAATTGACATTTAAATAAGATTTTGACATTTAAACGTAACGCCTCAATTGCGGTATAGCGCTTACCTTTTTTGAGAAGCGTTAAATAACACAACGCCTAACGCTTCAATTTAGCTATAACTGTAAGATAAGAAAGAATAATACAACGACAGCGTGACAAGAGATTGTTCACACCAACTTAACCTACTATATACAATAACGTTGATACTTCCACAACACGATTGCCAATGATAAAAAGAGATGACAGTATAAAATGAATACATTTAAAATTTGCTTTTATATAAAAACAGATACACAGATAATGTGATTGTATCTAATATTCAATGATAGAGACGAGAAAAACAAAATTATAGCAATTATAATGCCAGTTTATAGTTTTCCAAAGGAAAACATATAAAACATTTTTCTTTAACCTTAAAGGAGGAAAATTGAAGTAAAATAAGGCTTTTATAAATGTCTAAGACATATCAGTTAGAGCTAGCGATAAAATAATGCAGATTTATGTATACCATTAGAATAATTGTAAATATAAATGAAATAAGTACATAGAACAGATAAGTCAACTTAATAGAAATCAAAAACATAGGAACAGAATGGTAGGTTTTGTACTCCTAAATTCGTTGATATTTTCTTGACGTCGTAGTTGAAATTATTTAAAATTAACCCCGGTTAGGCCCTGGGACGGCTTTTAAAAAATAAGGCAAGTATGATCCTTCGGACAAAGACTCGAAAACTTCGGACAGAACACCAATCGGTGAGTGATACGGTGAGTTTGACCAGGTACTTTCCGACTGTGAGGAGCAAATATCCCTGATGATATCGTTTTCTGAGCTACTCATGTTGACTACAAATTTTTTCATTAGCATTGTGGCATAGCAAATGATTGGTGTAACATTAGCCTCTCTGTAGACAGTTTCGTTAGAAAACCTCAAATCTCTCGTCTCATAACTCAAATTGATACACAATCTGAGCACCTTTCTCTCAAACTTCTCCATCTCGCCGACTACCGTCGGTGAAATAGAGAACCAACAGAGAAAGGCGTACAGCAGTACAGGTCTAATTAAAGTTTTATAAAGGAGGAGTTTAGTTTTTCTTTGCAAATTCTTGGTGTAAAGGAGTGACAAAAGTAGGTTAGTAACTTTTCTAGCTTTTTCGATATTTTTTTTGGCATGTTTGTTAAACTTTAATAAAGTGTTAAAGTTAACACCTAGATATTTAACGCAATTTTTGAACGAGATTAGATTATTGTCAATACTTAGCGAGAGATAACGACTCTCCCTTATCGTCCCTACTCTGCCTTTACCACTCGCATTCCTAAAACATATGCAATCCGTTTTTAGATGATTTATGTTAATACCCTATTTTTTATAAAAGGTATTGATAATGCCAACGTGACCTTGGAGTTTACTGAGAGCCTTCACAGGAGACTCATCTCTGGCATAGGCCAAGGTGTCGTCGGCAAAAAGAATACCCGTTGAGGCGACAGTGTTGTTTATCTCTGAAAAATGAGGAAAATCATGCATAAAAATATTAAATAATTTTGGGCCCATTGCAGAACCTTGAGCCACCCCGCTTAGAGAGTCGCAAACCCTAGAGGACGTTCCCTGAATTTGAATATAAAATGTTCTTTCCGTAAGGAAACTATCCAGCAAGTGGAACACCTGTGCAGGAAAATTCAATTTAATAATTTTAAAGAGCAAACCTTCTCTCCAAACATTGTCGAAAGCTTTTTCCACATCCAGAGAACACGCCACCGTACAACTCTTTTCTCTTAAACCGTTGGTAATTTCGTTGTGGACCTTCAAAAGTGCGTGAACTGTGGAATGATTCTTTTTAAAGCCAAACTGCAAAGCTGGAATGTAGTCAAAGGTGATTATTTCCGGGGACTCCAGCTTCACATAAACACCTTTTCAAAAACTTTTCCCACGTTTGAAAGTAATGAAATAGGACGGAAATTGTTCAGATGGAAGTTATTCAGTTTCTTCAGTAACGGCAGTATTCTTGCTTTTTTTCCACGATTTCGGAAAGTAGCCGTTATTGAGGCAATTATTGAACACAATTGTAAGAAATTTCACCGCATGTAAGGAGTTTTTTTAAGAGCAAAATTGGATATCAAATCCGGGCCACTAGATTTCTTGGATTTCAATGAGCGAAGAATACTTACAATTTCCCTCGCGAAGTATAGAACCCAGTCGACGAAGGCGAAACCGCCGAAGTACTGTCGTTAAATACGAAAATATGCTGAGGCTTGACAACTCTAGCTGCCCTAACAGCAGCTCTCACTTCGCTAACAAGTCCCAGGTCAAAACTAGGTGTTTTTTCCTGGAAAACTGACCGAAAATAGTTCTCAAACTCAGCAACAATTTCGTGCTCATCAGTAATGTTGTTATCGTTAACAATTAATTTATAACAACAAAATTTCTTATTTCTACCAATTATTCTGAAGACTTCCTTAAAGGCGTTTGGCCCCGGAACTATACCTTCCAATCTTTTTCTAAATCGCTGATTAATCCAAATTCTGACCTTGTCACTGATGATTTTTTTTAACAACGCAATTCTACCAGACAGCTCTTTATACGCTCTATTTACTCTATTGAATGTATTATGAAAGATACGTTCCAACTAGGGCCGGGCGATTAATCGATTAATTAAAATTCTGATTAATCAGATTTCAGATTAACTGATTACTCAATTAATCAGTTTTTCTGATTAATCAAATCGATGATTAATCGATTAATCGGAATTCTGATTAATTATTTGAGTAATTATTCGATTAATCAGGAATCTGATTAATCGAAATCTGATTAATCAAATAATTTAAATGTAAATAATTTCTTTAAAAACGTTGTTTACGTAAAAATTTTGATTATATTCGTGCATTGAAATATAGACTTGTCTTTAAAAAAAATTCCATAGAATCTTTGAATAGAATGAAATCTTCCATAGAATCTTTGAACCAGAATGATTATACAATTATACAATTATTTAAGACTTGCATAATAAAATTTTTATTAAACCGTGAAATTAAAAATTAATAAAATGTATTCAAATATTTTTATATACATATTTGTATGTAAATGTAACATTCAATGTTAGTGGTGTTGATTTATAATAAACATTTTAGTATAAAATGTTTGTAATATATTAATAAAGACAGCTATTTTCGGATAAAAAAATTAAATAGCTAGCGTTTTCTGATGATAGGCACTTCGTTCAGCTGTAATAATATCACCCGCAGTGGAAAATACTCGTTCTAATGGAACACTTGTTGCTGGTATTGTTAAATACTGCTGAGCCAGCTTGCTTATGTTTGGAAAACGCAGGCAGTTAGCACTCCACCACCTGAGAGGATTTGTATGAATTGGTGATTCTGCTTCCCGTAAATAGGTCTGCAACTCCTCATACCTATTTGCTCCAAAGTTCCTATTTGGATTACGTGTTCCAAAAAAGAGAAAGTTTAGCGCAATCTCGTCAAGTGGTCGTTCTGACTCCTCTTCTTCTTGGGTGTCGTTGCATTCCAATAGCCGAGACAATTTGTCAATGACTGCACTTCGAATGGCTTCATTCTCCATTGCCAAATTTTTGTAACGTGGATCTAATTAAAATAAGAAAACAATTAATCTAGATTATTATTATGAGATAATGTCTTCACTAACCAAGAATTTCAGCAAGTAAAGCGCATGTTGGTTCATTATTCCTAACAGAGGTTTTGTCTAAGAAACGCTCTTTCAGCTCTTTCGTAACAGTTTCTTTAAATTTGCCGATCATATCACAATCAGTAGACAATCTTTGAAGAAAATGTTCTTTGAGTCTAAATACCAAAGGTCGTACCATTGATAGCGTCACTTTGGTTTGGGAAGACATTAATGCTGTTGCAACATCGAATGCTTTTAACACCCTAACCAAGTTTTTTATTTCATCCCACTCAGTTTCCTCCAGCCTCATATTGATGTTTCCTAAATCAAAGATATAATTCATCATGCTATATAATATACATGCGCATCTATATTTACTATGACTCCTTAAGAACGTTACAAAAGGAGTGCCAAAATTAATATACCCCTTTCTGCATTCGTAGTGGACGCTGAAGCTAAAAATAAAACCTGTGTCAACAAGCGAGATCGATAGCTATTTGTTTCTCGCTTGTTCGTACAGTTTTCGTTTTATTTTCTATTTCAGCTTCAGCGTCCACCATGAACGCGGCCCTGCATAAGGCGGGGGGTAAAGAAAGAAAATAGTTCTACCTGATGAAGTCGAATCTTTTAGTATTGCGCAAATAGCCGATTTTTGCTCCACTAAGCGCTGTAGCATCTTAAATGTAGAGTTCCATCGTGTTTTGCAACTTTGCTCCAACTTGTGCTGAGGAAGACCGAGTTCCTTCTGTTTGTTTGCTAATGCAACGGTTTCCAATGGAGAATGTCTGAAGTGCCCGACTATTTTCATACCTTTGTCAATAAGAACCTTCGCATGGCTTAGAGCAGCGTTCACTGCAAGCTGTAGCGTATGGGCAAAGCATGGGACACAATCGCCAAGCTGGTAGGAATCTCTTACCGCCATTGTCACATTCCTGACATTGTCATGAACAGTGGCAATAATCTTACCTACTAAGTTCCAACGGCCTGCGCACTTTTCAATTGCCTGTCGCAAATTATCGGCGGTATGACGTTCAGGATGCTCTATTGTGTCAAGGGTATATCCCTGCAGTTCTCAGTTATCGTTAATAAAATGAACAGTAACGGTAATATACGACTCAATTGCTGTTGATGTCCAAGCATCCGTTGTTATCGCAACATTGGTAGCTTTGTTGACAATCGACATAAGCTTTTTAGAAACATCAAGATAGAGCTTTTGGATATGACTTGTGACAGCTTTCCTACCGGGGGGATTATAGCCTGGAAGCATTACGCTTACAAAATCTTTAAATATTCTGTTGGTAGGAATATGGATGGATCCAACCAGTATTCTTTTAAAAGATTCTCTCAATTTAACCTTTACCGAAGCGAACTGACCGACCAAGTTCAAATTGGGAATATTCACTACTTCATATATGACCCCTTTTTTTAAAGCTATTGCAACCCCCTGATTGTAATCGTTCCTCAAGAGATTAAAACTATGGATGGTTTTAATCTCTTGAGGAACCTTATGCCTACTGTTCAAATGCGTTTCTTGCAAGAAGGCCACTTTACAGTAACTAGAAATTAGAATTTTATTCAGTTCAACTCTCCAGCTGCCATCGATTAAGGAAGCAACATTAAAGGTTAAGAAATTAACAGACATTATTAATTGTGCGTCTCCAACAGCACACAATATAAGACTTAAAAGTCGTCGAAAATCAAATATGCAGACAGCCAAACAGCAACAGCCCCAGACAGCAGCAGCAACCTCGTTCTTGCTGGCTCTAAACCAGATTCCAATACCAGTCCAACGTCCAGTGTATATAACAATGTTCAGCGACAATAACAATTAAATTAAATAGATTAATTTTAAACTCAAAAATTTATAAAAGAAAATTGGCTTTTTAGCACACAAAAATTATATAACCATTCAACAAAATGGTCGTCGATCGAATTTCATAAATATAGCAATTAACATTTGGGTAAATAGGACTTTGTGGAATTTTTAGATTCGATTGTACAAGTGGCATTATCTATCATCTAAGTGATAGACGCACGACCTGCCAACGCGACATTATGATTTTAAAATTATTTAAAATTTTTGAGGGTTCATCCCGTAAAGTAGAAAGTACGAGCAACGCGCGAACGACCGAACTCATCTTTGCGATTTAGCCATTAAGCTTACCTGTTGATTCAATACTAATTTTATAATCTAATCTTGCAAGGAGGATTCTAATTCGAACACTTCAACTTTACAAATAAATAACTGACTAGTAATGTATATCTTCAACTTGGCCGAAGTTAAAATAAACCCACGGGCGATTCGTTATGGTACAAAATCTTAAATTGCACCTCTTTTTATATCAGATTTCAAAAAATTTTACTATTTTGATGACGTCTAAAATACATTCATATCAAATTGTTTTCCAGCAAAGTAAAAACAAGCCTCTTGTTCTTTAGTGGTTGATGCCAATTTTTCTAACACGCCTCAATTTTGATATAATATACATAAATACCCAATTTGAGGTCTGTAGCTTAAATATTTATTTATATATTTATTTATTTATTTATTTATTTAGTTTAATCTACTGGACTATGTCCTTACAGACTATTTAAACCTAAGCTTATTGTATAGTATAATTCGGTCTTAAATGTCTGTCTCCAATCAGAAAAATCTATTCGGTGAGCAACTAAATTGCATAATGACAAGCATCTAGATATCGGCTCATTGCAGCCATAACACTGGTTTACAGCCAATATGTACTTTGAATGCCACTATCCTTTTCTCATGTAAAATCGGTCGCTAATTCCGAAAAAAAAATTATTTTTTTTTTCTGTCTCTCCGTTTTCGAGATATTGCCCACTGTAGGGTTTTCAACGAAAAAAAAAGTTGGTTCCACTTAATTGCATATATCTCCAGAACCAACAACAGTATTCAAACAAATGATATATCAAATAAAAGCTAATAAAATTTCTTACAAACAATGCAAACACCATTTTTTGGTCGAGTTGTTAGTTTTGGCGGAATAAATTCAAATTTCGGGGATTTTTTTTATTTTTCAGAAAAATTTCCAAAAAAACACAAAATAGTTGCAAATTTCGTTAAGAAATCAAAATATTTTATTACTTTTGATATTTTTTACTAAAAGTCCTTAATTTTTCAAAAAAAATAAGCTATTGTTGAAGAAAATCTATTGAGAATTGAAAAAGTTGTGTTTAATGGAACGAAATCACCCAAATTGTGTGATTATCAATTTATGCATTTGGACTTATTTTATTGCCATAAAAAAATAAAATGAGAACTATGGTTGTTGTAATAAAATCATATATTCTTCATTTTTATTGTTCTTTTAATAATTTACATTATTATTACATTATTTAAATTGTATATAATTATTATTAATAATTTTTATTGTTGCATTAAATCATTTATATTGTTATTTACATTGTAAATTATTTTTATTTATCATTCAGAAATTCAAAATTATTAGAATTCTTGTTTTGTCGTTAATTTTATTCGGGATCGGTTTCTCTGATGAGAAACCAACAATAGTCGCCCATCATTCCTTCGTCCCAAAATCCTTGGTACCGATTCTCAATTGCTTTCATCTGTTGGTGGAATCTTCTCGTATGCAACAATTCAACTTTTTGAGACCCAATGTTAAGGTGACATACTTCAGAAATCGTGAAAAACCGTTTGCTATACACTTTACTAAGAATGACAATATCTGCTATTGCGTAGTCATTCCTGGCTTATTTAATACCTTCGGTCAGCCGTACATTCCCAAAGAGTGGCGTTTGTTTATTGATGGCAGTATTAAATATGAATAACACGACTGGAAAATATGTTCTGATATCAAAGTCGTTGGTACACCACGTCGTTAGTAAACCACTATTACAAAAAGGACTGGGCAGAAAGAATTGAGTCGAAAGTTGGAGAGAGCACGGTCAAAAACGTTTCACTCGTCAAAAAGAAAACATAATTCTCCCACCGCTGCACATCAAACTTGGACTTATGAAAAACTTTGTCAAGGCGTTAGACAAAGAAAGCGAAGCATTCACATATTTGAAAACGATTTTTCCAAATCTTTCTGATGCCAAGATAAAAGAAGGTGTCTTCGTTGGATCGCAAATAAAAAGGTGTTAAGCGATCTTCAATTCGCAGAACTATTGTCACCAGTTGAGGCAGCGGCGTGGGATTCTTTTAGGACGACTGTTTCTAGCTTCCTCGGGAACAATTAAAGTGAATCTTACAAGAAAATAGTCAACGAGTTGCTCAAGAACTATAAAAAATGGGCGTAAATATGTCTCTGAAAATTCACTTTCTGCACTCCCATTTGAATTTTTTTCCGAAGAATCTCGGTGACGAGAGCGACGAGCATGGGGAAAGATTCCACCAACAGATGAAAGCAATTGAGAATCGGTACCATGGATTTTGGGACGAAGGAACAATGGGCGACTATTGTTGGTTTCTCATCAGAGAAACCGATCCCGAATTAAATAAACGACATAACAAGAATCATTTTGAATTTCTGAATGATAAATAAAAATTATTTACAATGTAAATAACAATATAAATGATTTAATGCAACAATAAAAATTATTAATAATAATTATATACAATTTAAATAATGTAAAAATAATGTAAATTATTAAAAGTTTATTGTTATTTTAATAATTTACATTATTTTGATGTATTGATATTTGTCAATGAAGAATATATGATTTTATTACAACAACCTTTAGTTCTCATTTTTTTTATGGCAATAAAATAAGTCCAAATGCATAAATTGATAATCACACAATTTGGTTGATTTCGTTCCATTAATCACAACTTTTTCTTTTCTCAATAGATTTTCTTCAACAATAGCTTATTTTTTTTGGCTTTTAGTAAAAAATATCAAAAGTAATAAAATATTTTGATTTCTTAACGAAATTTACAACTATTTTGTCTTTTTTTGGAAATTTTTCTAAAAAATAAAAAAAATCCCCTAAATTTGAATTTATTCCGCCAAAACTAGCAGCTCTACCAAAAACTGATGTTTTTTACATTGTTTGTAAGAAATTTTATTAGCTTTTATTTGATATATCATTTGTTTGATTACTGTTGTTGGTTCTGGAGATATATGCAATTAAGTGGAACCAACTTTTTTTTTTCGTTGAAAACCCTACAGTGGGCAATATCTCGAAAACGGAGTGACAGAAAAAAAAAATAATTTTTTTTTCGGAATAAGCGACCGATTTTACATGAGAAAAGGATAGTGGCATTCAAAGTACAGACAACTTTTCGTTATTTGTAAACCAGTGTAATTAGTTCTATGAAAAACAGTGTAGAACAGGTTGCACTCTCTGAAGTTTCTCGGTGGAACATAAAATTTTACTAATTCCAACAGGTCTGGACAGTTTACTTTGCCATCAAGCAAATCTTTTATTAACAGAACACTTTGGGCATTCTGCCTTTGGGATAAACTTTGCATACCTAACAGTTGGCAACGAGCTTTGTAATCTGGCATGTTATCATAAGAAAACATGTAGCGTAAGGCAAACTTAGTAAACCTTTTCTGTATTTTTTCGATTCTGTTTATTCCATAATCATAGTATGGCCTCCAAACAATATTACAGTACTCCAGAAGAGATCTGACTAAGCACATGTAAATAGATCTTAGAGTAAACGGATTTTTAAATTCTTTAGAGTTTCTTCTTAAGAAACCAAGCTGGGAGTTCGCCTTAGAAACAATATAGTCAATATGGCAACTAAATGAAAATTTTGTATCAAAGTGGATTCCCAAATCCTTGACTAATTCAACTCTTTGAAACGAATTATTATTATCATAGACGTAATCTTGTATAATGGGTAATTGTTTGCGAGAATAAGTCATTACTTTGCATTTCGAAAAATTCAATTTTAGTCCGTTATTGTCACACCAAGAGATAAGTGCATCGATATCGGTTTGAAAATTAGCGCAATCGCTTAAGTTTTTGATGGTCATAAAAATTTTTATGTCATCCGCATATAGCAAACATTTACAATGTTTAAATATAAAGGATACATCGTTAATAAACACAATAAATAACAGAGGACCCAGGTGACTACCTTGAGGTATTCCTGATGTAGCGTCGATTTCTCTAGAAAAGTTTTCATTCACCTTGACTATTAACTTTCTATTGCATAAATAAGAACGCAACCAACGCAATAGGCTGGAATGCAAGCCCAATTTTTCTAATTTAAAGATAAGAGTTTGATGGTCTAAGCTGTCAAAAGCTTTGGTAAAGTCCGTGTATAATGTATCAACCTGCAAGCCATTTTCGATAGCCGTAATTCCTGAGTTGGTGAAAGTGGCCAAATTGGTGCAGGCAGATCTTCCTGCGAAGAAACCATGCTGACTTGTGGAAATATAGTTTTTAATTTCTTGGAATAATCGGTTGTTAACGATTTTGTCTAGTAATTTGGGTATAACCGAAAGTTTAACGATGGGCCTATAATTTTCAACAAGGTTTTTCTGGCCTGCCTTGAATATAGGTGATATATAAGAAATTTTCCACTCGTCTAACATTATACCAGTTGAGAGAGATTTATTAAAAATCAAAGTAAGCGCAGTGCATAACGAGGCTGCAGCATTTTTAAGAAACAAAGGGGGGAGCAAATCATATCCAGCTCCTTTTTTTGTGTCTAAACTATAAAGAGCCGTGAAAACTTCTTCTTCAGATAGCTCAATGTTGCCTAAGTTCAAAATATTTGAAACGGATGAAAAATTAAAATTGTAATCTCTTGTTCCATTGTTGCAATTAGTAAAAACGGATCCAAAAAATGTTGCAAATAGTTCACAGATTTCTTGGGTATTGTTAGCCTTCGAACCTTGAAATTCCATATTCTTAGGTAGACCATTACTTTTACGTTTAGAATTGTAAAATGACCAAAAAGATTTAGGGTTCGACACTATATTACTCTCCATCGAGTCAAGATATTTTTTATATAAAAAAATACAAATTTATCTTGAACTGATTGTTCGCTTAGTGATTGCCCGCACAGGATCCAGCGTTGTTCTGATGCAGAATACATCTGCCTTCGGTAACCACAATAAACCAAGTGTTTTTATTGAATCATTATTGTCCTTAGAGAAGTCCAAATTCACTTCCTGGTCACCTTGTGGAATATTTTTCAATAGTTTGGGATGATTCGCACACCACTTTCGTAAATTAAATCCATGTGTGTTCAGTATTTCGATCAGTTGATGTTGCATTTCTGTGGCTGTAGCCAGACTGTTTGATCCTCCAAGCCCATCATCCACATAAAAATTGTCATGCAACATTTGAGCTCCCAAGGGATGACTTAGCATGTTGTTGTTTGCGATTTCTTGAAGACATTTGGTAGCCAGGTATGGGGCTGATCGAGTACCATATGTGACGGTGTTTAATTGATAGTACTTTATTTCTGCTGTTGGATCCTCTCTCCAAATGATGATTTGATACTGTTGATCTTCTGGATGTATTAGGATCTGCCGATACATCTTCTCAATGTCGGTCGTGAAGACAAAACGTGGCAACCGAAAACGTAACAGTATTGAAAACAGTTCACTTTGAACTGTGGGCCCCGTATACATTATATCATTTAATGCATACCCTGTCGTAGTTTTGGCGGAGGCATCGAACACAACTCGCAATTTGGTAGTGGTGCTCTCGGGTTTCAAGACACAATGATGAGGAATGAAGTATTTTGGAGATGGAATTGAGTTAAGGTTCACCTTCTTCATGTGTCCTAATCTTTCGTACTCTCTCATGAATTCCACATATTGTTTCTGTACCTCCATGTTTCTTTGAAGTCGACGTTCAAGACCAAGAAATCTATTGTGAGCCATCACCCTTGATTCCGCCAATACTGCTGGATTTTGTAAAAATGGTAATTTTACGATGAAGCGTCCCTGGTCATTTTTGCACATATTTTGCAGAAAATGTGTTTCGCATTGTTGTTCTGCAAGCGACATACTCTTTTCAGTTGTTTCAAACTCATCCATCTTCCATAACTTTTCAATTGCTTCGATTAGTGGACCATCTTTGCTATCAGTATCCGTTTTTATCCCAAAAACAGCACATGTCAATGATTCTGCCGATGGTTCAGTTGATGCACATTTTCCGCTCACAATCCAACCAAGTGACGTGTTTTGGAGAATTGGGCCGGTAGTCATTAACTGTATGTGACTAGCTACCATGATACTAAAATGAAATTCTGCACCAAGCAAAATGTCAATCTTATCTTGCTTGTAAAACTCTGGATCTGCAAGCTGTAAGTTGGCTGGAATCTTCCAATTTGAAGTATAAGTTGAAGATTTGGTTGAGCCGTAATAATGCTTGGAAGTACAAATGCCTCCAAATTTGTTGTAAAACTGCCACTAGTGGATTGCATCTTGACATTAAGTCTCTGCGTGACCTTCTTTTGAGCATCACCAATTCCTTCAATGCACAAGGAAGCCTTGGTTGGAGATATGGAAAGTCTCTTCATGAGACGTTCTGACACGATGTTGATCTGCGACCCGGAGTCTAATATTGCTCTAAACACCCCTGAATTGCCATTGGCCGCAGTGATTTTTATCCTTGCTGTGGCAAGTAGTACGTATCCTTGAGTTGACACATTACTTGCTGATGCTGATGAAACTGTTGCATTTGGAATATTGCTAATGGTTTCATTGCCTGACGGTATTTTTGCATCTGGTTGCCTTTGATTTCCATTTTCCACATGTAACAGTGTGTTGTGTTTCTTATCACACTTGCAGCAACATCTCGATTTGCAATTATTTGACGTGTGATCGTTTTTGAAACAATTGACACACAAACGTTGTTTTTTGACCCACGATTGGCGTTCTGTGGATGACAGCTTTAGGAATTTCTTGCAGTAGTACAATGGATGGCTACCATTATCACATAGTTTGCAGCTGTTGCTCGATGTTGTAATAGAAGACACAACTTTGTTAGACAGTTGTGGCAATGCAGCCTTATCCTTAAGTCCAATAGCTTCCAATGTATGAAACTGTCCTTCCAAAAACAGCAGGAAGTCATCCACCTTTTGTAACTCCTTTGGGTTCGTCAAAGATTGTTCAAATCTCATGTGTGTTGCTCGATCTAGTTTCTTTAGTAGCAAATGGAAAAGGATCGGATCCCAAGCTTTTGTATCAACCCCTAAGTTGTCTAAGGCCATGATGCATTCACGTGTTGTGTCGTGTAAATTCTTCATTGTTGCAGCAGTTGAGGTTCCTGATGGCTGATTCACTAACTTTTCGATTAGCGTAGCCACTATTACCCTTCTGTTGTTGTACCGTTCTTGCAATAACGTCCAAGCAGCTACATAGTTGTTTTCTGTTGACGAAAAATGATTGATTAGCTTTGCAGCTTCTCCTGTAACGTTGGCCTTTAGGTACCACATTTTTTGCACTGCTGATATCAGTGGCGTACCGAGAGGCTAAGCCGCCCGGTGCGGATTCCAAATTTGCCGCCCCTCTCATATGCAATAAAAAAAAAATCTTTGATATTTATATAGGGTTTTGTATGCATAGTTTTCACTTTAGAATTTGGTCTTTCATTGTTCTCAATTATATAAAAAAAATTCTAATATACATATCATCAACCTATTTCTAATACGACGCAAGTTTGGAAAAAATGGAGCAAAACGCGCGCATGAGTCTATTTTTGCTCTCATTTCTTCCGTGGTTTTGTTGTTCTATCTATGTTTGAAAATCTAGAGCAAAAAGTCTACGAGAAACTTCAATCCATTTTTGCCTATCTCATTTCTAAACACTAATATTAAAAAAAAAAATACAACAAGTAACTTGAAATGCCTTGATTAGATTAAAATGGGTTACAACAAAACCAAGTTACTTCAGTACTTTTCAGCACATTACTTAAACGAAGTTAAATTTTATGCGAAAAAATTCACTTCAAAATACCGCAATCGAAAAATTATTTCAAAAATTTATTGAACATTTTTTCTTAGTCAGATCTTCTTCTTCAAACGTATCGAATATAATCAAAAACAGCGTACAATGTCGTCACTTGAAAAAAATTTCGATTTAATTGAAAATTTGAAAGTCATAATCTATCAAAAATTATATGATAAGTTCCTTGAATTTTTTTTTGGAAATTATTACAAAAATATAAGTATACTCTCCAGTGATTTTTGCGTTAATAACGGAGAAAGTAAAATTGATTTTAGTCCTGCATCGTCGTACTATGATCCTGATTTTGATCCACAAATAAAAAAAAAGGTGACGAAGAAGAGCTCATGGACAATCATTTCATGGATACTCGATCTGAAGGTTCTCAAACAATCTTTTCCAATCGTACTACAAAGGATTCTCAAACATTCGTTTTCAATCGTGCTACAAAGAAAAGATTATTGCATCCAGCATACAGCAATTGCCGAAAAAAATGAAATGCAAAATTTTCGAAAAGGATTATTGTAATTTTTTATAAAACTTCCATCGAAACCGATGCAAAATTTTTTTGAATGCACATTAGTTCATCAAAAAGATCTTCTGAAATTTTCAAATATGTACAATTAAAGGAAATCGTGAAAAACCCATCTAAAAAGAAGGATATTATAGATAAATTAATTCCTTTAATACATGATAACACAAAAATTAATTTTTGGGAAGATTTTAAGGAATGTGCAGATTCTAAGGATCTTTCTATTGGTTTTACAAGCCATGAGTAAATACCAACATTCATGAATTTATTTATATGTTCTATTAATTTTGTTAAAAATAGTAACAAAAGATTTTTTATTGAGTTTAATGAATAGATTTATATATAATTTACTTAATAAGATACTTGTGAATTCTTTTTTCCATTTACCCTAAACAAGTTGCAAATTAAAATTATAACAAAATTTCAACTTATTTTCTAAACAATTGTGTTTTAATTGATATTATACAACAAAACCAAGCAACTTTAAAGTTACTTGATTTTGAAAAACAGGAAAGAATAGTGTTCTAAAATACATAAAAATGTTTTATTTGCTTTCAAATAACTTCATAGTTGCTTGGTTTTGTGAAAACACAAAAATCTTGTTTATATGAAAAATAAAAAAATTTTACAAACATTTTCTCAGTATCTTAAGTTCGACTTGATTGTTAAAAAACTGCAATGCAAAATAATTTGGCTAGCACAAGTTTCAAAAATTTCGACTCTTAACTCTTCAATAATTTGAAAAAATTGTTCAAAATCTTATATACGGAAAGATTATATCCTATAAAGCAAAACAAAACAATTTCTCACAATTCTCAAAAAACAAGTTACTTGGTTTTGTTATATCACTGGAGATTTCCATATTTACTAAAATATAAATCTGATATATTGACACCTGAACAAGTATTTTTTAAGGAGTAACCTGGCATAATAAAATTTTGTCATTGCATTTACCCTACACTTATACCCTACAGTTGAAAATAAAATTTATTTATGATATATAAAGTGGTGAACAAAACATATAAAATTAAAAGCGCAATGAATTTTTTATTGATTTTTTAAAAAAATTCCATTTGCAGTATATGTGGTTAAAACAATAAAAAAATTTTTTTGCGAAATTTTTTTCCGAAAAATATATTTGTAATTTTTAGAATTATTTCTTATTTTTATTGAACTTATACACATTTTAAAACATTCAAATAAACAAAATTTTTTGAAGAATCAGTTTCTTTGTGCGCAATAGAAACAATATTCTAAAGTATCTTTTTCTCAACGAGAAACTCTTCCTTGTCAATTTCTTCGTGACAGAATTCATTCAGTTTACATACCAACTTATCATTCAGGAGAGTCAAAGGAGTAAGAATTGCGTATTTTTCAGCAAGAACATGAAGCTGCTAAAACCTTGTGGTCATTCCTGAGGAAACTGATTTTATTAAAACAGTGAAATCCCTTCAAAAATCACAAAAAATTATAATAGATACGACTTAAAATTATACGCATAAGTCTTATTTCTTAATATGCACTCTGAACTTACAATTCGCTATAATCAAACGAAAAGTCCGCCTTCCTCCCACACTCAATTTTACCATACATACCTTAGTTGAAAAACGTTATTCTGTTAAACCATTTTTCTACTGGGCATTTCCACTGATAAGTTAAAGCACTTAAAAACTCAAAAAACTTTGAGTTACTCGAAAACATCAGTTATTCAATGCGAGTTTCAAGTCGCAGCCGAGTTACTCGAAAATTCAACTACTCACACATGCCTAAATATAATGTCTTTTTTTATTTCTTTGGCAACTAATTTCGAGACTCGAAAAACGATTTTATATTTTGGTTGTGCTCAATACGAAGGTCATAAATATAGTTACATTTACAGTGGTGGCCAAATTTATTCATTAAGTTTAGTTCTTTCTTTTGTTTGTACACCTTAAAATGATATTGTACACATATTTATTTTGTAAAAGGCTTTATTTAGCTTCAGTGCCGCCCCTAAAATATTGCCGCCCGGGGCGTACCGCCCCCCCCCCACGGTACGCGGCTGAGCTGAATGCAAAGTTTTGGTTCGCAGACCACCAGCATTATGGAAATAAACAGAAAGATTATTCGGTGTTAATCCAGCGGCTTTATCAACAGGAACATTTTCTCTATTTGTAGCTAGAGTCGTTGGACGAACAACTATGTTTACAGTGTTAGAATTTGATTGCGTATAAGATGTTGGAGACAGTCTGGATGACGATGAAGGTGACAAAAGATGTAATTGCGAAAATTCTTTATTAGCTAACGAGTTATTACTCTTTCTCCTTCTTTCTGTAAAAAAGAAGAGAATTGCCGAACATGTACATTAGCAGGCCACAACGACGAATTAAAAACGTTATCGTAATCACTGCTAGCTACTACTAATTTAAAAGTAACTCTTTTTAATGTTGTTTCATCCACAACTTTTTTAACAAAGCGATAACAACTTACATTACTCTTAATTATATCAGTTTTCGCAGCGATATAATCGATCACGCTCTCAGTAGTAACCGATGGATTAAAAGAAGAGACATGCAGCGTCTTCATAGGCAAAGACACGTCAAGCTCAGTATTTGCATTGTTGCCAATAATGACATTATCGTTGTTATGATTCTTGCTTTTTAATTGCTTTTTTTTGCGCATTTTATTCCATTGATTTGTTGACGGCATAGGTGTTGGACCCGGTGTAAGCGTTTTTATCGGCATGAACACCATCAGCAGCAGCAGCAGCAGCGGTGGCAGCATATGAAAGCTTTACGCGCGAAATACCCGATGGAGAAACATCAACAGCGGCAGCAGACGACAAAGCAGAAGACTGAAGAGCAGCATCGACAGTGGGATCAATAGCGGGAGAGTCTAATGCACCTGGTGTCTCAAAAACGGTTTGCGAAGAATATGCAGGAACATTCAGCAAAGCAGAAGATGATGACGAGTTGAAAACAGCATCAGCAATGTTGGCAGTGACAGAAGCATTGTTATTGCAAATGCTTTTGATTGTTTTGTTTCTCTTGTTCTCACAATTTTCTTTTTTGCTATTTTTAGGCAATTGAGACAAATTAAGTTCTCGCACCTTATGACTAGGGCGACAAATTTCATGCACTATAAAATTAAAAATATGCGCATATAATATGCTCAACAGAAGTCAAAATATGCACCAAAATAATGAAAATATGCGGAAATAAATAAAAATTGTTGCATAAAAAACAATTCATTTTAACGAGATTTATTAAAACATAACAAAATAACATAACATAACAAAAAATAAAATTCAGTGTGTTGAAATTGTGTCTACACAATCAAATAAAAAATTAAAATATAAAAATAAAATCAGTCCATAGAATCTGCACATTTAAACGAGTAGTATTAACATAAATTTTTGTTTGTGTAAATAAATACATATTTTTTTAAATTTTCAAATGCAAAGTGCCTGTTGGGGCGCAGAAAGTTTTTGTACATCGAAAATGTTCGCTCCACATCGACGGAAGTTATTGTAGCATACTTGAATGAAGATAACTCATTTGGGGAGTAATTTTCTAAGGAAATAGGCACATCTAAATTTAGTTTGAACGTTTTGGCAATTTTCTTAATTTGGTCGAATCCTTTATTTTTCTGTAGTACATTTTGAAATTTTTGTTTTATCATTTCTGCAATATCACCTTTCACATCAAAAATTTTGGTAACAGCATCGTCAATCAAATTAATCTGCTCATTCTGCGGCTTTCTTTCTTTGTGTTTACCAAGGGGGCTATATAAATTTTTACCGGCATTGACACATCAGCTGGTATAATGAATAACATATAAATATGTACATATGTATATATGTATGTACATAGTATACACGTTGTATCTTGTATCATATGGCGGTTATTTCAGAGATGATATTAAAGTATTCAGTGCAAGTTTGAGAGAATGGAGGATTTTTTTTTTAATGTTGTTATAGCTGTAAAAAACTTGGAAAATATGCAAATAAATATGCATTTATTACAAAAATATGCAAAGAACTTAGTTTTTTGTTAAAATATGCAAAATATGCAAAAACAAATTGATGCCATTTTACAGGAAATCTTATGAAACGCAAAGAAACTTGTTCAGAATGGCTTTTAAAGTGTCGACAATAAATATGCATTTGCATTGAAATTGTCGCCCTACTTATGACTATTTTTGGAAAGTGAATCATCAACTTTAAGTAGATCAATAATACTTGCTTTAAGGTCTTTCACTTCGGCAACCAAGCCAACAACAACTGACAATAAATTAATGTCAGTACTAAGGCAATTATTGCAGTTAAACACGATGTTTGGATAGTTTTTTTGTATTTCAAACACCGTATTATCTTGAATATTAATACAAGACTTGTGGAAGTCATTTTTACAAATAGCGCACTTTATAGTGCTTTCTTTAGAAACAGTATTAGAGCAAATTGCACAGCGCGATCTCATAGTCGACCGAATAGCTAGGCAATCGATGATAGACTGCCTAGCCTATAGATTAACCTATTTGTAGAATTTTCTATATTATGGGTTGCATGGGAGCTGAACGTTTTCGTAGGCGGATGTCGCCCACTTTTCTTCTACAATTTAGTTTTGCTATAAAATACAAACGTATCAATTTTTTTCCTGTAGCTCAAAGAGAAGCTTTTTTATAGTTTTCAATTTTGGGGTTGTATGGGAGGTGGGCGTGTTCTTGGGTGGATGACGCCCATTTTTCTAACACGTGTTAATTTTTATATAAAAATAATAAATATCTAATAAATCATCAATCACGGCATAAATCATGTTGGTCCAGTACTCGATCAACTGTGTGCAAACATTTCAAAAACACACAACAGAATTGTTCATAAGAAGCTCGGTCAAAGTTCTTTAAGGGCGGAAATGGCCATTTGTTTTGTTTTTTTTTTTTTGTTTTTTATTTGCTTCTTTATTGTGTTTTCATTATTGGGGTTGTATGGGAGGTAGGCGTGGTTTTCATCCGATTTAGCCCATTCTCGAACTTGATCTTAGTTTTTTAGAATAAAGCTTAAATATTGAATTTCAGCACGATAGCTTCAAATTAACGGCTGTAATCATGTCCACAGTCGGACACGCAGACGCACATGGCTAAATCAACTCAGGTGGTGATGCTGAGCAAGAATATATATACTTATCTATACCTACACCTCCTTATGGCATTACACACGTCGCACACAGTGTCCACCGCGGCAATAAATCAATTTGGACCTACTCTCCGATTTTGATGATTTTTGCAAAAATTGTTAAAAACTATCTAAAGGTCATGTGCGGATAATTTCATGCAAATATCTCCATTGGTTTTCTGTCCAGAGCAGCGCAAAGTTGAAGTATGTGAACAAGTGTCAAATGTGAGAGTTTTCTATGTCATATTCAAAAGCTTGTTACTTATAAACGATACACCGAATGTACATTATAAGTATTTTTTTCTCTTAAAATAGACATTAAATAGGCATTATGTAAATTAAAAAAAAATTAAACAAATTTAACAAGAAAAATTTTTTTAACAATATAGAGCCAAAAAATCAACATTTATGATTTTCCGTTAGACTTTTAGTTGTGTGCGAAGCAAAGCTGAGAGTCTCAGCTAACAGATTAATAAAACCTGCCCCAATCTGCCCGCCGCCGAAAAATCAATGAGTTGTTAATAAATGAAATAGAGTGGAACTGTATTGGAGTTGTATGGGGGTGGGCGGATTTTCTTCATATTTTCAAAACAGCATTCTAGTTACAAATTTACAGAAGATATGGTATTTTTAAAATATCAGTTGTATAAAACTAGGCGGATTAAGTTAATATTTTCAGGAGCACATTCTACAATTATAATATTAATGTTTTGTGAAAATTGAGTTGATATATTTAAAATCATGGAAGAAAGGCCACATTTTCTATTGAAGTTGTATGGGAGGTGGGCGTAAAAGTGAGCATATTTTTGTTAAAAAAGAAAATTACTATTTTTAAAAAATTTAAAATAAATTTGTGCAAAATTTCATGAAGCTACGCGTCCTCCTTGATTTAAGGCCATTAAATACATTACACGGCTACTGTGTGCGTCGTAAAAAAATAATATACCCCTTACGCGTGGGGGGGGGGGGTATAAAAATTGTGATGACATTGAGAGTTCACACTAAGGCGATGGACTCTTAACATGTTCTCTTTAAGAATTTCTATAAAGTTTAGTCGTACTTTTTTACTTGTTACACTGTGTAATTTGTTTAAGGGGACGTGACGCCTTCAAAAAAAAGTTCATTTTAATGTTTTAAAATGCCTTTAAGTTGAATAAAAAAATAAGATATATTGAAAAATTAAATATATATTTAATTTTTTATTTAATTTCAATAATTTCTTCAACAATAGCTTATTTTTTTTAGAAAAATACGAAATACGAAATATTTTAGTAAAAAATATCAAAAATAGCTAAATACTTTGATTTCTTAACAATATTTGCAACTTTTTATACCCTAAACCTGAAAGGTCAGGGTATATTAACTTTGTGCAAACGTTTGTAACGCATAGAACGAAGCGAGTCCGGTATAGAAAAGTATATATATTCTTGATCAGCGTCACCACGTGAGTCGAGCTATCCATGTCCGTCCGTCCGTCCGTCCGTCCGTCCGTCTGTGTGTTGTCCGTATACACAGGATAAGAAGGAGTTGAGATAATTGGATGAAACTTGGTACACATGGTCATATGGACCCAAGGATCTGCACTATTGAATATTTTTGGAATCTGCCCACGGACACGCCTACCTCCCATACAACGCGAAAATTGAAAACTGCATAACTCAGCTCATAATTAGCCTACAACAATAAAATTTGATATGTATGTGTTTTATATCAACACAAAGATGTTTTCGAAAAATGGACGTCATCCGCTTACGGACACGCCCACCTCCCATACAACCCAAAAATTGAAAACGCAATAAATAAGCCTCTGTTTAACCTACAGAGCCAAAATTTGGCACATATGTTTTTTGTAACAAAACAAAGATGGTTTTGAAAAGTGGACATCATCCGCCCACAGACACGCCTACCTCCCATACAACGCAAAAATTGAAAACTGCATAACTCAGCTCATAATTAGCCTACAACAATAAAATTTGATATGTATGTGTTTTATACAAACAAAGATTTTTTCGAAAAATGGTCGTCATCCGCTCACGGACACGCCCACCTCCCATACAACCCAAAAATTGAAAACGCAATAAATAAGCCTCTGTTTAACCTACAGAGCCAAAATTTGGCGCATATGTTTTTTGTAACAAAACAAAGATGGTTTTGAAAAGTGGACATCATCGCCCACAGACACGCCTACCTCCCATACAACGCGAAAATTTAAAACTGCATAACTCAGCTCATAATTAGCCTACAACAATAAAATTTGATATGTATGTGTTTTATACAAACACAAAGATTTTTTCGAAAAATGGACGTCATCCGCTCACGGACACGCCCACCTCCCATACAACCCAAAAATTGAAAACTCAATAATGAGTTTTGTCATAGAGAAATTAAATTTGGTATGCATGTATTTTATACCAAAACTAAGGTGTGTTCAAAAGTTGGAAGTAATCCGTCCATGAACACGCCCACCTCCCATAGCGAAAGCACAATAAAGGCATTTACTGTGAGCTACAGGAATAAAACTTAGTATGTGTAAATTTTTCATCATTATTTAAATGCATATAAAATATAGGCTTCATCCGCCCACGGACACGCCCATTTACAATAAAATTTTTTTTTTGAAAAGTGGGTTTAGGGTATTTCATAGTCGGCCTAGACCGACTTTAGACTTTCTTCACTTGTTTTTTTTAATTTTTCTGAAAAACAAATCCCCGAAAATTTAATTTATTCCGCCAAAACTAACAGCTCGACCAAAAAATGTTGGCATTGTTTGTAAGATTTTATTTTATTAGCTTTTAGTTGACATATTATTTGTTTGATTACTGTTGTTGGTTCTGGAGATATATGCAATTAAGTGGAACCAACTTTTTTTTCGTTGAAAGCCCTACAGTGGGCAATACTTTGAAAACGGGGTGACAGAAAAAAAAAGAAAAATTTTTTCGGCATAAGCGACCGATTTTTGATTTGGCATTTCAGCATGAATAGACTGACGCCTGAACAACGCTTTCAAATACGTTGAATGGGCCCAAAACAAGATTGCCGTTGATCCCGATTTTCATAAGAAAATTTTGTTTAGCAATGAAGCTCACTTTTGGTTGAATGGCTACGTCAATAAACAAAACTGCCGTATTTGGAGTGAAGATAATCCTTAAGTGTATGTTGAGACACCGTTACATCCAGAAAACTTACTGTTCGGTGTGCTTTATGGTCTGGCGGAATCATTGGTCCGTACTTCTTTACTATGCTGGCCAGAACGTTACAGCCAATGGTGACCGCTATAGAGCCATGATTACTGACTTTTTCGTTCCTCAATGAAACAATCATGATGTGCAGGAGCTGTGGTTTCAACAAGACGGCGCAACATGTCACACAGATCGTGTACAATTGATTTACTCAAGAAAACGTTTGGTGACCGCATAATTTATCGTTCCGGACCCGTGAATTGGCCTCAAAGATCGTGCGATTTAACGCCGATAGACTATTTTCTTTGGGGATATGTGAAGTCGCTAGTTTACGCCGATAAGCCCGAAACGATCGACCACTTGGAGGACAGCATTCGCCGCGTTATTGGCGATAATTGGACCTCCAGATTAGATTACGTCCAAGCCAGGCATGGCGGTCATATGCCACAAATCATATTTAAATTATTCTCTTTTGAATAAAGTCAATTTCATGTCGATTTTAAAAATGCATCCTTATTTTATTCCATTTCGAAGTTCTATACCTCTAAAAAAAAATACCCTTTACAAATTGACCATCCAATATACAATGCCTATGTAACTTACAGAATTTACATTTGATACATACTTTGTTTTATTTAGACATAATGAAATTATTAAATTACAATAAATTCATAAAGATAAAATTAGTCTTTATGAAAATTCTTTTCTCTTTTAGAAATTGAAAAATCCAAGCGATTATATATAATGACAATAACAAACATTAAAAAAATTGATGTAACTACCAAAAAAGGCTCGTGGAACATAGACGGTTTCCAAAAAGTGTACTTTAGATTGAAATCAAGCATATGGTTTTCAACTAAATTACGTTTAGAAAATGTTACAACCGGGCGGCCAATAGTATCTAAATATGTAAAGTGCATAGCATCAAGATCCCGCGAGACGGCATATGGCGTCATTAGTTCAATATGTGCAGAGCCCTCCGGTAAAATTATTTTTACTATAGCTTCGTCTATTATCATATCGTCATATATATGATCAATTACTCTCATTCTTAGTATGAAATTTTGACCCTGATTAAATAGATATTCAAAAGAAGGAACGTTATATCCCAGTACGTAATTCGTTTTCCATCCACCAAAAAGAGAAAATCTAGGCCTTAGTTCCAATTCAACTGCGTCTGGTATAATGTTCAAATTTGATGTTGATATATTTCCATTACCATCGCGATAATATATTGCTGATGCTGCAGCCGGAAGTATTGTTTTATATGTTTTTATTGCAGATTGTCCAGAATGAATATCTTTTTGCAGTTCATAACGCGAAAACGGCCCTTTCAATATAGCACCGGAGTGAATGAGATGAATATTTTCCTCAACTGCTACATTCCCCCAATGTGAAACTTCAATTGTTCGCTCTATATGAGTTACAGTTAAGAATGGGGATTGATTTTCAAAATGCGTTTCCAAAGGCGATATCGAATAACCTGAAAATATAAAATGATTAAAAAATGTGATTTCATTTATTTGATGAGATAATTCCGTTCACATGTAATACTATGTTTACAAATGGAGAGTAAGAGCAAGTAGACTAAGCTAATCTTCTTCGATAATCTAAACTGTTTACACTAACTTAAAGAGATTTAACTTTGGCATTTCGTTGTTTTGTTTTGTTCTTTTGTATTCAGCCTTATAGATTCTGATTAAGTTCAAATCAGCAAAAATATTTACGAACAAGTAAACAAACGAATAAAAGTAACATTAATTTTATTAATATAGTTATATGATTGATAATAAATATTAATTCTTTTAAACGAGCAATATTTGTATATATATTTACAATTGCGTTCTCGAAAACGGCTCTAACGATTTCGATGAAATTTACAAAATAGATGAAGAGAGGGCTGTGAAAATCGATCCAGCTAGGTCTCATCTCTGGGAAAAGCCGTTTTTTCGAGTTTTCACGCATTAATTTTCCTTAATACGTTAATTTTCCTGCCGAATATGTTATGTTAAGTTTGCTCAGATTGATGTAGCAATATTAGCTCAGAAAATAGAGCTTCTGTCTTATAATTTATAGATTGTGAGTTCGAATCCCGCCATGCACATTAATTTTTTTGTTTTTATTTTTGAGCTTCACCAAACAATGAACAACAGCGACAAGCAGCAACAACACCGCACATTGTTCCTGCAGATTATCAATTTTTGCTTGTCGCTGAACATTACCGATTGATATAAAAATAAATCTTGAAAATAGAGTCATTGATAATAAATCTTAAAACAATTTTAAAAAGTAAAATATTTTTGAAAGAGTTTCGTATGCTAGAGTTTCCTACGTTTTGAAAAAAAAATCTAATTTGCTCACATCTCAAAAAGTGCATTTTTTTGTAATTTTAAAAAACAAATAAATTTTCCACCAAAATAAAATTATAATGGCCAAATGATATGCTTTTCGTAATCTCAATTTTTTCTGAAATACATTTCACTTAATCGTTCATAATTTCTATACCGTTTGAGATATTGTTTTAAAATCTTGAGCAAAAATGTTTGTCTTATTAGGTCAAATAATTGCACGGTGTGACCACACAAAAAACACAAGCAAACCTTATAGAAATTCTAAAAGAGGGACATGTTGCGAATCTATCGCACCTTGTCAGACCTCTCAATGTCGTCAGTTTTTTGTAATTAATTTTTAAAGTTGAAGTGTTCAAATACTGTTGTGCCGACTTTCATTCAATTTTTACAATCGTTTGCCTTGTCGGAAATAAAACTAAATTCTTTTCAGTAGAATTTCACGTAGAATAAGGCTGTATAAAAATTAATTTAATTAAATACAAAGTGTGTAGCGAAGCGAATTTCTTTGTTTTTCGTTAATTTCAGAAAAAAATTCATGTTTCGACAGATTCAACAGATGACCAAAATCGGTTAAGATTTGACGAAGTGGCAACACTTTTTATGATAACAAACCTATACATGGGAATCGGAATTTGACGAATAATAATAATGGTCAATGAATAATACTTTTTTGACTACTATTGACTCTACAAAAGTACCCGAGTACCTTCTTACCGAAAAAAGTACCCTGGTACTTTTACAATTAATTTCATATTTAAACTCTTATATCACGTATTGCTTTCACGATCTGCAAGCACAGAACACACAAAACAAGAAGTAAACTAATTGCATCAGCACCAAAATCTTTACTGGGATATGACAATCAGAGCTGTAAAAGAATGCATTCAATTTGATTGCTTCTACAAAATTTTGAATCAGTGAATAACAAAATAAGAATACATTCAATGAATGCAAAATTGATTCATGAATAAAATTTTGAATTCACAATCAATTTTTAAAAATTGATTAATTATTCATTTCTATTATTCATTTGTCGTTATTCTGAATAATGCATTCATTTTGTTATTCAAATGAATGCTATTCATAATGAATGCTATTCACAAAGAATGCAATTCACAAAGAATCGTTATTCATTTTGCATTCATGCATTCATTTTTTATTCATTATTCATTTTTTATTCATTATTCATTTTTTATTCATTATTCATTTTTTATTCATTATTCTTTTTTTATTCATTATTCATTTTTTATTCATTATTCATTTTTTATTCATTATTCATTTTTTATTCATTATTCATTTTTTATTCATTATTCAATTTTTTATTCATTATTCCTTTTTTATTCATTATACATTTTTTACATTTTTTATACCTGTGGTGTTAATTTTGCAACCATAGTAGTATATTTTTAGTTTGGTGCAACAGCGCAATTACCGGGGCCTTGGGCTAATTGTTTTATATTTTTAATTGAAGTAAATTTTCAGTTTTAAATTTGCAACTGGGTAGCTTCTCGTGAATTGAGTGAAAATAGTGTTCTCTCATGAATAAAAAATGAATAAATGAATAAAAAATGAATAATGAATAAAAAGTGAATAATGAATAAAAAATGAATAATGAATAAAAAATGAATAACACTCTAAAAACTGATTGTAATATCACTACAATAATTGCTGTGAAATTTCACGCATATATTTGCGATTTTAAAAAAATAACATGCATCGCAGCGATATATTTCAATTCAGTCAATAATGAAGCGTGTTTTCCCAAAAAAACTACATTTTCTCTCTTTTTCACGCAACTTCAGCGGTTTTTCGCTCATCAATTCATTAAACGCTTCTGAAGCGATATTTTACGCTTTTTGTAGCGAGTTTTTCCTAAGGTTAATGAGAGCAATTTTAAACAGATAAATAGATATCTTTAGTTTGTTTTAAGCATCGATCGCGACAACATTAAACCAAAGTTTAAGTGCAAGCTTGTCCATTTTATTTCATTTTATTTAGAAATATAATCCATAATCTTAAATTAAATCGGAACTGTTAATGAAAATTATTTAAAAAAGTTTTACAATTGCACAAGTTATTGAGTTAATTGGTTTCATTTAATAAAAAAACTAATAAGTGCCGGAAAACAATAATACTTTTAAATGTTCCTTAAAAAATTGTGCGCAAAGAAATAATTTAATGAACATAATAACAGTGAAATATTCTTTGTCCAATAAATAAAAATTAATGGGTCATTTCGGCCCTTGAAAGGACTTTGACCGAGCTTCTTATGATGGATTCTGTTGTGTGTGTTATTAAATATGTGTTCACGATGGATCGGAAACTGTGCCAACATGTTTAATATTGACTCCGAACGGCTAATGTCCATGTTCCAAGAAGCTTTAAAAGGGAGATTTTACTTGTTGTGAGAACTGAACTCGGGCTACCGGTCCAAATAAACAATAATAACTATGTTAACTTTCAAAGTTAAATTTAAACTATGAAATTTTTATATATTATTTTTTCTTCTGATGTTTAAGCTTATATATTGTTTCATGTTTCTTTTAATATTCATTTTATTCAATTCTTTTATTTTTAAATATTAACTTACATTTATTTGATTATAAAATAAAATTTGTATTTAATTTATTCAACAGTGTTATTTTTTACGTTTTTAAAATTCTTGATTTGGGTGCTTATTTTTTGCTGAGTTTCACCTGAAAATTTCATCAAATAACAACTTTGAATTACACTTCATCTTATAATAATGATGAAAATATCACGCTTAAGTCAGCGATTAAACTCGATATTTATGCATATTTTTTCACAGTTACTATCAACAATTCACGCATAAAAAGCGAAAGAAAACACTGCTTTAGCTACATAATCCATCAGAAAGAGCAAAAGAGAGACAATTGTGAGCGATAAAACGCATTTCTAGCGTTTTTTAATGTGTACAAAAGAGCGCGAGAGGGATTATTGTACCAGAGAGAGCCATTATTGGGGAAGAGAGGATTCACGCATTTCTAGCGTGAAATATGTGAATTTTCATGCTGTGGGATTTTACTACAATAATTGCTGTTAAAGTGTTGCCGGCAATAATTGTAGTGAAATCTCGCCATTTTTTCTTAGAGTGAATGATTCAAAAATGAATAATGAATAAAAAATGAATAATGAATAAAAAATGAATGCATGAATGCAAAATGAATAACGATTCTTTGTGAATTGCATTCTTTATGAATAGCATTCATTTGAATAAAAAAATGAATGCATTATTCTGAATAAAGAAAAATGAATAATCGAAATGAATAATAAATCAATTTTCTGAAATTGAATGTGAATTGAAAATTTTATTCATGGATCAATTTTGTTTTCAATGAATAGCATTCTTTTGTCCTTATTCACTTGTACTTAGAATTCTGAATATGAATGCAAATTTTACAGCTCTGATGACAATGAGCCTAATGAATAAAACGTAAGCAATTTCTTTTCCTTGGAATTTCATAGGAATTACTTAAGTGTGGTATAAATAAAAACTTCTTCTTCTTCTTCTTCTTAAAATACTATTATTTGCCGAGTCGTACGTATACTTAGGAAAAGGCCATCATGAACACGAAGTTCTTATTATAGCCTTTGTTCAAATTTATTATCAAATGTGTGTGATTGCTTATCGAAAACTCGAACGCTCTCACTTTGTTGCATCATGTAATGATAACATCTCAAAAGATCGAAATGGGACTTCCGTGCCACTGACTGTATTTTTACTTAAAACACTTCGATACTTTTTATGATGTTTTTAATTAAAATGAATTTCTTTTTATCAATTGGAGATTTACACCCTCCATGGTAAAGAGATTAAACGGAAGTCCCTAAATAAAAACTTAAGCAATTCATTTTTCCTGAAGCCATCCCTTATTTCCTTAGCAAAGGGAAATTTAATGATATTTTCCTAATTTTTTTAAGACATTGCTTAAAAGCATATGAATAAACTAAGGAATTGCTTTTGCCAGTTAAAGAATTACGTAGGATTTTTCAAGCTGCTCTACCCATAGCTTGAATTTGCTAAAGCTAGTTTTAATTTGTAATTCTTTGATATTGGTTTGGCAAGGTGCTTCTGACACTCTGCATCTCAAAAAGAAACAAAAAAATCTTTGTAAAATTTACAAAGTGTCAAAACCACATTGCCTAGGGGGCTAGAGACGGGTAAAAATATTAAAAAATAGCCACTAACGTCCTGTCACTGTTCGTTTTGTACCTTATCAATATTTTGGTGAAAAATAACTTATTTCACCAAATATTGACTAACCAAAAATGAGACCATTAACTTGTTCTCACCTTTGATTTTAAATTATAGTTCTCTAAGAAGTTATTAAAAAACATGTAAAAATAAAAATAAACTACTTAAGAAAATAAATTAATATACTTAGACATATCGGCGAATGTTGTCAGTTATAACTTACTGACAACATTGTTCAATATGGAATACAAAATAAATAACCAAAAATTAGACACAAATAACTCGTGCTCATCCTTGGTCATATACATATATAGAATATATTAAAAAATATATATTAATAAATTAGACCTTCGTGCTCCCATCCTTGAATAAAAATTACCATTCAAAATATCAATATTTTCATATTGAATCTTACGGCACTTTAAATTCCAAATGAGACCATAAAAATCAATCTATATATACAAAATAAACATATTGACGAACACTGTCGATTGCAACTTTTCGTTGAAAATCTTTATATCGACAATATTTTTCAATATGAAAATAAACTAACCATATAGTGTGGGTGGGAAAAAACATGCAAAAAAGGTGGTGGAAAAAAAACACTCAGTTATGTTTTTTTAAATGAAAAATTGCTGAAAAAAAGTGAAAATTTAGCTGAAAAAAATAGAAATTGCTGAAAAAAAAGAAGAGAAATATACAAACCGATGAATACAGTTTTTAGTGGAAACAACCTAAAACCTAACCCTTGCCGTGAAGGCGCATGGGCTACCTTTAAAACGTTTTTTCGACTACCGCCAAGTAGTCTCATCAGAAGGATTTTTTTATCTAGTGAATTCTAACAAACCTCTAAAAAACTGAATGCATCGCATTCGAAATAAGCTAAATCTACTCGAGTTGCTAAATCTTCTCTCTACTGAGAGAAAATGTGAAAAAATACATGACAAAAAATAACTATTTTACCTAAATAAACACATTCACCGAACATTCGAAAAAAACACACATTCATCAATTCATGCATACATTAAGTTTGCTCAAGAAAAAAAATTTTTTTTCAAGAAAATTTTTTTTTTTTTTTTTTTTTATTCTAAAAAAACAAATTTTGATCGAAAAGAAAAAAACAAATTTTGAACGAAAAGAAAAAAAGTTTACTCTTTTTTAAAAAAACGTTATTATTTTGTTTCGAAACGCTTTATTTCAGGAAAAATTTTTATTTTATGTTATGAGTTTTAACGGTGATAAAATTTACTTTATTTTTAAAAAGGCGTTATTATTTTGTTTTGAGCGCTTTATTACAAGAATTATAAACTTTTAATATTATATAAAAAAACGACTTGAAAAAATATATTTTTTATGCCTTTTGAGTTTATCTCTCTAAAAACACCTTAATATTCGCGTTCAAAGTGATCGTTTAGCAAAAAGAACACTCCTGTTCAAAAAAAAGGCGTTGTATATGTTTTCGTTTACTACCGTATTTTCCGCGATACGCATAAGAAAAAAATGTTGGCACGGCAAAAACACACATTTTTATAAGCGCACAAAAAAATTTTTGCGTACAAGATTTTTACACGACACAAACACAACTTTTTCTTCCGAATCGCGTACCGCACATCATAATGATTTTTTCAAGACTAAAAAGTTATGTTTCTTTTGAGAAAGTGATCTGTGATTGACTTGAAAGAGAGGGTTTTTTAAAAAAAGTGATCTGTGGATGGTGGGTGAAGAGGATTTCTTTTAAAGAGAGGACAGAGAAAAAATTATATGTATGTGGTCTCTTTGTTCTATTCTTTTTTATTTTTTATTTTTAACGCACGCGACCAAGGGTGAGACAGGACGGCGTCCTTCGGTTTTGTAAATTAGCAGTGGCGCGTCAGTCTGTATTTTCGGTTTATTTTCGCGTATTTTGTTGGCTGGTTATTATATGTGTTATATGTGTATATTTTGTTGGTTAGATTGTTTTGTATATTTAAAATTTTTGGATTGTTGGATTTTTGCTTGTTCGATTTTTTTATTTTGGTGTGGGTTTTTATGTGGGTCTGGAGGTTTTATTTTTGTGTGGGTTTTATGTGGGTCTGGAGGCTTTATTTTATTTTAATGTGGGTTCATAGAAGAATATTTATTTTGTGGTAGCAAAAAAATATATATATCTTTTAACCCTTTTTCTTGCCTACTTAAATTTTTCGCGGTTGTATAAATAGCTAAAAAATGTGAAAGGTGTATTCTATGCTTTGGTGTATTGAAACAAGTTGTTTTCCGCGGGTTGTTTTTTTATACCTGTATGGATAGCCACATGTATGAAAGAATAATTCAGTGCTTTGGTATGAAAAAAATGTTTTCTATGGGATGCTTTTTTGTTACCTGCGATCTTTGTTGAGAGCTGCAATTTTTGTTTATAATGCGGTAATGTCAATTTTAAAATTTTACTACTTTCGTTAAGGCTCAATTTCGTTGTGGGTTGCTTTTTTACGACTTAATTTTTACGAGTGAATTTTGTTTTGGGATATCTATCCTATACCTGTGCTGATTTTTTGTCCTGATTTTGCATAATTTTGCGTAATTTTTTTGTATAAAACACCTGGCTTTTGGTGATATTTTATCAAACGTTTTAAAAAGTGAAAGTGAACATAACTGCAAGCTGACAAACCCTTCTACTCTATTAAAAAAAATTGTGAGTATATTCTAAAAATATTTTTGTATGGAATTTACTAATGTTTTGCTTCTTTTCTTTTTTTATAGGAACCATGATTCCAAGCAGCCAATTTGCATATATGCGCTTATTGCAACAGCAGCGCATGGAAATGGAGAGCATTCAGCAGCCTCTGGTTACGTCTACCGTTGGGGAGGAACAAATACGTCCTCGGTCACCCGACGGATTGTTTAGCTGGGGACTTCCTATTCAAGTGCTTGAAGTGAGTGAAGGAGTAGCTGATCAACTTGAGGAGCCGGCCGAGCACCTGGAAGAGGTTGATGGTCACCATCCCGACCATGAACCGGTGCTTGATGCCTCTTTTCATCGAGCGTGGCGTCTTCCATTGATCTCGAGGATCTTGAGGCCTTCTGATTTTATTTTGTTATGCATTGATTGCTTTTTATAAATAAATATATGTAAAAGTTCCTTTTTTTTAAAAATAAAAAAATAAGAAATAAAACAAGTAAAAAAACTAAAAAAACCAAAAAAAACTTAGAAAAAACTAAAAAAAATAAAAAAATTTTTTAAAATTTAAAAATATTATATTAAAAAAAAGAATTATATTAAAAAAATAAAAATAAAATAAGTAAAAAAACTAAAAAAACTGAAAAACCTAGAAAAAATAAAAAAGCTAAAAAAACAAATAAATTTTTAAATTTAAAAATTTTAAAATATCAAAAAAAATCTCCTTTTTTCTTTTTTAAAATCTCTCAAATTTCTAAACTTGAAAACAAAAAAATTTTTTGTGATTTTGGTTCCGTTTTTTCTTATCCATTTCCTGATTTTGAAAAAAACAAAATTGTTTTATTACTTAAAAAAACGTTAATTTTCTTTTATAAAAACACCTCTATTATGAAGGATGTAAACCTTCATTAAAAAGATAGTATATTACGCAGGTATGTATTTTTGAAGGTGTACTTTTACCTGGAAAATAAATACCTGGTGTTTTCTTTTTTATTTAAACGATTTTTTGCAACTTGACGGATTTTTTACAACATGGCGCAATCATTTAACAAGGTGAATATATTTGGATTTTTTAGACAGAAAACAAAACTATCTTTCAATTGATTAAATTATAACCAGAATTTTTCCATATATGGAAAAAAAATTTTTAAAAAGGTTTTTAATTAACATTTTTTTCTAGTTCTTCTTTCACAGCGTTCTTCCGGAACTCAACCTTTAATTGATCTTTTGGGTTACAAGGATAGGCTTCCTGTTGAAATGAACTTGATGTTGCCTACTATGGTGTCTGGAGCCTTCAAGAATCTTTTAGGAATTGAAGATTCCCAAATTCCGATGGCTGTACGGATTCTATTGAGCTGGGGGCCTAAATTTGTACCTCCGCATTCTCCTACCGTTGTTGACTACGCTGACGTTATGCAGTTTATCTATGGTACGATGATGAAGAACGTGGCAACCGTGCATCCTGAATCCAGTTTTAAGGAGTTGGCCAATCTGCATTTCAACAAACTGGAAGAGTTTTACTCGACGAAGAAAAACCTCACTCATCATGAACGAATCTTGAAGCACCTGTTTTCGGTAACCAAGCAGTATCTCAATCAATATCCTCAGTATAGTGTGGTTCAGGCGGATAAAGGACGGATAATGACATTAATGGAGACAACCTTATACCGGTAGAAAATGGATGAATGGGTTTCCAAATGTATTGCTACAGGTGTGTATCGTTTAGTAAATGATTTTACATTGGATCGTGCCCATGTTTTTTCGGCATATAAGGGTTTATATTGTGGGTTGAGAAAAATATATTTGCAAGCTTTAGAAGGCGGTGTGCAACTATTTCCTCGAAAATTGTTTGCCATGTTAGCAGAATACAATAGGGATGATTGTCGTAAATAACGACAAAAACCTCTTATAAAGCCTTCATAAATGAGAAACCTTCAATAAACCAATTTTAAAATGTTTACTCTCATCTGAGCACAAATATTGTCAATTATGCTTCAAACTAATTGAAAAAATATGAATGCATTGCAAAACATTTCAAAATATTGAAAATTAAAATAATAAGTTATAATTTTTTTAGAGCAAAACATAGATAACAAAATTTGTTGACTATTTGAATGTCAAAATATTGATTAAATTGTGAAAAGTAAACAAAAAATTATTATATTAAACGTCCAATAATGACAAAAACCTCTTATTAAGGCTTCTTAAATGAGAAACCTTCAATAAACCCTTGATAAAGCATTTTTAAAATTTTTACTCTTATCTGAGCACAAATATTGTCAAAAATACTTTAAATATTTCAAAAATATGAATACATGGCAAAACATTTCAAAATATTGATAATAAAAATTATGTGACAAGTTTTTCAGAGCAGAACATAGATTAATCATATGTTTGACTGTTTGCATGTCAAAATAAAAAATAAAAAATTTAACGAACGCTTGGGTTGAAATGGATGCAGCTTAACGACAGTTAAAAGTGATAAAGAACGTGCAACAAGTGTACCTAAATATAGCAAGTGCAAGCGAGCGAACGTGCGGGCGCATATCGGGCTAACGAAAACAACGTGCTAAAAAAAATAAAGAACGAAACGAAATCAAAACAAACCTTAACAAAAACAAAAAACGAAACGTCAAAATAATCATAACAAAATAACAACTGAAGTGCAAAACTAATTCAGTTTAAATTCATGTAAAATATGTTGCACTACGATCTGTTATTGTGTTTACCTTTTTTTAAGTCGCTTTGTAGACTATTTGAACCGGGTTGAACTTCAACCGGGTTGAAGCCAGAGCTAGTGCAACGGCTAAGTGAAGCACTGGGAAGTGATGAAGTGGATATTGAAATCGCGGATCCAATTCAGCAGCAATTAAACGAATTAAGTGAAATCGTGCATAATTTGGCAGCAACTGTTAAGAATCTCAGTGCACCACCCGCGAGTGATAATCAATCTGACTTTGTAGGTTTTGGTTCAACTACAATGAGCAACCAATACACAGTTCCGAACACAATTACATCCGCGAGTAGAAGTGAAGTGAACATATCTAATGTCAATCAAATAGACTTGGTAGGAACTAATTCGACATCATAAGGGACAGTTCCTCGGGACGCAACCATTATTCCGTGAAGGAAATTGCTAAAACAATCCGGAACAATTCGTGACGCGTGTGGACAGTGTGAAAAATGCGTACTCATTCGACGACAAGTGCTTACTGCTTGCAGTGTATAGCCGCTTAAAGGTGTGGCAAAGTTGTGGCTCGATGCTACCCAAGTTTTGTCAACAAACTGGGCTAGTTTTTAAGTTTAATACAAGAGTTTGGACGATTGTATGATGAAGCTGACGTACATTTTAAAATGGTTGCAGCAACGCGTAAGCAAAGTGAAAGAATCGGTGATTATACTTTTAGAATCAGTGCGCTTGGTCGACGGTATAATCTAAATGAAAGTGCTGTGATTAAATATGCGCGTGAAGGCTTAAGGCACCGTGATTTACAAGCTGCGATTGCGCCAATGAGATTCAAATCGGTCAAACAACTACGTGAAACTTGTGAAGAACATTGAGAGAACATGCCAAGTGTCGCGGTTACTAAAAATTTTAAATCGGATATAAATAAACAGAAAAATGAGGTGAAAAGTCATGACAATACCGTTAAAACGGATAAATCTAAATTCAAGGACATAACGTGTTATAATTGTAATGAAAAGGTAATTTTTCAAATGAGTGTACAAAAGTGCAATGACAAAAGCGCTGTAGTAGTTGTCAGAAAGTGCACCCGAAAGGTATGCCAGAAGAATGTGGTACACCAAAAGCTAACGTGTGCAAAGTTGCGTGTGAAACAAAAACAATCCTTTTGAAAAAAAAGTTTTCTTAAACGGAAAATCAGTAGTAGTATTTATTGACACGGGTAATAAGTACAATTTAATACGTCGAGCGGTAGCGAACGATTTATCTTGCGAGCGTAAACAGTGCAACCTAAAAATATGTGGCTTGTGCGGCGGAGCTCGTTTTTGTAATCAAAAAATCACGGTGGAACTTAAAATAGATGCTTTGACATGTCAGATCGAGTTGTATATTATTGATAACGAACTTTTATCTACTGACATTTTGCTCGGACTTTTTAAAGAAAATGACGCTTAAATGCTTAATGGATAGTTAAAATTCGAGGCGAGCGTGGAAAAAATCGTGAAAAATATATCTCTTTAGTACAAAGAAGGAAAAAGTTTTGAAAATATTAAAAGTGGTGCTTTAAACGAACAATCCAAAATCAATTTATTGAAAGTGCTTAAAGACTTTAGGGATGTATTTGCTTCCAACTTGCATGAAATAGGTAAAACAGATCTAGTAACAATGAAAATAGAAATTGATTTAGATAAGCCTATAGCACAGCGACCTTATCAGGTTCCAGCGACCTTATAAAACAAACGTGAATTTGTGAACGAAATGGTCGATGAACTTTTACGAAATGACATTGTTCAAAAATCTGATTCGGAATTCGCGAGTCCTCTTTTGTTAGTGAAGAAAAAGGGTGAAGGCGAACGTTTGTGTGTGGATTATAGACTCGTAAATAAACGTATGAAAAAAGAAATGTATCCGACACTGAATATAGAAGAACGTTTGCAAGAAGCGAAAAATTAAAAGTATTTCACGAGCCTTGACCTAAACAGTGGGTTTTACCAAATTTTAATTGAGCCAGAATGCAGAAAATACACGGCTTTCATAACAACAGATGAATTGTACGAGTTTAAGAGGATGCCATTTGGTCTCAAAAACGCGCCCGCAGTGTTCCAGAAGCTAATGACGAAAATTAAAGAGAATACCATGACTGGTGATATAATTCATTATATGGATAATATTTTGGTGGGAAGTCAAACAATTCCGGAAATTTTCGAGAAGTTACGACGAGTTTTGAAGGCATTAAGAGAGTCAAACCTCACTTTAAATATCGAAAAGTGTAATTTTTTACAAGAATCCATCGATTTTCTGGGCCACAGTCTGACTCCTGAAGGGATCAGTCCAGGCTAAGTTAAAATCTCAGCAGTTCAGAATTTTATGACTCCAAATGCATTTACTGATGTGTGTAAGTCTCTAGGTTTGAGCGGATATTTTAGAAAATTTGTTCCTTGTAACGCTCTCCTATTCGAACCACTCAGAAAATTGCTGCGAAAAGATGCGCCTTTTAAATGAACACATGAACAAGAAAAATCTTTTGGTCTACTCAAACTTGCTCTTGTTTCAAAACCTGTAATGGCTGCTTATTAAGGTGGGTCACCAAAAAAAGTTTACATTTACCACCCCTAATATAAAAGTTTATGTTGAGAGAATTTCAGAACATAAGAAACTTTTTTTTTTTGTGAACCCAAAATCTGCCCCAAATGGTTTTTTTTGTGTAACGACACCAGTTTTAACCCGATCGTAAAAAAATCGGAACCTTCGGTTCATCTTCGTATGGCTTTGTATCTCTTCGGAATGACTTCGTTAAACTTTGGTTTTGTTCGTTAGTATTCGGTATGGCTTGTTTTTCATACAAAATTTCTTTACAATCGATCCAGTCGTTTAGGCGTTGAGCCATATATATTTTATTTATTTACGCGGTCTCTATCGAAAGTTTTTATTACTTCGAAAAGTCTATCTTGTATTCCTAGGTCAGAAGAATCTTCGTACAATTTCATCAAAATCACATACACACAACACACATACAACAGACATCAATTTTTCGTAAAAGTTGCATTGTATGGGAGGTGGGCGTGCCCGTCACGTGCTGTAAAAACACTGCCATTCGAAATCACACAATCTGAACAGTTGTCACAACGTTTTCATGTTATCCACAAAATTGACTTTAAAATGGCATGATAATATGAACGAATAAATTTTTGTGTGATGAGCTGTTTGGCGCAATGGCACATAGAAAAACAAAAAGCCAACATGTTGGGTTTTGTGTGACGATGTGACATAGAATTTTATTTGACTTTTTATAAATCACAACAATTATTTACCAACAAAATACGCAACAAAATTCACAAACAAGGTCATATACTGGTGTGGTAACACGCAAGATATTTCCCAGACTGTGAACTTTGTTTGCATAGGCTTTCAATAACAAGTACAAACAAGTACAAGCAAGTTTTTTCGGTTGGTGATAACAAGAATGTTCAGTTCTGGCTTTCTTTCAAAGACAAATCCGCTATCGGGTACCAATACAGGCAAGAATTGTCAACGTAAATTAATATGCCTCGGAAATTGATTGGTCTAGATTATCAAGTGTCTATCTGGTCTGTACCATGGCTTGAAAGAGTCTGTGATGCAAAGAACACAACATAGATAGATCTACATATATTCCTTTGTGTACCAGGTTTAATCAGAAATATATGGTAGTGCCGTAGATACCATAGGAAAAATTTTAAAAGTATTTTAATGGATTTGTCAAAGTAATATTACGTCTATCCCTGTATTATTTAGTGCGTGGTATTGGACATAAATCATTAAATCCCATTGGTCGAAGTTAATTACCTAATGTATATGGTTGGTGCAAGTAACAAACATTAAAAAAACAAGTAAAGAAAGTCTAGTCGGTCTAGCCCGACTTTGAAAAAACCCTTAACCACGTTTTTTATAAAACAATAATAGTATTGAAAATGGGCTTGTCCGTTGGTGGATGAAGCCCATTTTTTATATACATTTCGATTTTGAGTGTTTTCGCTATTGTGGGTTGTATGGGAGGTGAGCGTGTCAGTGGACATATAATGCCCATTTTTCGAAGACATCTTTGTTTTGAGATAAAATACACACGTACAAATTTTTGTTTTTGTAGGTTAATACTAATAAGCTTATTAATGAACTTTTAAATTCTTGGGTTGTATGGAAGGTGGGCGTGTCCGTGGGCAGATTCAAAAAAATATTCAATAGTGCAGATCCTTGGGTTCATGTTTCATCCAATTATCTCAACTCCTTATTCTTATCCTGTGTTTACGGACAGCACACAGACGGACGGACGAACATTCTCACGAGGTGACGCTGAACAAGAATAGTTATACTTTTCTATACCGGGCTTGCTTATTTCTAGATGTTACATACGTTTGCACAAAATTAATATACCCTGACCTTTCAGGTAAAGGGTATAAAAATAAAGGTAAGTAATAGTAAAAGTATCTCGAGCTATACAATGAGGAATGGCGATTTAAGTTTCCATGTGGCGAAATTATTGAATAAGGAAGATCAAAAATTATCTTCTACCTTGGTCATTCGGCAATATAACGAAAGACAAAGTGTTGTGTGGTGGTTGTTCAGATGCATACATCTGACCACCTTAATTCAACTCAACGCGCAACCAAAATAATCCACAAATGTGTGTCAACACTTAAAGGTTGCTTCCAGGTGTAGACGTAGGTCGCGATGACACACTTTTGTTTTACTACTCAGTTGTGCTGTATTTGCATATTGTTGAATATCGATGTTATTATTAGTACTTGAACCATATTTATATTTTGCTGATGCAAAATTACACCAACAACCACTCATTAATTTCAATATCGGTAACAACTAAACCATATTTGTGCTGACGCTAAATAACAACAACAACAACTTAGTTAATATTTCGTTTTATTCTTGTTACTGTTGTAAACGTATTATAAGTAAAAATTGTATATAAGCTCTTAAACTAAGCAATAAAGATCAGTAGTAATAACTCAAATCAAAATAAAACACCGTTTTTATTTACATTCATCTGTAGCAATAATTGTACAAGGTTCAAGTGCCTGTGCAATTCTACATTAATCCCTTAGGTCAATATTGGTACACGCACCTGTATTGACAAACTCAACAAGGGATTCAACATTGGTGACCCCGACGTGATCCACATCCTTTTGATGAAAGCGATAGGATCATAAAAACAACAAAAAAAAAATATATAATACATCCATTATTTAACCGTGGAAATTTAAATTCGTAAGCTGTGTAACCGCAAATAGTTCGCCGCGAATAAAATTCGTTCAAGAGAACTCGAAGGCTTTAATTAAACATCTTGTGCACCACACCGCATCCACAATGAACATAGAAGATTTAGTAACGCAACAAGATGAAACCGCAGTGGCTCTGCAAAAACTTATAGCCAACTGCAAGAAAGCGCCATATGAGCGACGGACGCTAGAGTTCATCGACGCAAAGGTTAAGGAACTCGATGAGTTGTGGGCTCAATTCAATAAAGTCGATAACATCATTCGTAGTCTCCACGGCAGCAAAGATGATCATCCGTACTTCACTAAGGACATGCATGCAGCCATCAGTGTAAGATACCGAGAATTCCGAGACGAAATGGAACTCTATAGGTCGAATTACGCTAGACCCAGTCAAGCCAAGGGTCAGCTGAGAACACCGCAAGCTGCTTCACGGAATGCTGATGGACAATTAACAAACAACATGGAACATAGTATTGAAAGACGAAAGCTGCTGAGGAATCAGCGTGCTTTAATTCAAGCATTGACACAAAACTTGAATGAAGTGATGGGGCAGCGTGAAACAGACCACCCTCCATCATACTACACCATCAAGGCAGCAGTAATAGAAAAGCATATGATGGATTTAGCAAAAAACAACACGGCGCTGTGGGAGTCAACTGATGAAGATGTCATCGAAGAATACACGCCGCAGGCCTATTACGAGCTCGAGGCGAAGGCAGAAGAGATACTGATTCAGCTTCATCAGCACATATCAGTGGAGCAATCACTACATTCGCAGAGAGTACCACAGACAGACATAGATGTTCCATTACCAAGGATAACGTTGCCTAAATTCAATGGCAACTACATGCAATGGGTTACCTTTAAGGATTTGTACACCGAATTGATTCATAAGGTGGACATGAGTGATGCAAAAAAAATGCATTACTTGACAACTTCCTTAGAGAGCGAACCACGAAATTTAATCAAGCACCTTCCATCAACCGGAAGTAACTACACACATGCTTGGTCAATCATCACTAGTCGTTATGATAACAAAAGACTTCTGGTGACGACATTACTAAACAAACTGATGTCACAATCGTCACTTAAAAAAGAGTCATCATCTGCATTGAAGGCTCTTCACGATATCACAAAAGAATGCATTCATGGACTTAAGGCTCAAGGTATTCCGGTTCAACATTGGGACGTCATCCTGAGTCACATACTACTACAAAAAATGGATCAAGACTCTCAAACAGCATTTGAGCAGAGCTTGGACGACAACAAGCGATTACTCACCATAGATGAAATATTTAAGTTCCTAGAGCGTAGATTCCAATCATTCGAAGCTCGTGGAAGAGGAGAATCATCGTCAACTCGTACAAGTGCAACAGCCACAATCCCTTCAAGCAACGAAGAAAGGTGCGTGATTTGTAAGCAAAAAGATCATAAAATCTATGCATGCAAAACATTTTTAAATGCGAACATTCATCAAAGGTGGAATTGGGTCAAAACTCACAACCTCTGCACAAACTGCTTCAAGGCGGATCATCGAGCGTTGGAATGCAAATCACGGAATTGCACAAGGTGTGCTAAAAAACACAATACACTACTACATGTCGAACAATCAGGACATTCGTCATTAACCCCCAGTCACGCACCACAAACTAAAAGCAATCAACAGGCCACCACCCTGGCAACAACAAAGGAACCCAAGAATAACGGTTATGTTCTCCTCAGTACTGCAGTCATCAGACTCATCGCTAGTAATGGACAGGCAATAGAATGTAAGGCCATCTTGGATTCAGGATCACAAGTCAATCTCATCACGGAAAGAGTTGCAAAGCAACTAGGGTTGCAGCTCAAACCAGCAGCAATGTTGATTGAAGGCATAGGCAATGGAAAGAGAGAAGCCCGAACACGCGTGAACGTCAAATTACAATCACGCATCAGCAAGTATTCAACTCGACTAGAAGCCTTTGTTCTATCGCGCATTATTCCTGAACATCCAACACAGCGATTGGATACTTCAAATTGGCCCATACCAAACAATATTGGATTAGCAGATCCACATTTCAACTTCCCTGCAAAGATTGACGTCCTCATTGGAGCAGAGTTTTATCATGATTTGCTGGTAGATGGGCGCATCTCTCTTACAAAAGGACTCCCCACCTTACAGAACACAGTATTCGGATGGATTCTGGCCGGGAAGGTAAGCGACAGCAAATCGTTATTTGCAACATGCGGAATATGTACCGAAGATGACAATGACTTAACCCGAAAGGTGGAAAGATTTTGGCAATTGGAAGAAACTCCGACGGATCACAAAGTGCTTACAACAGCTGAAAAACTCTGTGAATCACATTTTGCGCTAAACACAATACGAAACAGCCAAGGAAGGTTCGTAGTAAAACTCCCCTTTGCAGATAGCCCGTCTTTGCTAGGTGAATCAAAGCAAATTGCAGTCAATCGGTTTTACGCACTAGAACGACGTCTTGCAAAGGACCCCAACCTAAAAATACAATATACTGAGTTCATGGATGAATATGAATCATTGGGTCATATGACAAGGATCGACAAAGCAAGCATATTACAATCATGTTACTTTATCCCGCACCATTGCGTGGTAAGACCTGAGAGTTCTACCACAAAATTAAGAGTAGTGTTCGATGCCTCATCAAAAACATCTACAGGGTTAGCACTCAATGACTTAATGTACACAGGACCAACTATTCAAAGTGAACTCTTTACATTGCTACTACGATTCCGATGTCCACGATTTGTCTTCACCTCAGATATACAAAAGATGTATAGACAAATCCTGGTCCATCCTGAAGACCGGAAATATCAACTCATAGTTTGGAGGAAGGACGCCACAAAAGTGCTACAATACTACCAGCTTAACACGGTAACATACGGCACTCGGTCAGCACCTTATTTATCAACAAAATGCCTCCAGCAGCTAGGCAAGGAAAACAGTTCTCAATATCCACTCGGATCTGACGCGCTGTTAAATGATTTCTATGTTGATGATTGTCTCACAGGATCCGACAGTTTAGCCACAGCATTGGAAACACAAGAACAACTTACAAAAATATTACAACAAGGTGGACTACGGTTGCGCAAATGGTGCGCTAATCACCCAAAATTACTGCAGTCAGTTCCAGCCGAAGACCAAGAAGTCAATCTTGATTTTGACGATGACATCAACAGCGCAGTTAAAACATTAGGATTGACATGGTTACCAAAAACCGACAAATTTTGCGTAAAGGTCAACATCGTACCGGCCACAAGAATTACCAAGCGAACGGTTGTATCAGATGTTGCAAAAATTTTTGACCCATTAGGATTACTATCTCCAGTAGTTGTCACTGCCAAAATCCTCATTCAGCAACTGTGGCAAACAAATTTAAAATGGGATGACGAGTTAACCCCAGAATTACGCCTCAAATGGACAAGATTCTGCGAAGAGTTGAAACAAGTAGCCAACACGCATCTTCCAAGGCACATCTTTCAACAAGGAACAAGAAGTTCCTCGCAGATACATTCTTTTGCTGATGCCTCAGAAAAGGCATACGGAGCCGCCGTTTATGTCAGATCCATTGACAAGAACGGAACAATCATTGTACGTCTATTATGCTCAAAATCTCGTGTGGCCCCTCTAAAAACACAAACCATACCAAGATTAGAACTCTGCGCTGCACTCCTCAGTGCACAGCTAGTAACAAGGGTAAAGCAAGACTTGAAGTTGGCAGATGCTCCGGTTTATTTCTGGACCGATTCAGAAATTGTTCTTTCATGGATAAATTCCAGTTCATCAACCCTAAAAACATTTGTCGCTAACAGAACCGCAAGGATTCAAGAGCTTTCTTCACCAGCACAATGGCGGCACGTTGCTTCCAAGCAAAATCCAGCTGACGTTCTATCGAGAGGCCTATTTCCGACTGAATTACCCAGTTGCAATCTATGGTTATACGGACCAATCTTTTTGCATGGAAAGGTAGAAGGATGGCCCAAGAAATATTCAAACAAACCAGAGTCAGATAACAACTTAGAAAGAAGACAGGTGGCAGTATCCGCAGCTGCCACTGTCGAGAACAAGCCAGATGATATCATATACAATATCAATAACAAAAATTCATTCAAAGTGTTAACAAGAATTGTTGCGTACATGATTAGGTTCAAGCGGCATGCCAAACAGAGTGTTCAAGAACGCGAAACCGAAATTTTTCTCACACCCATAGAACTCAAAAGGGCGCTTTCAGTGATAGTTCGTGCCATGCAGTGGTCAGATTTTAAGGAGGAAGTCACGCTAATAAAGAAGAATTTCCAGCTCAACAAAAACAGTCAGCTAAGCAGCCTCCATCCATTCTTGGACGACGAAGGGGTGCTCCGAGTAAGAGGACGTCTCGAGGCATCCAACATTTCTTACGATGCCAAACATCCAATGATCATTCCATACAATAATCCATTAACAAAATTGCTCATAAAATGGTTTCACGAAGAGCATTTTCACTGTGGAGTTAAGACACTAGTGGAACAACTTCAGCAACAGTTCTGGATCATCAAGTCAAAGTCTATGGCCCGGACGATTGTGCACAACTGCATTCGCTGCACGAAGATAAGGCCCAGGTTATGCCAACAGATCATGGGAGATTTGCCTGCGGCAAGGGTACAGCCTACTCGACCTTTTATGAATTCAGGAGTAGACTTCTGCGGTCCATTCTGGACTCATTTCAAAATTCGAGAAAAAAGACCACAAAAAACCTACGTGGCAGTATTCTGCTGCTTTGCAACAAAGGCGATACACTTAGAAATTGTCAGCGATCTCACCACAGATGCCTTTGTCGGATGCTTAAAAAGGTTTATCGGCCGACGAGGACGCTGCCAGAATATTTACTGTGACAACGCAACAAATTTTGTAGGTGCCAATAACCAACTATCAGCGTTAAAGGAAGTGATTCATACACAAAAGGCCCAAGAAGCCATAACCAGAAATTGCAGCAATAAGGGAATCAAATTTAATTTCATACCACCAAGAGCTCCTCATTTCGGCGGACTATGGGAAGCAGCAGTGAAATCTGCCAAAACACTATTCGTCAAAGGTGTGGCCAACGCTTCGTTAACATACGAAGAACTGGAAACAGTAATGGTTGAAATAGAAGCAATACTTAACTCTAGACCATTAACGCCTGTGTCTACCAACCCAGAAGATATAACCGCCCTAACGCCAGGACACTTCCTGATTGGCGAACCGCTGACATCATCAGTCGATTCATATGCCACACAGAACAATATCTCTCTACTAACAAGGTGGAAGTTAGTGTCTCATCTAAAACACGAATTCTGGAGGCGGTGGTCACGAGAGTACCTGCATGAGCTACAACACAGGAACAAGTGGAAGGAACAATCAGAAAACGTTAAACCAGGTATGATGGTGATAATTCAAGAAGACAATCTGCCACCGCTACAGTGGGCATTGGGCAGAATCGTCAAGACATACACCGGGCACGACAATGCTGTTAGAGTAGCTGACATAAGGACAGCAACTGGCATACTGAAACGTCCGATACACAGGCTTGCGCCGTTGCCAATTCAGACACCTGACCAGGAAGAACACCGTAGTGATTCTCGACAAATCAACTCTGAGGTCAGGCATACTGAAATAACAAACACGCAAAAGAAGATCAAGCACTCAAATCCAAACGACGGTCCCCAACAACCAAAACGAACACGAGTCAGCACAAGTTCAGCACTCATGACCGTCTTATTGACTTGTTTATTTTTGCCGTCTGCTACTCCATCCCCAATAGAGGTTCATCCATTTGCATCCGATCCTGGCATTTACTTCGAAAAACTCGGCTCTGCTGGAATCATTACCAGCGAATGGAACCTGGTCACATATATTAACATGCAAACATACTGGAAAGAATTGGACATAATGAAAAACTACCCAAGCGTCTTGAAAAAATATTGTGCGGCTATACAAACATCGAAACATTGCCCTATAATAGTAATGTTACTTAAACGCTTAATGGATGAAATCATTCAGAAAAATCAGCTTCTCAAAATTCACGATACATCTCGATCACGAAGAGGTGCGTTCAACGTCGTCGGCAATGTGGCTGATTCACTATTCGGAGTTCTTGATTCACAGTACGCAGAAGAAGCCGCCAACACGATAGAAAAAATTCGTCAAAATGAAGATCATCTTGAAGGTCTATTTCAAAATCAGACCTCGTTTTTGGACAGCACGATAAATATAATGAAAAAGAATCAACAAGATATTGAAGGAGAATTTCTAAAGGTTGAAAAATTAATGACCAACTTAAATAATCGGTTTGACAACGTCCAGCAAGAACTAGGCAACCAAAGTATTTCTCAATTAGTTCTGGAACTGGCTCTTCAAACCACAGTGGAGATACTATATGTCCAACGCATTCAAGACTCACTTCTCGACATATTGACAGATACTCACCATGGAAAGCTAAGCCCAGAGCTCCTCTCACCTGTGCAGTTACAACGTGAGCTTATCAACATTAAAGCAAATCTTCCGAGCCATCTTAAGCTACCCACCGAGGAATTAATACAATTGTACAATCTGATGTCAATCGAAGGACGTGTCACTACAAATTATGTGATTTTTAAACTGAAGCTACCATTAATATCCACTGAAGACTTTGAACTACTACATCTTATTCCGGTGCCATGGCAACTTAACAATTCATTTGTCAAAATTCATTCACCGTTCCCATACTTGATTGTCAATCTGCATCGAGATCAATATTTCCCATTAAAGGAAGCCGACTTAAGAATATGCACATCAACTGAAAGAGACCACTACTTATGTCAACAAAATCACCCGCTGTATAAAAAAGGATCCGCCATCGCAGTGTGTGAATTAAACTTACTAAACCACATTACAACAAATACATCATGTTCTGTTGAACACACAGAAGCTGGGCCCCACTGGCTTCAATTACATAACCTCAACTCATGGATCTATTCCGTCAAAGACAAGGTGGTGGTAAATGCAGTATGTGACGCAATTTTAACACCAGTCACTATTCAACGGTCTGGACTTTTATCAATGAATGAAAATTGCATCATTAAACAACCGCTAATCACCATTCAAGGTCACAAAACGCTTAAATCAACCAGCCTCAAATCATACATTCCAAATGTGCTCACAGCTGACTTAAGTTTCCCTTCAAAACCGACAACAACAGTCAACAACATTTCCCTACATTATATCCCGCAGATAACGCAGTTATCAGCAATACAGCATGAACTCTCAAGTCTTCGAGTTGATTTACCCAACAAAATTCGACCTCATGACATTCATCATTATACAATAAGTTATTCCTGCGTTATTTTCATCATATGTATCCTCTCCTGGGTTGCTTGGAAACGATGCCAAAAGTCACGTAGCATCGGTATTTCTGCACCACAGCCCGCCCCGAGAATTCACGTCAATACACCTGATACAAGTCTACAAGATGGCACAGAATTCATCACCGTTTACTAAAATAAAGGTTGATCGACATCGCTCAACGCCGGGGAATATGTTCAGATGCATACATCTGACCACCTTAATTCAACTCAACGCGCAACCAAAATAATCCACAAATGTGTGTCAACACTTAAAGGTTGCTTCCAGGTGTAGACGTAGGTCGCGATGACACACTTTTGTTTTACTACTCAGTTGTGCTGTATTTGCATATTGTTGAATATCGATGTTATTATTAGTACTTGAACCATATTTATATTTTGCTGATGCAAAATTACACCAACAACCACTCATTAATTTCAATATTGGTAACAACTAAACCATATTTGTGCTGACGCTAAATAACAACAACAACAACTTAGTTAATATTTCGTTTTATTCTTGTTACTGTTGTAAACGTATTATAAGTAAAAATTGTATATAAGCTCTTAAACTAAGCAATAAAGATCAGTAGTAATAACTCAAATCAAAATAAAACACCGTTTTTATTTACATTCATCTGTAGCAATAATTGTACAAGGTTCAAGTGCCTGTGCAATTCTACATTAATCCCTTAGGTCAATATTGGTACACGCACCTGTATTGACAAACTCAACAAGGGATTCAACAGTGGTGTTAGCAAGTGGTTGTTGAAAAAGTACTTTCTTATAAATTGTGTTTTCTTGTAGAGATAATAAATTTTAGAAATTTAGTTCAAGTATTTATTCGCATTTCAACACGCAAAAATATCATACAATCTGTTAAAATTTGTATTTCTATTTAACCTTTAGTTCTGAATAAAAATAAAATTAAACTTAGCTAACTGTTTTCATATATCATAATCAAGCTTCAAAATATTATTTAAAACTTTTGTCACACTGTTTGAACTCCTGTCACACATAATGGCACAAAAAATGTGACTTCAAGTGTGACAACCATTGCCACACTAGTTTCATGCCATTTTGTGACAAACAATGTGAACGTACCTGTCACCCTACAAAAAATTATCAAAACCTGCCACACAAAAAATGACAATGATGTCACACAGTGTGAATCAGCCATTATAAGAACGGGTTATTGTACTTATTGAGACCTATCCAACGATATACTTTTTTTATGATCGGGTTAAAACTGGTGACGTTACACAAAAAAGACCATTTGGGGCAGATTTTAAATTCACAAAAAAAAAAAATTTTTTAGTTTTCTGAAATCCTCTCATCTTATGTCATATTAAGGGCGGTAAATGCAAACTATTTTTTCCCATATGGGTTGACCCACCTCACTGCTTATAGAGTGGACGCCGAACATGAAGTGCATACTGATGCTAGCGCCGTGGGTCTCACAGGAGTGCTGCTTCAAACAGAGGGTAAGGAATTGAAACCTATTATATACTTTAGCAGATCGACGAGTCCAAACGAACAAAAATTCCACAGTTACGAGCTCGAAACTCTTACTGTCGTGGAAACGCTGGAAAGACTCAAATATTACATATACGGAAAGAAAATTAAATTAGTTACGGACTGCAATGCTGTCACAACAGCAATGGACAAGAAAGAGCTCATGAGCTTGATCAAGGTGACTGGTTGTTCAGCATGCAGCTTTTGGACCAAAATTTGCAACAGATCATAAATAAAATCAACAACAACGACAAAACGACGTTGAAGGAGTACACCATCGAAACAGGACGACTATTCGGCAAAATTGGATTAAAAGACAAAAAGGTTGTCGCTTAGCTGGCGACTCGTACAAGGATGTCACGATAAATGTGGACATCTAGGATTAGAGAAAATGTTGGATAGGGTGTGTGGTGTCTGCATATCACATACACACAACACACATACAATAATCTATATAAATAAAAATCAAATGTCGTTCGTTGGTAATTGCATCAGTTGAGAACGGCTGAACCGATTTGGATAATTTTTTTTTTAAATGTTCGTCGTAGTCCAACTTAGGTTTTTGCGGAAAGAAAAATTGACCACCCCCACTTTTACGCCCACTTTTTTCGATTTATCTAAAATCGGAAAACGGCTGCACCGATTTGGCTAATTATTTTTTACTATAAATGGTGAAATGTGTGAAATGGTGAAATGTGTGGCACATATAGAGAAGCGTGTCAACGTTTGCGATTGTTAGAAAATGACACTCATTGGATATACACCCTCGGAGATGCTGGGCTTTAGTCAAATCCTCAATACGAACACTGTTTTCGATAATTATCTCGACATTCTTCCCAGCCAAACCAAGCTGATTTGTGGAGAAAATACAAAGATGCCATGTGTGATGATATTTTGCATCAGATGCGTATTAGAACATCAAATCCAAATTTGCAACTTGATGATGTCGAACAAGGCATTATGTGACTCAGGCATGACAGCTCCCATGATTGCGAAGCCTTGAGGGAATAAGTTCGAACGAGCGTTTCACTGTTGAATCGACAACAAAAATATGCGTATAACACTCTTATGAAAGTTGTGAACGATGGAACTGGAGGGGTTTTTTTTTTGGACGCTCCCGGTGGAACTGGAAAAACTTTTTGCTCTCGTTGATTTTGGCAACGATAGCTCGCAGAATGATATTGCACTTGCACTTGCTTCATCAGGAATTGCACTTGCTTCATCAGCTACGTTGTTGGAAGGCGGTCGAACTGCTCATTCAGCACTCAAGTCGCCATTGAATATGCAAATCAATGAAAATTGCAACATGCAACATTTCCAAGAACAGTGCGATGGCCAAAGTTTTGCAACAAAGCAAACTGATCGTTTGGGATGAGTGTACAATGGCGCATAAAAAGTCTTTGGAGGCATAAGACAAAACGATGCAAGATTTACGAAGCAATCAAAACCTGTTTAGTGGTGCGATGATTCTTTTGGCAGGTAATTTTCGTCAAACATTGCCAGTGATTTCACGATCAACTCCAGCCGATGAGCTAAATGCGTGTTTGAAGTCCTCCGTTTTGTGGAAACACGTCAAGAAACTCAAATTGACTGTGAACATGCGTGTCGAGCTGCAGAACGATCAATCTGGAGAAGTATTTTTAAAACAATTGCTGGACATTGGCAACGGCAAAATCCCGGTTGATATTGCAACCGACTGCATTCAATATCCTGTCGCTTTCTGCCAGTTCACCGAATCAAAATCTTAACTCATCCGAAAGGTTTTTCTAAACATTGCACAAAATTACAAAAATCATGATTGGTTGAGCGAACGTGCTATATTGGCTTCGAAAAACATTGATGTCGACGAATTGAATCTTAAGATTCAATCTTAAATAGCTGTCGAATTGATGACGTACAGATCGATGGATTCTGTTACTTCCCAAGATGATGGCGTCAACTATCCAACGGAGTTTTTAAACTCGCTGGAATTATCCGGATTACCGCCTCACAATCTCCAACTGAAAGTCGGGTCGGTAATCATAATGTTACGAACCATAAACCAACCACGTCTTTGTAATGGCACCGGCTTGCGGTAAAAAACCTGGTGAATAACGTCATCGAAGCAATAATACTTAAAGGAAAGTACAAAGGTGAAGACGTTTTGATACCACGGATCCAATGATTCCGACCGACATGCCATTAAATTTTAAACGCATGCAGTTTCCGGTGACGCTTGCATTTGCAATGACAATTAACAAGTCTCAAGGGCAGTCATTGCGTGTTTCATTACAAGGGCAGTCATTGCAGGCATTAACCTTGAAAATCCATGCTTCTCGCATGGTCAATAGCCGTTATAAGCACCATCAGCATCATTTGTTTTCGCTCCAGATAACAAAACAAAAAATGTCGTGTATCATAGAGCATTGCAATGAACGAAATTATGTTATCACAGCTAAGCAATCGAAAACATATTTATTTTTTAAATTGGTTACCTGACCAGAGATTTTTCAATCAAAATGTAAATATAACGCCATAAGATTCATTGTACTTATTTTCAAATCAAATGTAAATCAAACATACCCCAAACCTATATGAATAAAAATTATCATTAAAAAAAAACGTATTTTCCCCCTGTTTAACTACTTTTAAACATTTGTAACAGCTTTTCACAAATTCACAAAACAAGCACAAATTTTATTTAATTAGGGCAGGACAACGTCTTTCAGGTCAGCTATCAAAAATAAAAAAAATACTTTATTTCAGCTGTGGTTAACGGTATTTGAACAATATTTGATATGTCGGTTTAGTGCACTTACCATTATTTTTCTAAATATCAATCCGCCACGACTTTGCAACGGAACCACACTTTCAGTGAAAATAAAAATTGAAGGCAAAACAACGTTTGCCGGGTCAGCTAGTATCATTATAAAAATATTCAACAAACATAGTTGTATAAAACTAAATGTTTTAATAAAATAAAAATGGACATCAACAAAAAAAAAATAGCAGCGACAATTTGTTAAAAGCACTTAATATGTTCGTCGTATATGCTGCTGGCTTTTGTACCATACTCGCAAGTTCGTTAGTATTGGAACTATGGCTTGTTTGTAAGACTGAAATTTCATCCTCACGTATGACTTCCCATAGCTTATCGGCCATTTTCAGAAGTTCCTCTAGCTCTGTATGGCCTGACCCGGTTAAAGCTATGTTGAGTGTTTTAGGAAGTTTTCTGAGCCATAGTTTTTGGAGAAAATCTGGGTCTACCGCGGAACCAGCCAATAGCAATAGCGATCCATAGTATTGGGAAGGTTTCCTATCTCCCATTTCTGTGTCAGCTAGTATTTTGTCAATACGTTTATTTTCGCTAAGAGAGTGGCGTTCAATCAGTATTTTCTTCAAGTTTTCGTATAGATTGCTTGAGGAAGGTTTCTGAATAAAATCGAGTACCGTCATGATTACTTCTTGTGGAAGAGCCGTAATCAGGTATTCATATTTTGTTTTATCCGTTGTAATGAATCTAGATTGAAATTGGATTCGGCATGTATAAACCATGACTCTGGACAATTAGTCCAAAACTGGGGCAGTTTCACCGATGTTGCATGAATTTCCATGCGTTCAGACCTTTCGAATGGGTTGGTCGGATCGGACTCTAAGTCTTTTTTTTTTTTTTTTTTTTTTTTTATTCGCGAAGGGGGAACCTTCAAAAGGCCCCACCGTGCAGGTGGGAGTGTGCGATTCCTACGCACTAAACCTAAACCTCCGTATTGAATCTTCGACCCAGTATGAATCCCGTGGAACCGCCGTAAGGCATAACTTCGCGGGATGGGGGAACAGCACTAAGCTGAAACTGATGGACTAATTTTGTCTGTCGGATGACTGTCAAGTTAAGAGCCTAAATTTTCTCCTTAACTTGATGTCGACTCTGGCGGACTCTAAGTCTATCGGTCTATTTATGTGGCCATCTCCGTGTTGAGAGGTTAGAGGTGAGAAGGGGGTGAGTGTGGTGAGGGGGTGTGTGTCTAATACTCATTATTGGTTGAGGTTATAGTGCAAAAGTAATGATATAATAATAATATAATAATAATATAATATGTGTTCCTATTTGTGTGCCTAGGTATGGTGTAGTGCCTACGGAGTAAAACGATCGGTTTCCTCCGACCCGATCGTTTGCCAACCGTGTAAGAAGCTAATTGTGTAGTGTTATTATATTTACGTATTATTTCAGTTACATCTGCTTATTGTTGACGTCGCTGCCGCTGTTGACGTCGCTGCCAATGTTCATGTCGCTGTCGCTGTTGGTGTCGCTGCCGATGTTGGCGTCGCTGCCGATGTTGGCGTCGCTGCCACTGTTGGCTTCGCTGTCGCTGTTGGCGTTGTTGCTGCTGTTGGCGACGTTGTCGCTGTTGGCGTCTCTGCTGCTGTTGTTGTTAGTATTGTTCTTGCGGCTTGTTGTTGTTGAAGTAGTAGCTGGAGTTGTTGTTACTTAATGCTGTTGCTTAACATTTTTGCTGTTGCTTCATGTTGTTGTTATCGTTTGCTGTTGTTAGTTTCGTTCTTATTTTTTTATAGCACTTAAAAAATCACGTATTGCGGTGTTGGGCGGCGGCGTTTGTAGCGTTTGATAATATTGTATTGGTGATGGTATTGTAAATATGCGTTGTTTTATTGGCTTGGTTTGGGAGTCCTGTGCTACTAGATTGACGTGAAAAATTTTTCTTTACTATATACAGTGGCTCACAGCTTATTTCGTGCAGACGATGTCTTAAACTTTGAAATGCTATAACTTGGTAACTAGTACTGGTAATGAAAAAATTTAAACGACATTTGTTTGCTAGTAATTATACATTTAAATATAAACTTTCATTTCTTTATATAAAAGTCTACTAAAAAGATAATAAACAAAAAACTGAAAAAGCAGCAGAATTCAACGCCACAGCTTATTTCGTGCACACTGTTTTTACATGTAAGCTTTTGAACGTGATGCCGTTATTTTCTTTTTCTCGTTCGCTGTTTTTATCTTGACTGATGTCCTGATTCTTCTGATCGGAGTTAACAGTTGTTTTTAGTCTGGACTTAAAACCTTAAGTGCACTAATTGATTTGTTTAAAAAATGGGCCGTCGCACAACAATATAAGAGCACGAAATAGTTTTCTTCCACTTTAAAAAAGAAAAAATCCAACCGCAAATAGCTGAAATAGTAAAATTGAGACCCTCTACAGTGCAGTTCATCATCCAGCGCTTTTTGCAAGAAAATCGTGTGGCTGATAAGGCCAGAAATGCTCCAAATAAAATATGTACAGAAGCGGACGAGCGACTTATTCTGCGAAAAATCGTAGAAAATCTGAGGCTTTAGGGTCCCAAATTGGCCAAGGAGGTTGAGAAGGAGTTGGGCAAGAAATGCTGTGCCGAAACAATTCGTCATCTGCTGCGGGCCAACGAGTTTAATGGTCGAGTTACACGCAACAAATCTTATATTAAAAAAAAAAATCAGCTATGTCGACTGAACTTCGTCAAATAACACGTTTTATATTCTAGGACATTCTGGAATGACGTCATTTTCTCGGACGAGTTTAAGTTCAATATTTTTGGCTCCGAAGGAATGCAATATGTATGGCGTAAGGCTTATACCGAGCTGAACAATAACCATCTCAAGCCTACAGTAAAACATGGTGGCGGCAGCGTAATTGTTTGGGACTGTATGGCTGCATTGGGCGTTGGAAAATTATTTTTTATTGGAGGCATTATGGACAAGACAATGTACCTAGATTTTATAAAAGAAAATTTGCTTCAAAGTATCGACACCTTGGGCGTACGAGAGACATTTCGGTTCTACCAGGACAACGACCCAAAACATAAATCGAGAATCGTCCAGTCATGGTTGATTTGGAATTGCCCGCATCTTATGAATCCGCCTGCACAGTCACCCGACTTAAATGTAATAGAAATTTTGTGGGCAATTTTGGAGAGTGGCGTTCGCAAGCGGAATATTTCCAATAAAAATTAATTAAAAAATGCATTGATGGAGGAATGGCAACAAATACCCCCAGATATTACAAAAAATTAGTAGAGCAAATTGATAGCCAGTAAATGGATTAAAGATGTAATTTAACAAAATGGCGGCCACACAAAATATTAAAAAAAACAAACATATTACATTTTCTTAAGATTCAGTGGAGTGCACGAAATAAGCTGTGGCGTTGAATTTTGCTGCTTTTTCAGTTTTTTGATTATTATTTTTTTAGTAGACCATTATATAAAGAAATGAAAGTTTATATATAAATATATAATTACTAGCAAACAAATGTCGTTTAAATTTTTTCATTACCAGTACTAGTTACCAAGTTATAGCATTTCAAAGTTTAACACATCGTCTGCACGAAATAAGCTGTGAGCCACTGTACATTTGTGGACCCTTGGTGGTGGTGTTGTTTTGTACGATGGTGTAGTTATATTTCGATGCTTTTGAATTCTCATCTATGTCACATCTATGACAGTATCGCCAGTTGTGATGTAGTCCACAAATAAAAATATTTTTATTTTATATAAATTTTATTTTATTAAAACATTTATTTTTATACAATTATGTTTGAATACAATTTTATAATGAAATTTTTTGATAATAATTTTTTGATTATAAAAATTAATAAAATTTGATTAATAAAAATTGACATAAAAAAATAACATATTTTTTTTTATTAAAATTCTTAAAAGTAAAGTTTTTTTAAATTGGGTGACTTATGTATGTGTGTTGTGTGTATGTGATATGTAGACACCACAGGTGCAACAGACTTTTTGGTTCACGCGAATGTGGAATTATGTCACATCCTACATCAAAGCGTGCGTGGAATGCGCATACAACAAAAATCCTGGAGGCAAGAAAGAGGCGGAGTACCACCTAACCACTACGATGCGATGGAACCAATCCCATTCAAAACCATACATTTAGATCATTTCGGTCCATTCCCGAAAAGTTTAAAACGGAACGAGCATATTTTGGTCCTTGTTGACGCATTTACGAAGTTTACTATAATAAAAGCAGTCAGAAGTACCGCAACAAAGCATGTACTAAACGTTTTAGACCAGGTGAGCAGGGAGCTCCAGAAAGAATCGTGACTGATCGTGGAACAGCATTCACGTCGAAAGACTTCGAGAGATACTGCAACGAAAACGGAATAAATCATATATTAAACGCTGTTCGAACGCAGCAAGTTCGACACACAGCAGCGACGAGAGTAAACGAGCTACGAGAAAAGGCGAAAAGACGATTCGACGAGAAGCATGCTAGACCGACCTTTTTTAACATTGGCGATCTGGTTTTAGCTGAAAACGAAGCTGTCAGCTCCGATACATCACGGAAACTTGAGCCACGATACAAAGGCCCTTTTCAAGTAAAGAGCGCCTTAGGCAAAGATCGCTATGTCATTCAAGATATACCAGGTTCAAAACGAATGCAAAAACACTATTCGTCAGTGAATTCTTCCGATAAACTCAAGTATTGGTGTATCATCCCGATGTTCTCTTATGTGGGATCTTATTCATCACAATATCCACTGCCCTGAACTTCTTTCTCAATTAGATTTCTATACACCATCTCTTTATCTCCGTTGCCAATTCTATTTTCGTGAATCGTTTTATAGATCTAACTATACTCAAAATATGCCTATGTCTCCTAGTATTCACGAAACTAATGAAATTCTTAGCATTTCAGACTTATTTAAAAATATTTCGAGAAAAACTTTCAAAGATAACCTCTTATTATGCATTATGGCTCGTGAGTCTTGATATAATCGCTTTTTGTTTTACATTTTTTAATTAACTATTTAATAATATATATTTTTTATCTCTCTTGTAAATAATACCATATTTTAGTTTTTAGTAATTATACTTAAGTAGTCTGTAAGAGTAACACTCTGTTTGATGAAATAAATGAAATGAAATGAAAACTAGTAAGGTGTATCTTCGACTTGGCCGAAGTTAAAATAATAAATATCTAATTTTATTTTTGTTGCTTCGACAGCAGCCTATTTATACTGTTTTCAATTTTGGGGTTGCATGGGAGGTGGGCGTGTTTGAGAGTGGATAACGCCCATTTTTTTCTCACGGCATAATTTTTATACAAAAATAATATATATTTGATTTTATGTTTATAGCTTCGACACAAGCCTCTTTACATAGGTTTCAATATTAAGGTTGTATGGGAGGTGGGCGTGTTAGTGGGTGGATGACGCCCATTTTTCTAACACACCTGATTTTTGTCGTAGACTATACAAATACCGAATTTTAGTTTTGTATCTTAAATATTCGCTTCTTTATGGAGTTTTCATCATTGGGGTTGTATGGGAGGTAAGCGTGGTTTTCATCCTATTTAGCCCATTCTCGAACATGATCTTAGTTTTTTTAAAAAAAAGCTTAAATATTGAATTTCAGCACGAAAGCTTCAAAATTACGGCTGTAATCGTGTCCACAGACAGACAGACGGACAGACAGACGGACATGGCTAAATCAATTCATGTGGTGATGCTGAGTAAGAATATATTTACTTATCTACCAGCGTGGGTATCTACCACGCCTCCTTATGGGCGTTACACACGTCGTGACAAAATTAATATACCCCTTACGCAGTACGCGTGGTGGTATAATGAAATGAAATGAAAATGAAATGAAAAAGTTACGTAAGGGGGTAAATTTTTTCTTCGAAAACAGGGATTTAAAAAAGAAGAAAATCTTCAATAGTTCAGTTACTTTGTATTTTTCTTCAAAAATAATCAGATTTTTTGAATTTTTGCATACACCTTAAGTAAAATAAAATAACCCACATCGGAGAAGATCACAACAATTACATGTATGCATACTAGACTGGGTCAAATGCTAAAGTATTTGGGATTTTGCGTGCCCCCCGGAATTATAAAATATGGTTGCAAATGAAATAATTTGAGCTATTTAAAGTTCAAGAATTTTACCATTTAGTACCGAAGAACAGCCCGAAGTTGTAATTTTTCTTTCCAGCCGCTTGGCCGCTTACCTGTGCTGCTTTTTCAATCGCATAAATTTCTGCTTGAAAAACACTGCATTAATCAGGAAGTTTGTAAGACTTTTTGATCTGTAGCGTTTCTCAGTACACACCTGATCCTTCGGTTCTATGGTTGTGTGTTTCTATTTTTGTCGGTTGGGGATAGATGTGGTTTATTTTGAATCGAATTTCACACTAGGTTGATGTAGTCCGTTGTTATTTTTGATTCCTCAGTTGCATAAAGATTTTGACGGGTACATGCTCGAAGGCGTTGTTTTGACGATGGGTCTAATTGGTTTTGTACGTTTTTTTCAACCAAACTGATGACTTCACTTGTATATTTTGATTGAACTGGCAATTCAAAAGCGAACTGATCTCTAGAAAGGGTGAAACAACATTTTTTCTGTGCTATTTTCAAAAATCACTTTATAAAACAAATAGTAACTTTTCCAAAAATAGTCAAAATTTCATGTTTTTTCTAAGTTACTGCCTTCACAAAATTGCCTTCAATAGTGCTTAAAAAATTTTGAAAAAATCATCAGGATCACCGAAAGGGGTAAGCACGAAAAAAATACTATGAAAAAAAAATTTAAATTTCGACTTTGAGCAAGTTTGGGGGCACCATACTAAATTATTCGGTAATTTCAAGTTCAGAATCAGATTTATCACTAAATTTTACATCAACGTAGATGGGTTTTGTTAATTTGACGCAAATTTCAAATGCAAAATTTTTTTTTCAAAAATGTCTTACAAAAAATTGCCAAATAACCGGTTTATTGAGCAGAACCGGGTCGGTTTCGACAATTCTTGAACTTTTAATAGCTCAAATTATTTCATTTGCAACCATATTTTATAATTCCGGGGGGCACGCAGAATCCCAAATGCTTTAGCATTTTTCATACAAATCTGACCCAGTCTAATGCATACAAAGATATTAGGATTCAAAGATTACCAAAGATGGTAGCTTCGTTAATGTAAGCCCTAGTATAAAATCATTCGGAAGAAAATTATATATCCAACAACTTTCTTCAAAACTGTCCTTTACATTTTTACCGAAAGAGTTACCGTTTTAAGGATACTCGCGTAAATATATAATTACAACATATATGAAAAATTAAAACGGTTAAAATACAAATTATTTTTATTTCTATTTCTTCTCAATAAAATAATTTTTATTACATATACTAGCTGACTCTGCAAACGTTGTTTTGCCATCAATTTTTATTTTCACTGAAAGTGTGGTTCCGTTGCAAAGTCGTGGCGGATTGATATTTATAAGAAGAATGGCAGGAGCGCTGAACCGACATATCAAATATTGTTCAAATACCGTTAACCACAGCTGAAATAAAGTATTTTTTTTATTTTTGATAGCTGACCTGAAAGACGTTGTCCTGCCCTAATTAAATAAAATTTGTGCTTGTTTTGTGAATTTGTGAAAAGCTGTTACAAATGTTTAAAAGTAGTTAAACAGGGGGAAAATACGTTTTTTTTTAATGATAATTTTTATTCATATAGGTTTGGGGTATGTTTGATTTACATTTGATTTTAACATAAGTACAATGAATCTTATGGTGTTTTATTACATTTTGATTGAAAGATCTCTGGTCAGGTAACCAATTAAAAAAAAAAAAATATTTTTTCGATTGCTTAGCTGTGATAACATAATTTCGTTCATTGCAATGCTCTATGATACACGAAATTTTTTGTTTTGTTATCTGGAGCGAAACCAAATAATGCTGATGGTGTTTATGGTGGCAATTGGCCATGCGAAAAGCATGGATTTTCAAGGTTAATGCCTCAAACACGCAATGACTGCCCTTGAGAATTTGTTAATTGTCATTGCAAATGCAAGCCTTACCGGAAACTTCAAGCATTTAAAATCGAATGGCATGTCGATCGGAATCATTGGATCCGTGGTATCAAAACGTCTTCACCTTTGTGCTTTCCTTTAAGTATTGTTGCTTCGATGACGTTATTCATCAGGTTTTTTACCTCAAGCCAGGTGCCATTACAAAGACGTGGTTGGTTTATGTTTCGTAACATTATGATTACTGACCCGACTTTCAGTTGGAGATTGTGAGGCGGTAATCCGGGTAATTCCAGCGAGTTAGAAACTCCGTTGGATAGTTGTCGACATCATCTTGGGAAGTAACAGAATCCACCGATTTGTACGTCATCAATTCGATAGCTATTTCAAATTGAATCTTAAGATTCAATTCATCGACATCAATGTTTTTCGCAGCCAATATAGCACGTTCGCTCAACCAATCATGATTTTTGTAATTTTGTACAATGTTTGGAAATACCTTTCGGATGAGTTCGGATTTTGATTCGGTGAACTGGCAGAAAGCGACGGGAAATTGAATACAGTCGGTTGAAATGTCAATTTCAATGGGATTTGCCGTTGCCAATGTCCAGCAATTGTTTTAAAAATACTTCTCCAGATTGATCGTTCTGCAGCTCGACACGCATGTTCACAGTCAGTTTGAGTTTCTTGACGTGTTTCCACAAAACGGACGACTTCAAACACGATTAAGTTCATCGGCTGGAGTTGGTCGTGGAATTACTGGCAATGTTTGACGAAAATCACCTGCCAACAGAATCATCGCACCACCAAACTGGTTTTGTTTAATGCTTCCAAAGACTTTTTATGCGCCATTGTACACTCATCCCAAACGATCAGTTTGCTTTGTTGCAAAACTTTGGCCATTGCACTGTTCTTGGAAATGGTGCATGTTGGATTTTAATTGATTTGCATATTCAATGACGACTTTAGTGCTGAATGAGCAGTTCGACCGCCTTCCAACAACGTATCTACAATTCCTGATGAAGCAAGTGCAAGTGCAATATCATTCTGCGAGCGTATCGTTCCCAAAACCAACGCGAGCAAAAAAGTTTTTCCAGTTCCACCGGAAGGTCCAAAAAAAAAAAATCCCTCTAGTTCCATCGTTCACAACTTTCATAAGAGTGTTATACGCATATTTTTGTTGTCGATTCAACAGTGGAACGCTTGTTCGAACTAATTCCCTCAAGGCATCGCAATCATATTGCTTTTCGAGTCGCAACTCTTGATTGAATGCGTCGTGCATCGGACGATTGGGATCTGTCATTCCTAAGTCACATAATGCCTTGTTCGACATCATCAAGCACATGTCCTCAATTAATATCAAAGCCTCGTTGTAAATTTCCTCGCTCAGTTGCAAATTTGGATTTGATGTTCTAATACGCATCTGATGCAAAATATCAGCACACATGGCATCTTTGTATTTGCTCTGTAGTGTTCGGGATTTATTTGTTTGATTTGTTTAAAGTTTTTGTTCTTGTGCGCGATGTTTTTATATCGCTTATTATTATAATTCGGTTTTAAAACACTGGCTCTAATTATTTATATTATTCAGCCTGAGCAATTGAATGCTCAAAAGGCCTTAGAATTAAAAAGAAGCAGATGAATGCTTGGAACTGAATGTTTATTTTTGAGGATTGCACCTCCTTTAAAAGTAAATTAACAATATTTTGATAATAGTCAAATTGAGTCAAAATGTTAAATATATAATAACTTAAAATAAATAAATAGAGCCTTAAATTTTACATAAACAAAAGTGTTATACTTTTTGAGTTTAATCATAACATAGTGATGTGCTTAAAATTAGTGTGATAGTGCAGGCGGTTATAGGGTATTCTACACCCCCATCCTCAAGATAAAAATTATTTGATTTTTAATAGGTAATAATTTTTTTCAAAATTTTTCTTATATTATACAATTCAAAAGATAAATCTGAGTTTAAAACTTACTGACAACTTGTTATACAATTCAATAATAGTATTATGTACTATATATGTGATACTTTTACTTTGATTATTAAATTCATTAAATCCATTTTTTTAATAAATTATTATGATATTCTTTTATTTTTCCATTTACATCTTATAATTGAATTTACTCCATTTTTATCGACTATTCTATGTGGACCATGATAAGGTGGTTGATTTTTCTTTCTATTCATCTTTTTTATTATTACATTATCACCGATCTTTAAATTTAACGGGTTAAAATTTTCATTATTTCTTATTCGATTTTCTTTTGATATTTTTATTAATTCTTCAGTCTTTTTTAATGAATATGCTAATCTTGCTTTTAGCTCTTGCGCATAGTTATCTGTATTGTAATATTTTGAATTTACTGAATTATCATTTGGAAGGTTCGCTAACCTGCCAAAAATGAGTTCAAATGGCGTGTAATTTGTATCAACATGAGGTGTAGTGTTGTAAGCAAATGTGAAGTATGGTATCCATTGATCCCATTCATCACCTTTACAAAAATTTAATAAGTATTAATTTAATACTCTATGATTACGTTCTATAGAGCCAAGTGTTTCATGATGGTATGGAGTACTAAAAATTTGTTTTATTTCTAATAAGTTGCATATCTCTGATAGTAATTCGTTGGTAAACTCTGTACCTCTATCTGACTTTAAAATTTTAAAATGACCATATATCAGAATTAAGTTGTCGATAATAGTTTTTGCGACTGTTTTCGCGTCTTTTGTCTCCATTGGACAAGCAATTATATACTTTGTTAATTCACATTGCATTGTGAGTATGTATCTGTAATTATTTGTTAAACGTAAAGGGCCTACTGTATCTATCGATACGACTTCGAAACTAGTTCATGGCGTGTTTGTTATTGTTAGTTTTTCTTTTGTATGTTTTATTTGTTAATTTATTTTGCATTTTTCGCAATTATTTATGAATTTCTTTTCATTTTACACATATTCTTCCATATGTATCTTTGCTTTATTTTTAAAATTGTTTTTCTAATCCCCATATGACCTCCGTGGGTCAAATTATGATATTCCTCAATTATACTTTTCTGTTTTTCTATATCTATTACTTTTCCGGTTCTCTATAAATCAATATCTTTAAATTTTCTTTATCTCTTTTCAAACTATTATAAATCTTTTTAAATTTTTCTTTCTCTACAGTTTTAAATATTATATCATTCGCATTTAATGCTAATTCTTCTATTCCTAACTTATGCATTTTTGACGACAGTTTCTCCAGAGTCAGCTGTGTGAACAAAGGATTATCGCTGCATCTTGCAATTACTTCATTATCTTCTATATATATTTGGGTTCCCTTAAAATCTTTTTCTGTTATAAATTTAAGCTTTCTCATTTTGTTTACATCCGATATTGATGTACATTCCCAAGCAATTAGTTGATCAGACGTTTTGCTGGAAAGACATTTTTTGTTGTTAAAATCCGAGTTTTTTGTATGGTTATTTTTATCCGTACTCCTAGTTATGGCTAGTATTTGTTTACTTGCATGTTCCAATCCGGTTGTAATCATTGCTTTTTGTGAACATCTATTTAATGTTATTCGCGATAATGCGCTTGTATTGGCAGTGGTTTGTTCTGCTCTATAAATATTTAAATTATTTGATTCTTTGACAATAATGGGTAAAATGAATTCTTTTTCATTTATTATTAAAGTGAGTGTGAATGTTTCAAAATCTATTTTTGACATGCATTTTTCTAGAATATCTCGCCCTACGATTCCATCTGTTGCGATTGGAAAATCGTCTTCAACTATATGAAAATTATGCTGAATTACTTCTGTTTCTACTATTAAATCTAAATTGGTTGTACCAATGCATTCAATTTCCTCACTCGTTATACCTGTTAGTGTTGAAATATTTTTTGTATTAACATTATTTATATTATTGATTTTACAAATGGAGATATCAGCTCCTGTATCTACTAAAAATTTTAGATCTTTGTTCGTATTTTTACATTTTAAAATGATGTAATTTGATAAATTTTTTGAAATTTTGTATACTAATTTTGGCCTCTGCGGGTACCAGTCTCTGCTACCCGGCCTTAAATTATTTTCAGTGTTTGCATATCTGTTTGAGTTAAAATTCTGATTTTTGTTATTGTGATAATTGTTTTGATAATTATTATTTTCAAAATTCTTGTTTCTATAAAAATTCCTGTTTGTATTATTGTTGTTATTGAAATTAGTATTTCTAAAATTTCTGTTATTAAAGCCATTTTTATTATTATAGATGTAATTATTGTTTAAAAAATTATTGCTTTGAACGCCATAATTTTCATTCCTTTTTTTATTATAAGTATTATTATTATTATTGTAATTATTATTATAATAGTTATTATTATTATATTGATTTTGGTCATCATGGTACCTTTTATTATGTATACCAAATCGATTTCCTTTTCGAATATGAAAAATTGCGTTGCTGTCTGTCTCTAGACTTCTTTCGACAGTCATGCATCTTTCTACTGCTTCGTTAAAAGTTTTTGGCGGATTTGCCAATAAAATATTCTGATAATCTCTATTTACGCCTTTTACAAAAATATTCAGAGACATACTCTCATTAACTTTATAAATTACATCTTTTTCTAATTGTTTTGGATTATTTAATGTTTTTATTTCGAAATAACATAACTGATCGGAAAGTTCCGCTATTTTCTCTCTAAATTCTGATATATTCAGTCTATTTTGTTTAAGTGCACTGAATTCACTTGCTGTAAATTCTTTGGATTAGGGTAAGCTTTTTCCAACGAATTCTTCAGCTCTTAAAATGTTGCAGGCTTATTTGAGCGTCCAAGTATGCTGCGAACTTGGGCTGATAATTTAAAATTATAGACGTATTTTATATAAATAGGTCTATCTTCATCTTTAATAAGATCATGCAATAACTCTGATTGCGTTATAAAATCCGCTAATTGATCAAAACTACCCTTAAAAACTTGTAGGTTTTTACCTACTATATTTATATCAAAATTAGACATTCTTGCCAAATTTTCTTTTTTCTAAATGTTGGAGAAATCTACATTTTCAAAATTTATTTCCAAAAAAAAATTTTTTTTTTTTTTTTTTTTTATATATTTTCTCTTTAATTTAGCTGATTTCTTAATTTTATTACTTCTTCATTTGAATTGACGCATTTTTATTTTAAAACTCAAGAATCTACTCAATTTCAATTTTTCTAATTCAAATTTTATATATAAAAAAGTTAAATATTTTTTTATGTGTTCACCACTGTATTTTCTATTTTTGTTTAATTAAATTTAAATTTTTCCAACAAAACAATATTCGTTTCATGTAAATTTACCACATTAATGTTGTATTAGAACAACATACATATTTAGTGTCTCTGAAACACCCTCTGATTCTAGTACTAATCTATTACAAATATATATGCGAAAGATGCATAAAGCAACTGGTGATTGACTGACGTTTCAGTCAATGAATGAAAACAATGGCTGCGTTTCTAATACAAAATTTTTCGCAACAGTTGCACAACTGTTGAGTAAAATGTCTTCTGAACGGCAATAATCAGTTTCCGCTACTCACAACATGTTGTGAATTTTGGGAGCGCTTTATTTTTCCGCTACATTTACTCAACATGTTGTAATTTTCAATTTGACATATTCACATAGTTTGACACAAATAAAAGTGATAATTCTTTAATGAAAATATTAATTATCTCGTCCAAATTCATATATCCAATAGTTATTAAAATTTTCGCGCTCAAATAAGTCAATTTTTGGAAGTGTTTACAGAAAATGAAAATAACCGTTCAGAAGACACACAACATGTTGTAAACATGTTGTATGTATCACTTTCCGCTACTTCTGTCTTAGAAACGCAGCCAATGTCGGTCGCGTGGGCGTAAAAAAAATTTTCGCGAGTGCTTAAATAAGAAAAGTTAAAAGTGCTGAAGTGTGAACAGTTTTAATTTAAAAATTTATTAAAAGAATGGGTTAATGGTGTTTTTTTTTTTTTTTGTTTTTAGTTCCTTTTCTTTCAAGTAAGTTTTAGTTTTTAGTAGATAATAATAATAATATAAATAATTCATTATTCAAACAATTCATGTGCCGTGTGTGTGTATGTGTGTGTGTTTATATTTGTTAAAAAAATGCATTGATAAGAAAATTCAGCTATGCTTTGATTATTGTGAACATGTTTATAATTTTTGTTTTGTGGTTTTTTTTTTTTTATTTTTTAAATTTCATATTTATAAATTAGTTTAATTACAAATTTAACTATAATTTTCAAAGTAAAAGGTTTTTAAAATTCAATAAAATTATTTTCTATTAGAAAATCAATCTGCGCTTTGTATATAAAAAAGTGATTGTGTTGTTTATTTTGCTGCTGTTATTTTTTTTTTCAATTTTTAGCATAATTTGCTCCGGATCTGTGCTCGCTGGCCTTTAATTGTCGTCCTGTTAAAATTTGTCCACTTTCCAGCCGGTATGTCCATAAAAAATGGTACGACGGTGCAACGTTTGCTTTTGCCGTCGGTAAAACGTTCAATGGTGCAGGATCATCTGCCAGCGTATCAAAAAAATCGGTCCGTGTTGTGCAGGATCGCCATGTAGTGTTCAGGATTTATTTGTTTGATTTGTTTAAAGTTTTTGTTCCTGTGCGCGAAGTTTTTATATCGCTTATTATTATAATTCGGTTTTAAAACGCGGTGTGTATTATTGTGTTATAGGCCCTGCCTAATAGTTTGCCGGCGCTTAAAAACGCCACTGGCTCTAATTATTTATATTATTCAGCCTGAGCAATTGAATGCTCAAAAGGCCTTAGAATTAAAAAGAAGCAGATGAATGCTTGGAACTGAATGTTTATTTTTGAGGATTGCACCTCCTTAAAAAGTAAATTAACAGTATTTTGATAAGTCAAATTGAGTCAAAATGTTAAATATATAATAACTTAAAATAAATAAATAGAGCCTTAAATTTTACATAAACAAAAGTGTTATACTTTTTAAGTTTAATCATAACATAGTGATGTGCTTAAAATTAGTGTGATAGTGCAGGCGGTTATAGGGTATTCTACAGCTCCACAAATCAGTTGGTTTGGATGGGAAGAATGTCGAGATAATTATCGAAAACACGACAAACGTTGTTCGTATTTGCTGAGGATTCGACGAAAGCACAGCATCTCCGAGGGTGTATATTAGAGTGGGTCGCTTTATATGGGAGAAAAAATGAATATAAAAAGACACCCCCTAAAATGAAAGCTTACATCGAAAGTGTTTCAGCACTGTAAATATTTTTTTTTTGGGTGTCCCAAAAAACAGCCAAAATGGTCTTTTAGTTATAACATTAGTATTTTAAGTCCGATCATGAAGTGCAGCATATCGTTGTATAGGTCTGAAAGAATACTACATCGTGTTCTTTGGTGTCGATGGTGTCAGAGGTCATCTTCAAGTAAATATTTTACAATTCGTTTTTTTTTGCTCTAGGTACCCCATAACTTCGATTTAAAATTATTGTTTGAATAAACTTCATAAAAAATCAAGGTACTCTTGTGAAGGAATTAATTGATTTTGTTCACTACAAAAAAAGTTACAAAGGTTAGAAGTTTTAGTACAACTACTCTATTTCTAAATTAATTGATTTTCCAAAATCAATTAATTCCTTCACAAGAGTACCTTGATTTTTTATGAAGTTTATTCAAACAATAATTTTAAATCGAAGTTATGGGGTACCTAGTGCAAAAAAATACAAATTGTAAAATATCTACTTGAAGATGACCTCTGACACCATCAACACCAAAGAACACGATGTAGTATTCATTCAGACCTATCCAACGATATGCTACACTTTATAATAGGACTTAAAATACTAATGTTATAACTAAAAGACCATTTTGGCTGTTTTTTGGGACACCCAAAAAAAAAAATTTTTACAGTGCTGAACCTTTTTCGATGTAAGCTTTCATTTTAGGGGGTGTCTTTTTATATTCATTTTTGGTGACCCGCCTTAGTGTATATCCAATGAGTGTCATTTTCTAACAATCGCAAACGTTGACACGCTTCTCTATATGTGTCACCCAGTTCACCATTTATAGTTCGCAAATCTTGGAATGATGTTGGGCCACGAACGTTGACTAACAGCAAACGTAAATAGATGCACTCATCGTTTCTTGGATGGACTGTGTAAATGCGACCTAATGAGTCGGTGGAAAATAAATTGGGGTAACCTGGAACTGGATTTTCTTGTTTTCGCCGTTGAAATTTCTTTGACGATTGATTCCAAGTGTAATACCTTGGAAGTGGACAATTTTTCTTTATGTAAAAAACTTTTTGCAGACTATTACAAACATTTAAAAAAAAAATTATATATCAAAACAGTGGTAAATTTTTCTTTCACTCAAAACTTAAATTGGATTACTACGGACATTTAAAAAAAGAATTAGCCAAATCAATGTAGCCGTTTTCCGATTTTAAATAATTCCAAAAAGTAGGCGTAGTCAATTTTTCTTTCCGTTAAAACTTAAATTGGATTACTACAAAGATTTAAAAAAATAATTAGCCAAATCGGTGCAGCCGTTTTCCAATTTTAGATAAATCGAAAAAAGTGGGCGCAAGACTGGGCGTGGTCAATTTTTATTTCCGTAAAAACCTAAGTTGGACTGCGACAAACATCTAAAATAAAAAATTATCCAAATCTGTCCAGCCGTTCTCAACTCGACCAACGAACGACATTTGATTTTTATTTATATAGATTATCCAAATTATTATAAGTGCGTGAAGATAAATTCGTAAATCCGTTGCGATCTTAGCAAAGACACAAACCCATATTTTTTATCCGGATAAAGTTAAATTCGTACTATTTTCACAGTACGAATTTAACTTAGTGCCAAGTACGAATTTAACTTAGTGCCAAGTACGAATTTAACTTCGCATTTCCACGAATTCAACTATTTTGATGGGAATAACTTTAAAATTGTTTTGTTAATTGTTAATTATTCGTAAAGTTAGAAACTTATAAAAAATATAAAATAATTCGTTAAGTTAGAAACTAATAAAATATATTAAAAATTTAAATAAATTAAAAACAAAACAAATTCAAGATTTAACTGTACAACCTTCGGATACGAAAATATAAAAAAATAATGTTTATGTTAAAAACATAAAGGGTAGGAAATGATCAATGGGTAGGAAATGATGACCGAAATGTTCATTGGATTAACTTTGAATTAAAAGAAAACTTCATTCGTATGTAATATATACCACCACACAGGTAATTGAATCACCTTCTTATCGATTTATAATTCATGCGACACACTCAGGATTAGGGCCAAACGAATTTTTGGGAAAAGTTTTAAAAGATACGTTCATGGTTCTAACTTGGAATGGCAAAAAAAGGATATCCGAAATACAAACATGACATAATACGCATACCACTGAACAGGTAATTTAAGCACCTTTCCAAGGATATATGACTCATTCGTGCACAGTCAGGATGTTGGCCAAAGGAATTTTTGGGAAATGTAGGAAAAGTCAAGTTCATGGTACTAACTTGGAATGGAAAAAAACGAATACCGAAATATAGACATGGCATGGTATCCATACCACTGGACAGGTAATTGAAGCACCTTTCTAAGGATATATGACTCATTCGTGCACAGTCAGGATTTGGCCAAAGGAATTTTTAAGAAAAGTAGTTAAATATATGTTCATGGTACTACCTTGGAATGGAAAACAAAGGATATCCGAAATACAGACATGGCATGATATGCATACCACTGGACAGGTAATTGAAGCACCTTTCCAAGGATATATGACTTATTCGTGCACAGTCAGGATTTTGGCTTAAAGCCTAGTACTATGCTCGATTGCGTGAAATTTCACTGGCAACAGCCATTTATTTGTTGCGTGAAAATTTTGACAGAGATTTTGTTGCGAACGAACAGCTGATGATCAGCTTACAAATTTCGACAAGATGTAAATAAACAGCCACAATTTATTAGAGGAAAAGCAGAAAATCATTTAAGTTCTTTAATTTTCATATTTGTGATTATATAAATGCAAAATAAATATTCATACAAGTATGCATGTTCTTTGTTGTGGAGTAGAACAAGTCATTAGTTTGTGGCAGTCTGCAAGCTGCGAAGTTTTGCGACCGCCAACACCGCGGGAAGGTGCATTCGTATTAACAATTTCCAACAACTGCAATTATTAATTGCAAATCTTTAGAAATAGTACAAAAAATATAATTTCAATTACAAACTGTTCTTTTGCTTGCACTTTTTCTTAAATTAAATGACAACTGCCACTTTTCACGGCAAAATAAATGGTCGGTTCAATTAAATTGCCGTGAAAAAAATATTGCTAGATGCATGTTGCTGAACATTGTAATAGATTTTCCGCAGCGAAGCATAGTACAGCTTTGATGAAAAAGTTGTGAAATATTCACGCTTGTTTCCCAGCTGTCATTTTTTGTATGGAGATTTGAGTGGAAATTCACGTGAAGCCGAACAGAGTACTATGCTTAAGGAATTTTTAGAAAAAGTAGTAAAATATATGTTCATGGTACTACCTTGGAATGGCAAAAAAAGGATATCCGGATATAAAAGGATATAAAAGGATATATTTAAAAAGTAGTAAAATATATGTTCATGGTACTACCTTAGAATGGCAAAAAAGGATATCCGAAATACAATCATGGCATGATATGCATACCACTGGACAGGTAATTGAAGCACCTTTCCAAGGATATACATATGACTCATTCGTGCACAGTCAGGATTTTGGCCAAAGGAATTTTTGGGAAATGTTGGAAAAGACAGGATCATGGTACTAAATTGAAATGGAAAAAAAGGATATCCGAAATACAAACCAAAGCCTAACTCTTGCCAATTTAGGAGATTTCCCGAAAAATTGCAAAATGCTGCTAAATTTCATTTTAATATTTACTTAACCTTTATTCGGCACAATTCACTGGTATAACGTGCTCGTCACACAGGGATCACCATCATAAAAAATAAACTAGAAAATATTTCGATATAATTTTTTGGAATTACCATTTCCAAATTAGTACCATGAACATATATTTTAATCCATCCTCAATTTTATTTATAGAGTTTTTAAAAATTGGGGTCTTCACTTTTTATTAAATTAATAGTAAAACTTATTCATTCGAGTGTAGCTCCCTAGCCATATATCGGACAGAGACGAAAGTGCCACAAATGGAAAGAGTAGTCGCTCAGCCAAAATCCTAAGAGTGCACGAATGAGTCGTATATCCTTGGAATGGTGCTTCAATTACCTGTCCAGTGGTATGTATATCATGCCATGTTTGTATTTCGGATATCCTTTTTTTGCCATTCCAAGGTAATACCATGAACATATATTTTACTACTTTTTCTAAAAATTCCTTAAGCCAAAATCCTGACTGTGCACCAATGAGTCATATATCTTTGGAAAAGTGCTTCAATTACCTGTTGAGTGGTATGCATATCATGCCGTGTTTGTATTTCGGATATCCTTTTTTTGCCATTCCAAGGTAGTACCATGAACATATATTTTACTACTTTTTCTAAAAATTCCTTAAGCCAAAATCCTGACTGTGCACGAATAAGTCATATATCCTTGGAAAGGTGCTTCAATTACCTGTCCAGTGGTATGCATATCATGGCATGTCTGTATTTCGGATATCCTTTGTTTTCCATTCCAAGGTAGTACCATGAACATATATTTAACTACTTTTCCTAAAAATTCCTTTGGCCAAATCCTGACTGTGCACAAATGAGTCATATATCCTTGGAAAAGTGCTTCAATTACCTGTCCAGTGGTATGCATATCATGCCATGTTTGAATTTCGGATATCCTTTTGTTGCCTTTCCAAGTTAATTGAATGAACCTGTCTTTCACTACATTTTCCAAAAATTCCTTTGGCCAACATCCTGACTGTGCACGAATGAGTCATATATCCTTGGAAAGGTGCTTCAGTTACCTGTCCAGTGGTATGCATATCATGCCATGTTTGTATTTCGGATATCCTTTTTTTGCCATTCCAAGTTAGAACCATGAACGTATCTTTTAAAACTTTTCCCAAAAATTCGTTTGGCCCTAATCCTGAGTGTGTCGCATGAATTATAAATCGATAAGAAGGTGATTCAACTACCTGTGTGGTGGTATATATTACATACGAATGAAGTTTTCTTTTAATTCAAAGTTAATCCAATGAACATTTCGGTCATCATTTCCTACCCATTGATCATTTCCTACCCTTTATGTTTTTAACATAAACATTATTTTTTTTATATTTTCGGATGTCTTTGATCCGAAGGTTGTACAGTTGAATCTTGAATTTGTTTTGTTTTTAATTTATTTAAATTTTTAATATATTTTATTAGTTTCTAACTTAACGAATTATTTTATATTTTTTATAAGTTTCTAACTTTACGAATAATTAACAATAAACAAAACAATTTTAAAGTGATTCCCATCAAAATAGTTGATTTCGTGAAAATGCGAAGTTAAATTCGTACTTGGCACTAAGTTAAATTCGTACTGTGAAAATAGAACGAATTTAACTTTATCCGGATAAAAAATATGTGTTTGTGTCTTTGCTAAGATCGCAACGGATTTACGAATTTATCTTCACGCACTTAGTCCGGTATAGTCAAAAATAACATAAAGGTTTTGCAACATATTGTGTCGCAAGGTAATCTCTTGTTTCAATACATCACATTAAAAGCCAGCATGGATATACACATAACAAATATTTACAAAGAATGTGACATATATTTAACACCCGAGCTTATAAGCGATATTCATACGTTCTCTTCAGGTCATCACCTCATATTAGTAGATCTAAACTCGCAAAATGTTTTATGGGGATCGCAAAATACATCACGAAGTGGTGTACTGTGGGAAAATTTCGCTGATGATAGATCTTTAACCATTTTAAATGACGGATCGCCTACACTATTGACCTCCAGAAATACGCTTACTGCCGTTGACGTTTCTAAGGCTACAGTAGATATAACTCCATTTCTTACTTGGTCAAGACTGCCGCAACCTGAGACAAGAGACCACTTTCCAATTTTAATTTTTAATAATATTTCTCCAAGTTTAAAAAAGCACGTCCCCAGAATTTTAGAGAAAAAAGCAGATTGGAGCCAGTATTCGAATAACACCTCGAGTATCTGTAATAATTTTGCTGTAACAGAAAATATAAATAAAGAAGCAGCCCAAATAAAGAAAATTATCAGGAAGTCTGCAAATGAATCGATGCCTATCACTTGTAAGCCAAAAGATCGGAATAGTCCTGTTTGGTTCAACTCTGATATTGCCAAACTAATAAATCAGAAAAACTTGGCTTGGAAACAATTTAAAAGAGTTAGAAATCTTACAAATGGCATTAAATATAGAATGAATTGCGCAAAAGACAAATTTGCGGAATTCTGGTGCTCAATAGGATCTAATACTACGTTTGATTCTAATTTTATTAATGAAAAAATTTCTTTCAATACTGAAAACCTTGCTGAAGTCGCAAATTCAAACAGTTCTATTCAGAAAATCACGATATCTGAGCTAGAACTTACTCTTACAAACACTAAAGGCACATCTCCTGGTAATGACAAAATAACTTACGCAATGCTTAAAAAAAACGCTTCCATTAAGCTGAAAAAAAGGATCTGCGATCTCTACAACAACATATTGTTAACTGGTGTGTATCCTCATGATTAGAAGCACAGCATCTTATCACCAATACCAAAACATGGAAAAAGCCCAAACCAACTAGAAGGATACCGGCCCATTTCTTTGCTACCCGTTTTGTCAAAAACGCTTGAAAAAATAATAGCAAAACGGTTGTTGGACTACTCCAAAGGCAAGCTACACCAAGGACAACATGCGTTCCTTCCCAATCACGGCGTTCACAGATTATGCCAACAATTAGAATCAAAACTAAAAGAAAGCGTAATAAAAACATAGCATTGTTTTGTCAGAAGACCTTGAGAAAGCTTTTGGTCGTGTTATATCAATTTTCGTTTTAAATGAATTACATCAATGGTCCAACACGAATGCTGAAAGTCATTTTAGCCTTTCTAAATAACCGCCAGATAACAGTACGAGTTGATGGATTTTTGTGTCAACGACTTTCAATGGATAATGGTTTGCCCCAGGGATCGCCATTATCTGTCATCTTATACAATGCCTACGCAAACTCTTTATTAAAATCGCTGGATAACATAAATGGTATAGAATACATTGGAATTTATGCAGATAACATTTTTGCCGTTGCAACTGGAGCATCAGAAGAGGTATCAGTAAACCTAAATTATTTCGACGAGAAGCTGAGTCAGTGGGCTCTTACCAGAGGGGCCGTCATATCGGCCAACAAAGCTGAAATGCTTCATGTTTGCCGCAAACACCTGTGTGGAATCAAGAGTATAATAAACCTTATGATTGAAAACAATTTGCCAATTCCAAAACAACCTGTTCTATGTAATGAAAACTTGGATGTTCATCATATCAGCATTGATACTTCATTGAGCCTTCATACAAAAACTAATACAAATCCATCAGTTTATAAGCAATTTTTCAGCGAAGCTATGGAAGTATTTGACCCTGAACTGACCCTTTACACCGACGGATCTTTTTCTGAGGGTGCGACGTCGTATGCTGTTTGCAGACAGTTCACCAATATTTTCGTCGAAATTCATCAAGCACTTCTGCCAATGGATTCTGGAATTTTCGCTGCAGAACTCTCGGCTGTCCAGTTCGCCGTTAAATATGCTGCCCAGAAAAAAATAATATGCTCTGACAGTCTCAGCGTAGTTAAGGCTCTCACGGACCATTAAAGCAGTGCTTTTAAATTTGTCATGAATAACATAATACTTGATTATCCTATTAAATTATTATGGATCCCCGGACACATTGGTATTTCAGGAAATGAAGTAGCTGATGTTGCTGCGAAGGAAGCACTTACGCTTCCCATTATTATTGAAGTTCCATGCTTTGAGTAATATTATAAATTATTTTTTGGGAATTAAAAAATTAAAGTCTCAACAGGACTGGGAGTCATCAAACTAATTTCTAAGGACACACAACCACTCTCATTCACGGACTAATTATCATGCAGACTTAACTGCATGGATAATATATCATGTTTGGTTGCTGACTCTTGTGATGATAGCAGACAATTTCTGGTGCTTGGTGATTTCAATCTTCCAAATGTTTCGTGGTTGAAAAAACAATCTGATGGTTATCTCTCTCCATTGAATGTTTCCAGTGGCGCTGAACTCTATTTAATTGATAATTTTTTTAATCTGGGCTTAAATCAAATTAACTCTTGTTTTAACTCTTTGAGTAGATTGTTAGATTTAGTCTTTATAACTGGCAATATAAATTTTAAGTTATTTGAAGCTGCCTTTCCGATTTCAGCTTTAAGTGCACATCATGTCCCTCTAGAGATCAAAATTGTTTTTTATAAGTATCTTGCATTAATTAATGATGATTCAAATATCAGTTATAACTACCGCGCCTGTAATTTTGACTACTTAAATTCTGTTTTCATTGGTATAAATTGGATTAGTGATTTTGATAAGCTCGATACTGTTTCGTGTTTTAATAACTTTAAATCTTTAGTTTCCACTGTTTGTAATGATCTCATCCCAATAATTAGACGACAAGTTTACAAATTACCATGGTATACACGTGGTCTCAAAAAATTAAAAAATTTGCGCTCTAAGTTTTATAAAAAATATTTGCTCACTAATAATCAATTTTTTTTTCTCAAGTATAGGCACTATATGAGGGAATTCAATTTTCTGGATAAGTACCTTTACAAGCAGTACATTTTAAAATTTGAATACGATATTACATCGAATCCGAAGTCTTTTTGGCGGTTTATTAAGTCTAAAAAAGGTTCTTCAAATATTCCGATGTCGATGTTTCTTAATAACACTACTTCTAATGTTGCATCAACCACTGCAAATCTTTTTGCGGATTTTTTTCTATCAAACTATGAACCTGCCTATGATGTTGATTTTGAAGTTCCAAGTAATTTTGCCCCAGAAATTGATTTTGGGTCACTTGCTTTGACTGTGGATGATATTATTAATGGGATTCGTCGGCTTAAATCTTCACAGAAATTGGATGTTGATGGTTTTTGCTCATTTTTCTTAAATAAATGTGCAATCAGTTTAGCATATCCTCTGATGCTAATTTTCAACAGTTCTCTGCGTTCTGGCAATTTCCTTGACTGCTGGAAAGTGTCTTTTGTAACTCCTGTCCATAAATCTGGGTCAAAAAATAATGTTTCTAATTACAGACCAATATCCAAGCTCTCTTCCATATCAAAGCTTTTTGAATCAATAGTAAAAGAGAAAATGTTTTTTGCTGTCAAGAAAATTATCTCCCCTTATCAGCATGGTTTTATGCCTGGTCGGTCGACAGTTTCCAACTTGGTTTTTTTCACTGAATATTGCTTATCTGCGTTTCAGGATGGTTGTCAGGTTGATGTAGTTTACACAGACTTTTCCAAAGCCTTTGACAAAGTCTCCCATTCTCTCTTAATTAAAAAACTTAAGTGGATTGGATTTCATTCTGGTTTTCTTAGCTGGCTGACTTCATACTTATCTAATAGGCAGTGTGTTGTAGCCTTTGATAATGTTACATCCTACCCATATGTTGCTACTTCGGGTGTCCCGCAAGGTAGCATTTTGGGGCCCCTATTATTTATAGTTTTTATTAATGACATTACTACCATCTTTCATAGCTGTAATTGCCTCTTGTATGCAGATGACCTGAAGGTTTTCCGTAGAGTACATAACTCCGCTGATATTGAATCACTTCAATATGAAATTGTCAAACTTAACAATTGGTGCAGTAAAAATTATATTTTTTTGAACCTGGATAAGTGCATTTGTATGTCTTATTCTAGGTCTCTTAATCGCAATCGATCAGCTTATCATATTGCGGGCTCTAACTTGTTGTCCTTGGAGCAGTTTAAAGACCTTGGTGTTGTGTTTGATTTCAAACTCACTTTTGTTCCGCATTTAGATTATATTGTACCAAAAGCATATGCAATGCTGGCTTTTATACGCAGAAATGGCTCGTGTTTTTCTGACCCCTATACGTTTAAAGTGCTTTTTACAAGTCTAGTTCGCTCGAGGCTTGAGTATGCGTCTGTCGTGTGGAACCCTTTCTATGAGTGCCATAAACTAAGACTTGAACGTATTCAAAAATCGTTTACTCGTTTTGCTTTGCGGTCTCTTAATTTTGATGGATCTTTTCCCTCATATAGTGCCCGCTGCCTATTAATTGGTCTTAAGTCCTTAGAGATTAGAAGAAATATTTTATCGCTTCTCTTTGTACATGATATCATATCGGGGATTGTTGATAGTCCTGAATTGCTGTCAATGATCAATTTCAATATTCCGACTAGAGTACTCAGGAATTTTGATCCATTCTATTTGGACATGTGTCGCACTAATTATGCATCAAATGCACCCATTGCTAGAACTCTGTATCTGTTTAATGTAATTTATTCTAATCTTAATCTTGATTTTTCTTTTTCAAAAAATCAATTGAAACATGTATTAAATACTTTTTTGTAATTTTTGTATACTCATTTATTATTTGTAATAGTCTGTAAGAACTTTGTTCATAGATTAATAAATAAATAAATAAATAAAGTAAAGTATTTTAACCCGCGAGGAATGTATTACGCTCGCAAGAATGCGCCTTGGAAAAACACTGTTTTCGACAAAACATCTATATACCAAAACTTCTCCTTTGCAATGTGAACTCTGCAACGCTTTGATGTCTACTCGGCACATTTTAATGGAATGCCCCATATCGAAATATCACCAACAACTTGAAACTATTCTGGACTGCAGCAAAAAAGAATCATTTGCCATAATTAAAACTGCTCTAATGAAGCAACATCTATTTTATGAAACCTAATTCTATCGGTGCAATATGGCCCTTGTTGCCCTGCACCAATTTAAAAATTTATTTATAAAATATTACACAATAAATAAATAAATAAATAAATAAATAAAAGATACTGCTTTAAGTCGTGTTTGCTTAAAGAGGCGTCAAAAATACTGCTTTAAGAGGCGTCAAAAACCTTGGTGTATGCATGGATCCTAAGTTATCGTTCAACATTCATATTGATAATATATGTAAAAAGCGTCTTCAATGCTTGGATTTATAAACGCTGGGCCAAAGAATTCAATAGCATGATTACAACTACAACGTTATATTATGCAATTGTGCGTCCTCACTTGGATTTCGCAAGTCAAGTCTGGTCCCCAAGTTATAATTTACATGTTGAACGAATAGAGAGGATCCAAAAACGTTTTGTTCGGTTTGCTCTAAGGGGCTTAAGTGGAACTGATATTTTAAACCTTCCTCCTTATGAGGATCGTTTAAAACTATTAAGAATGCAGTCACTAAGTGAGCGAAGGAGGTCCGCAGATATCGTTTATTTACACCAACTCATGACCGGTGTTTTCGATTCTCCGGAAAATCTTTCTTTAATTTATTTACCTTTTTGTAGAACGAACTATATGTTAACTGCTCCTTTAAACCGCATGAGTACCTTTGTTAACAACTGAAGCCTTTTTGATGTTAACTTGTTAACTGTGTTGTCCCTGAGCCCAACCCATACTTTGTTGGGTAAATTTTTTCCACATTAACTTTGTTTTGAGCCACTGGAATCTTTATCATTATAAATTTTTTGATGCTTTGGATTGTGGCTTCAAATGAGTTAATGCTGAGAATGTGCGAAAAAGCTGTAGTAGCTGAACTCTTTTGTTATTGAAAAAAAAAAAAAAAAAATAAAATTCAAACGGTTATCGGCGGTTGAACAATTGCAAAACATTTTTAAGTGGGTATATTACGACACTTTACGTTTAGAGGAAGTGGCAGCTTCCTGGTTCTCATGGGTTAATGAAGATGAGTGCTGGTGGTCAGACTTTAAGGTTTCATTGATGAGTGCATTTCCGTTAGTAAAGGATCAAAGCGAAATATGTAAAGCTTATGTGTCGCACATAACAAGCAGACGAAAGCATTGAAAAATATTTCTCTGATGTTGCTCTAGCTCGGTAAGCTAGGTTTATTACCCATTTCGCGAAAAAATACATCATTTCGGAACTTAAAAATAAAGAATTAATTAACGCGATTACGAGATGTATTCTGCAATGTGAAACTGTACAAGACCTTCTATTACAGATAAAAGCTAATTAATTGTCACGTCAAAATTTCCCACCCGATTTATTAGCATGATTTAGTAGCACATAACAAATTATTTACAGATTATTATAAGCTGCAAATTCGCTACTATAATTGTCGTGTGATTTTTATATACGCTGAGATTTATCCAAATACCACGAGGACATTTAGCTTGTGACTGTCGGATATGGTGAAAATCCCAAGTGATAGAGTTGATAGTTCTAATTCGCGCGCTAAATTTATCATTTAAAAACTCTGGTTTAATGCAATCGGCGTATATCGAAGTATACAAGTTGATTCACGCGTTTTGTTATTTAGGTAGCGAATGTCAAACTTTAAAAAGAATGAAAGTACAAGAATTCGGTTGGTGTTTTAATTCATGCAAAACTAAGTTGTTTGGTTTTGGAAGAAACGATGCATTTTCAAGTGATGAGCAAAATTGTTAAATTTCAAAATGTTTCGCTTTGATTGTAACTTTATTGCGGAAAACGAAAGGCTAAAAATGTTTGTTGTAATAAGTAGTAAATGGTTAAAAACTTATAAAAGATAAGCTTATTGTTTCAAGAAAACGAGGAATATTGAGTTTATCTTGACTATGTCTGTGTAACTTGAGAGATCGATGTGAACTTTATCAATTGTATTTGTGTAATACTGCTGGCCTGTGGAAGATCTGAATGATCATTATAAAATTGTTATTAAAAGTCTGTGTGACAAGAAGATCTGGTGATCATTATAAATTCTATATTAATAGTCTGTATGACTGCAAGATCTGTGTGATCATTATAAAATTGTTATTAAAAGTCTGTGTGACAAGGCGAGCTGTGTGATCATCATAAATTCATTATCAAGTCTGTGTGATCATTACAAATTTGTAATCAAAAGTCTGTGTGACTGGAAGATCTGTGTGATCATTATTAACTCGTAATCAAAAGCCTGTGTGACTGAAAGATCTGTGTGATCATTATAAATTCGTTATCAAAAGTCTGTGTGACTGAAAGAATTGTGTGATCATTATAAATTTGTAATCAAAAGTCTGTGTGACTGAAAGATCTGTTTGATCATTATACATTTTTTTCAATCAAAAGTCTGTGTTACTTGAAAGGTCTGTGTTACCTAAAGGAACCGTATCTGTGTGATACCGAAGGTCTGTATGACTTGAAATATTTGTGAGGTATTAATAAATTATTCCTGTGTTGCCAGAAGTCTTTGGGACTTTAAAGATATGGGTGATCTATATACATCATATCTGTGTGATACTGTGTAATGAATTCGCGTAAGTGCGATAGACGATGCTAGAGAGAAATTTGTTTTGTTCTGTCCTTTGTGACCGATTTAGAAATTAGTATACTGTCACTGAGACATTGACTTTGTCGGATGGGCGAGTTGTAAGATAAAATAATATACTGAGCGAGAGAAATCCCATTTCAATGCTCACTTGATTATTTTTATAAAATGTACATATGTTGCTCGTCGGCACGGTCGTTGTCGGAGAGTTAGTTCGATTCGATAGACGATGAGAAAGAGCGTGTCGGCGAGTTCGTTTATTCTATACTAATTAGAGTTCTCAGCATTATTGCTTTGCATAGTTTTCGTCGTTAGACATGCCAACTGTTCTATCTACTATTTCTACTTAATTTTTATTTTAAGTGATGAATTATTAATTTTAATGACTGCATTCTTACAATTTTATGCAAATACATGATTAAAAAATTTTTTTAAACATTAGAGACAAAACAAATGCCAATAACACCAACAAAAAACCAAAAAAATATTTATTCCACCCAAGCAAATTTTAAAGGAAAACATGAGTAGTTCACAACTCTGATGGCATGAAATATAACAATACTTGTACAAATAGGTTGTGGTGAATATAAAAAGACATTGACAAATACAACAAGTGCCAAAATTTATAAATTTTGTTTGGCGATAGTCAAATAAGAAATTGCATGCAATAATTTGAGTGTAGAATAAATTTCTATAACTCAACCCACGTTTTGTGTAAAAGAAAAATGTTTAAAATGTTGACAAATACAACAACTGAAGGATATGGCAAACTTTGTAACTCTATAAACAAAAATAAAAGGACTTAATAAATAGTAAAGGATGCAAACAGCTTATTGCAACTCAACTTGAATATCTATATATTAATACGCAAACAAAAAGTTTTGGGTACACTTTTAACTGTGTTAATGTCAATATATTTACATAATACTTATATCGATGGAAAGGTATTTTTGAGTAGAATTTTTATTCGAATAGGATGTCATTAAGATAGGTAAATCGTTGGAAACATAAAAACACCTTTTTCCCAATGGGTTTTACAGAAAAAACATTAAAATAAATACCGACATAGCACTGTTAAACATCGCTGTTGTTGCATACAGAAAGAAAAGTAAATGCGAGCGTAACAGTGAGATGGACAGAGATTAACAGAGCTGTGTCGTATTGTTGTTGATAATGCTATTTCTCATTTTTACTCTCTTTGAACAGAATGAAATTTTGCCACGTCAGAGTAAAAAAAAACTGCTGAAAAAGCGCGCTCTGATTTTTACCGTTTCTTCTTTCTCTCATGGCGAACTGGAGTTCATAATTTCGAAGATCGAAATTTGGCTGTTTTTTTTTGCATACATGTGAAAGTTTTTGCTGCCCACTAGGCAATTGCAGCACTGCTAGCATGCATTCGTATGAAGTTTTTGCGACATACACAATTATACTTTCCCCTGTAAAAAACTAAAATTTGCAGTTTTTTTCAAGGTGAATGTATTTTGTATTGATACTAAATTAATAAACTGTCCGTGAGATGAAAAAATCAAGGCTTCCCTTATAATTGTTTTGATAAAATTTAATTTTCATTTAATCTTTTCTATTTCTTAAGAAAGAAAAAAATTTCAAAATAACTTCTTTGAAGGAATAGATTTATTATCTCCAATAAATTAAAAGTCATAGTCTCGAACTTATTTTAACTACCTCGGACATCTTTTATTAAAAGATGAACATTAAACTTTGTCTTCTGTTTTGGTTTTAATTAGAACTCAAAACGAATTAAACTTATGTCATTTGAAAGGTACTTTTACATAGATGTGCAGAAAGTATAAAATAATATATCTGAATAAATAAATTATTTATCTAATGGACGAGGCTCCCGACCTTCTAAGAGAGAACTACAATTTTTGACAAAAACCCGCTCTTTGATCAATATGATCAATTTGGTTTTGAGAGAGCTCTTCAGTTGGTGGAATTTGAGTTTTTCTCAAAAGTAAAAATTTCCTCAACTAATTTAGTGTAATGCATTCATCAACCGTCAAATTTGTAAGAAAGGTGTTTTGAAATAAAAAATTCGACTTTTAACGGTTTTACAATTTTTTTAATTATTTCTAAAAATTTGTTAAATTTTCTATCAAATGTGATAACAATCAGTGTGAAGCTCTAATCAAAAGTGTTTAAAATAAATTTTCTAAATATGGTCGTTAGTTATTTAGCATGTATTTCAGCCAATTGCCAAGAGAGAGAAAAAACTGTCTCAAATTGAATGTTCTAAGTTGGGAAGCCAATATCTCCGCCATCTTTAAATATATTTCATGTATTCCTTTTTTTATATTTAAGTCTTACAGTTAACTTCAAAAAATTTATAAAAATATTACCGTTAATTTTTTGTTTATATATTAATTATTCCTTTTAAAAAGAAACCACAAAATTTTATCTTTTCGCAAAATATAGGGTAAAAATAATTTCTATTGCAAACAAATAAAAACTCAAATTTAATTTTCTTTCAAAATCTATAGCGCATTTAAGGTGAATTTATTTTCTCTTGACACTTAATTATTAAACTATCCGTGCCATCAAAAAATCAAGGCTACCCCCTTTGAAATTTTAGGGAAACGTAAAAACACCTTTTTCCCAATGGGTTTTTTCAGCAAAAACATCAAAATAAATGCCAACATAGTTCTGTTAAACATTGCTGTTGTAGCCAACATAGATTGCTGTTGTTGTAGAGATTAACAGAGCTTTGTCGCATTTTTCTGCATATAATTATATATAGGCAAACAAAAAATTGGTCGAATTTCGACCATAGGCGATTCTATAATTATAAAAAGGCAAACAAAAAATTGGTCGAATTTCGACCACAGGCGATACTAGTTGATATTATAATGCTAGCTGGTACCCGGCGCGTTGCTGCAGTCCTTGTCCAATGCGTGTTCCAGATTGCCAATAGAAGGCAAATGTATATTGTATTTGAGTGGCGGAGCCACACCCCTTTTCCAATACCCGTTTTTGTTTGTGAGTATTTACGAGTAGTAGGATATCACCAAATAGTTGCACCAAGCCGAGATTCTTTGATCTGTGACTATTATTTCCAAAGCGATTCAATTTAAAATATGTGTCTTATATGGATGGACCCACACTCCTTGTATTATGCTTGTTCTAGTTTTCCAGTACCAGGACACCACCAAATAGTGACTCCATTCTGAATTAAAAGGTACTGTGCCTTTTTCTTACCATAGCTTTTCTGTATCGAAAATTTGGAATTGTATGGGTGGACCCACTCCCCGTTTTTCAATGGCCGTATCTGTTTTATAATTGATAGACCTGTCCAAGCAGTTACTTCATACTGAGTTTCATTGTTAAACGATATTAAGTTCCAAATCTATTCGTTATCAAAAAAACTGAATTGCATGGGCGGTGGCATGAACCCCTTTTCCAAAGATCGCTTGAATTTGACAGACGAAGGACACGTCTCAACAGTAAGTTCGCACCGAGTTTAATTGATGTGCAATTTATAGACGAAAGTAAGACCAAAAATTTGTGTTCTTGAAAAAGTGCCACGCCCCTCGTGGGTAGGAAGGTGAAAAATACTTAAAGACCTATTCCCATACCTACCAAATATCCGAACAAAAATCGTTTAAATCGGTCCAGGCGTTTCGGAGGAGTTCAAACACTAACACCGTGACTCGAGATTTTTATATATTAGATATTGGGTATAGGCATTATTTTAAGGGGGTGCTAAGTGATTTTCTTGGCCAGTTTGCGGTCGATGAAGAACAAGAGCGAATTTCAGGGTTAATTTTTTGGCACACTAATACATGCAAGCCTTTTTTGAGGTTATGTTTTTCGAGTTTCCTAAATTGTTATCTTTGATATATAATCCAACTTAAACCTCCGTGTGGCTAGTTAGTATTTGCCTATGCGCTGTGGCTACGCTATGGCTAACTATATCGTCAAAGCCATTTGTTGTTTGCCAAAATTTTTATTTTAATGTTTTATATAAACATTACAATTAATCCGTTCCAAGTATCATAATTATTTTGCAACCTGAAAATTGGCTTTTCTTGTGAAAAAATAGTAAAAAATTTAAGGTTTTATAGGATAACACTTTTTTTGTCACAAACACGTTTCGGCATAATTGAAGAATAATGGAAATGCAAAATTTGTGTTTTTTTACATGTAATTACATGGATTTGGGGCTCCTAAGTTCGATTCTGAAAAAATTAAGAGTCGCTCTCAAGTGGTTTAGAAGTTATAGGGATCAAAATTTGAAAAATTACTACACATTTGCCTGTTTTTCGATTTTTTTTAATAAAATTTAAGCAATATGGGTAGCCAGAGGTCATACCATGACCTATTCAGTTAGGTATTAATTATAAAAAATCCATTTATTGCTAACTATCCAAAAATGAAAAATTGTTATAAAAAATCGCGCGATTTTCGAAAACAACAACAAAAAACACAGGTTTTTAAGCCCATTTTCATAAACGTTGACCCCTATAACTTCTAAACCACTTGAGAGCGACGCTTAATTTTTTCACCATTCAATTTGTTAGCTCAAAACACGCATTTTAAAAAAAAAAAAAAGAAAAAAGACCATTTCCACTATTCTTCAATTGTTCCCACGTTTTTTATGTTGCATTCATTTGTACATTAAAAAAGTTAAAAATAGGACAATATTACTTCATTTGGAGCAAACATAATAACTTTTTTTTCTTACCAAAAATAGTTAAAAGGTCCTGTGGCTACTGTAACGATTTCGTAGTCTGTCCAATTTTGAACTCACAGTACGGACAAACGGCTAAACAAAAATTGACGCGCTTGGCAGGTGTTCATACAAAGGTTAATTTTTTTAGGAGGAAAAACTATGTTGACGATATCGTTACACTAGCCATACAGTGTTTAAAAAAACAGGAGCACGTGGCCTAAAGTAGAATTATACCCGACTTAGATATCCCGTAACTACACATTATATTACAACTTCATTTGATATCTCAGTAATCAATTGTTCACAAACAATTTAAGAAAAAGAAAATATAAAATGATTACACGACTAATAGTAAGCATAATTAAATTTATGTATTCAATAAATACCTAGAACATTCTCGTATGGTCCAAAGTGTAAAATATTAGACTTTACAGAAAACGGCTTCAGTTTGGAATGAAACAATATATTTTGAGAGCCAACTACAAGAGTAGTCACTTGTGTTAAGCTTTTATACGGAGAATAAAAGTACATATTTCCAAGATATTTAACTAGTTGCTTTTCAGACTGCATGATTTCTTTTGGATATGGTTTTACCAATTTAGAGTATATGGTATCAATATGAAGAGTAGACGATTGATTTAAATCCAAGGAGTATTCACAACCAATACTAGTTAACAATTTTTCCAAATTCAATTGTCGCATATGTTTGTCTCTTGCTGATATGTATGCCAAGTGCTCGCACTCCCCGAATGGAATCGAAAAAATATAGGGTTCTGCCGCGGAGCCCCTATTCTCAGCAACAATCTTAACAGATATTTTTAACAGATGTGATTTTAAATCAATTGTTCTCTCTACATTTTTATTTAAAAATGAACAACAACATGTATTTATTGATATCATTATTAATACTAATAAATTAACTCCAGAAAACATCTTATCGATTATATTGATATTTAGACACGTATTCTATATTAGAGAATTTTTCTTCTACATAGCTGCCAACTAGAGCTGCAAAAATATCGATATCAGTATCGATATAGCGAGTATTTAGTTTTTTGTGGCGACATCGATATTTTATTTTCGATATCAATATATCGAGCATTACACAGATTTGACATTCCTATTTTAACATTTAAAAAAAATAAAATTTAAGCGAATGTTGAATAAACGGGTCTAAGTATTAAGGACGTTTTCTATCTTAACAAAGATATTTTGTTTAAAATATTTCAGAGAAAAATTTACCTGCACTGAATAGAGAATAAATATTAGTAACAGTAATTGTTTAAGGAACAATTTAATTTTTTTTTTGTCTTTATTGTTTTAACTTTTAAGCCTAGTACTATGCTCGATTGCGTGAAATTTCACTGGCAACAGCCATTAATTGTTGAGTGAAAATTTTGACAGATATTTTGTTGCGAACGAACAGCTGATGATCAGTTTACAAATTTCGACAAGATGTAAATAAACAGCCACAATTTATAAGAGGAAAAGCAGAAATCGTTTTAGTTCTTTAATTTTCATATTTGTGTTTATATAAACACATAATAAATATTTTTACAGGTTTGCATGTCCTTTGTTGTGAAGCAGAACAAGTCATTAGTTTATGGCAGTCTGCAAGCTGCGAAGTTTTGCGACCGCCAACACCGCGGAAAGGTGCATCAATATTGTGGTATTACAATTTTTAATTGCAAAACTTTAGAAATAATACAAAAATATCATTTAAATTATAAACATTGCACTTTTTTCTTAAATGAAATGGCAATTGTCACTTTTCACGGCAAAATAAATGGTCCGTTCAATGAAATTGCCGTGAAAACAATGTTGCTAGATGCATGTTGCAGAATATAGTACTAGATTTTCACCAGTGAAGCATAGTACAGCTTTGACGAAAAAGTTGTGAAATGTTCACGGTTGTTTCACAGCTGTCATTTTTTTTATGGAGATTTGAGTGGAATTTCACGTGAAGCCGAACATAGTACTATGCTTTAGCAATAACTTTGAACTATTAGCTTATTAGTACCATTGAAAATGTTTTTGTTTTGTTGTTTTTAAATAAATATATTTATATACCTACATTATGTCTTTGTATTATAAAAAATTCTACGTGTATTTGCTTGGTGAGTAGAAGAATGAAACGATATAAATCGATAGTATCGATATTTTTTGGAAAAATATCGAGTATTGCGAATATCGATATTTTTGCAGCTTTACTGCCAACCCATATTCCCACAGAAAATACATTTTTCCCACAAGCAAATTAATATATTACCACACAAATTCCCACGGTACTTTTTTCATGAAAAAATACCACAGAAATTGAAATATACCAATAAAATTACCACAAACATTAAAAAATTCCTCACAATTTCAAAAATCGTTCGTAATTTTGTGTAAAATTGTATGTGGGAAAAAAATTCCCACATGAATGAAAAATACCATGCTGAATTAAAAAATACCATGGGAATTCCCTTTTCTCATAACAATTTAAATTTCCCACATAAGGGATTTTTCCCACAAAGTTGGCAGCTATGGTCGGCACACATGATACAAGCCATACACGGTGTCATGATATAAAACCAGGTATTATAAAAAGAAACAAGTTAAATTTGTTAATCGTTATTTCAAAACAATTCCGCTTTAATTGTAGAATAAGAAATAGTATTAGGTTAATATATTTCACAAAAGCGATTAATAATATAATATAATAATACGATTTATGCAAAAATATAATATTTATTGCAAATTATTTCCAACTTCAAGGAAAACACATAAGTAAAAATATCCTGTAGCACAATTTCAAAAATCGTTCGTAATTTTGTGTAAAATTGTATGTGGGAAAAAAATTCCCACATGAATGAAAAATACCATGCTGAATTAAAAAATACCATGGGAATTCCCTTTTCTCATAACAATTAAAATTTCCCACATAAGGGATTTTTCCCACAAAGTTGGCAGCTATGGTCGGCACACATGACACAAGCCATACACGGTGTCATGATATAAAAACCAGGTATTATAAAAAGAAACAAGTTAAATTTGTTAATCGTTATTTCAAAACAATTCCGCTTTAATTGTAGAATAAGAAATAGTATTAGGTTAATATATTTCACAAAATCGATTAATAATATAATATAATAATACAATTTACGCAAAAATATAATATTTATTGCAAATTATTTCCAACTTCAAGGAAAACACATAAGTAAAAATATCCCTGTTTTCATTTATTATAGTACAAGAACCATCATTGTTTTGGCGTCAAATCGTCATTTTGACATTCTATACCTCCAATGACACTTGAGCCCTCGCGATTTATAGTACCTGGTTATTATATCATGACACGGTGTGACCGTTGGTACAACGCGGCTGGTATCAAGTTGGACGTTTTACCCACAAACCATTATATAATGACTATAAGGCAGTGATGACGCTTCTGTTGGAAATTACCATCTGTCAAAAAATATAACGCAGAAACAGCGCTCACAATCCGTCATTGCATACAATTAATTTTCATTGGTCACATTCAGCGAACTCAACAGTTGGCAACTGTTAAATTTGATGCACATATATATGAAGTTGCGCATTAAAATGCATTTAAAAATAGAAAAGTTTTTATTTGTCGGTAAAATTTCCATTGGTATTTGACACAGAGCCTAACATTTCATCAACTTGACAACTTTTCTGACCCTTCAATACCGATAACAGCGCTCCCAACTGTTGTGTCGCTATCACAACAGTTGACATAGCTGAATGTGGCCAACGCATATAACAATGAACAGTTGTTTTTGACAATAGTTCGTTTACTTGTAGCCGAGAGAATCAACACTTGTCAATACTACCTGGTAAAGTAATTATATCATGCCCACAAACGGTACAATTTTGTGTACAATTGAAAAGTAATGCAATTGCGACACAATTGTTTAGAAAGTTTCAAACCACTGCAATTCAAAACTTAATTGTAGCCTATGTTTTCAGAAGAGCAAGAAATGTTACAACGCAACATTGATTATTTTTATAAAAGTAGACATATACCACGTTTATCCGGCACGTTAAAACGCATTCATTTATTTCGTTTTGTCACAGTACGGTTAACAGTAGTGTTTATACAAAAACACTGATTCGGTTTCATTGAAAGTGATTGTAGAAGCGTTTTCACAATTTGACAAGTCAATGTACATTCTGTCACTGTGCTCAACAAATTTCGACAGCTAGAACACTGCGAATGATTTTCAGAACGGTTGCAAAATAAAAACTTGTTTATGCGTAGTTTAAAAGCGACTTTAAATTTTAAGAACCGATTTAAAATGAGGTCTTATTGAATCGCTTCGAAACTTTCAAGACTGTTTGAAGCTCTGTTTATGCAATGGTTTGAGTCCAAGCGACTTCGATCATATCTACTTGATGCGTCGGATAAACGTGGTAATAATTTTACCTACGGTCTCAAAAAACAAGTGCCGTGGGCCCCAAACTAGAATTATTCCTTTATTGTACTATACGTGAAAAAACAAACGGCAAAAAATAATTTCGGCCAATCCGTACATTAACCTCCTGGCGGCCGGGATATTTTACGTTGATACATGCCTACTTTGGTGGGATACTTCCATATAATCATCCTTCAATGGTCCCCGGATATGTTCGAATCATGGCATCACCACTATAGTGGTTTTCTCGGCAACGGTAGAAAAAATTTCATCGACATTTTTATTTTCGTATTTTGGGAATTTGTATGTCTTACTGGGGGTTTTCGGGGTCGCTGACCACGAATCCATTGTCAGAATTTAATAATTTCAAGATGGCGGATCAGTACTGCGCATGAGCAGTTAGAAAATTGGTCCCAAATAGGAGTCCTGCCGTGACGCTTATTTCTGGGGGGTTTTTTCGGTCGCTGATCACGAATCCGTTGTCAGAATTTCAAAATTCCATGACGATGGCCCTGTACTGCGCATGCGCAGTTGGAAAATTGGTCCAAAATAGGATTTCTGCGTTGACATTCATTCCTGGATGGTTTTTTGGTTCGCTGATCCAGTCCCGGAGTTCGAAATTCCTAGATGTCGGCCCAAAACGGCAAATGCAATAACAAATAGAGTTCAGCCACTACAGCTTTTTCGCACATTCTCAGCATTAATCTATTTGAAGCCACAATCCAGATCTCATTGAAATATTTCAATGTCATGAATTCCAGTGGCTCCAAACAAATTAATGTGGGATATATTTACCCACCACAGAATGGATTGGGCTCAGGGACATAACAACTAACCATGCATACAAAAACACAGATCTAATAACACAATAGCTTTCAATCTACTTTTGGATTGACCTTTTGACAAACTTGCATTAAAAAATGTACAGTTGTTAACAGAGGCACTCATGCGGTTCAAGGAACACTAGCCATGTAATTTGTTCTACTAAAAGGTAGATAAATTAAGTTGTTAGCATTCCTACTACCCAACTAGACAGCTCTAACAAGTTTACAACCACAACGAAAAGAAATTTGTTGGGTACTAACACACTCTTACATTGTCATTTGATGTTAAACAAGGAAAGTTATATTTGTATATATTTCTTGTTCTGTTTAACCAGCAACCATAAACAAAATTAAAATCCAAAACAAAGCAAGCTTAAGATTGTAAAATAAATAAAATTTAATTAAATAAAATAAAACAAAAATTACTTAAACAGTGTTAGAGTATTATAATAATAATAGAAGTGGTCGGCATATTGAAACATAATAAAAGTGATCTGCACGCCTTTCGCTTCTTTTTTTGTAAATTTAATTTTGTGTAATATTGTTTTGTGTGCTTTTATTATTATTTTGTTTATATGTACTAATATTTCTGCGTTATAAATATTTTAAATAAAATTAATTGTATTGTCGTTTATTCAATGCAATTAAAAATTATTTTAGATAAGGTTTAAAAATATTAAAAAAATAAACGACAAAAAAAAATATTTTTATGTATTAATTTGTGTATTATTCGTATAAGTATTATTTTTAATTTATTTATTTATTTATTGGCCAAACAAGGCAACTAACTTATTCTAACAGGTTTATGTTTATTTTTGTTTTTTTTTCTCTTTCCTTTTTCCTAGTTTTGGGGTTCTTTGATATGCAAATCCAGGTGGGCACAATCCGCCCACCTGAATGACACGATTCAAGAACATGTCAAAGCGAAAAGGTGAGAAGAAAATTTAAAGTAAAAGGGGAACTAACATACTAACGTAAGTTATACATAGGGATGTACATTAGGGCGTATCGAATTACATTTTTTTTTCGAATTTCACATTCTAAGAGATCTCAAAAGTTTCAAATGGTTGTCAAGATCTGCCAAAAAAAATTTTATGAAAATAAAAGGACATCTTCCTGCCCCGCATGGACAAAGTTGTTTTTTGAGAAAAACAGTAAAGAATCACGATCTTAAAATGCTTTGATTTTTGTAAAAAAACTACACATGTCTAAAGGAAAAAATGCAAATACAGTTTACCTAGCAATATCTTATCGAACACGATGATACTCACGATTTTTACCCACAGTATCCTGTTTGAAGGATATTCGAAGCGAAAGTTATACTCGAGATGGCACATAACTTTTGATTGTAACCATTGAGTCTAAATTTTGATGGCATTGATTATAGTGTTGTCGTATTTCTTAAATATGATGAATTAATAATTTGCATAGTTTTTGCATATCAATTCACTTATTTTAGAGAAATGTATGCAATTTTTTAACTTTTTCTAAAAAATTTATATTAGATTTTATATCACAAGCATAAGTGGTGACCGTGGCATGCAGGTTAAGTGTGTGGCCTGGCATGCTCGGAGCCCGGGTTCGATCCCCAGCCGCGGCGAAAAGTTTTTTTCAATAAAAAATTTTTCTGATCGGTCACCACCTCTTTGCAGACAATGGCAAACCTCAGAGAGTAAACAATGCCATGTAAAGCTTCTTGAGAACATAAACTTTAGCCGTTCGGAGTCGGCATAAAACATGTAGGTCCAGTTCTCGGTCAATTGTGTGCAAACATTTAATAACACACACAACACAATTGATCATAAGAAGCTCGGTCAAAGTCCTTTCAAGGGCTGAAATGGCCAATTTGTTTTTTTTTTTTTTTTTATCACGAGCATAAGAAGTGGTATCGAAGATAATTTTCTCAATTTGGATTTTTCAAATATTTCTGTACATGACCCTTTCTTTTAATATGTATTTAATATGCCAGGCTTAGGGCCGTTTTATTCACTCTCAGTTAAATTCTCTAACTGCAGATTAAATCTAACTGGCAGCTAAAAATAATTCCGTGATTAAAATCCAAAGTTAAAAATTCGTTTTATTCACCCTCAGTTAAAAATAACTGGCAGTTTGAAAACGTCAGTTAAATTTTCATCTCAGTTCAAAATTTCCCCAGGGACTTTTCCATATTTTCAACAAAATGACAAGATGTCACTAGCTTTTCATTCAAAACTATAGAAAATTAATTGAACAATTTTTATATTGAGCGTGTTTTTATTTATTTTTTATTTTAAGTCACCTCATGTTGTTTGTAAAAATAATAAATTATAATTGTGATGTGATTCCCTGTGATTAGATTTGTGTGCGTTATTTATTTTCTGAAACAAGAGCTTGACTGAGATAAGCACCAGGCATTTCGGCTATCAAAAAGACGAGCTATTTCTGGCGACAGTAATAATGAAAGTGACTTTTCTTGCGTCATAATCCTTGTCCGATGTGGCGCATGAAATAATGCAGCCCAAGCCATCAAATAAGTGTGGTTTCAGAGCGCTCTTGGAACTTGAGTCAAGTTTATAAGATCTGCTTTCTTCAGTTTAAGCTCAAATTCGACACATGAAATAAGGCACAATTGTTTAAGAAACACTTTATCGATAAACATTTGCTTACTACGAATATTCTTGCGTATTCAAAAATGGATTCGCACTCTTTCTTGCCATTCGAAGGGGCTCCTCCTTCAGCTTCATATGCGTCTTGTCCATGTGTGGAGATTTCAAGTGAGCTGTTTAACTCAGCAGTTCACAAAAACTGCTGCTAGACAAGCAATCACTATTACATCATTTCAGATGCATTTACTAAATCCCTATTGGAACACCCGTCAATCTCATTGGAGTCAAGCCCCTGCACTGTCTAAGATAAACATGCCCGTATGTCAATGAGCCGCCTTCATAAATATGAGGATATGACGAATCGATAAGGATAGCTTACCAATAAACTCATATCAATCCAAAAATAATAAATTTATAGCCCTGAAATTGTGGCAGCAGAGATTGAATTTATTTTTTCCATTTTATATGAATTTTGAAAAAATTTAAGTCATAAATGTCATTTCTACTGACTGAAAAAAAATAAATTTCTCAATTAAAAGTCACTAACTGACCGATTTTCCAAAGTTAACTAATTCCGCAATTAAACCTAACTGCCAGTTGGCTAACTGAAGAAACTTCAAAAAAATTGCCTAACTGAGAGTGAAAAAAACCAATTTCTTCAATTTCCCTTTTTAATTGTAGATTAATATTTAATTTAGAGTGAATAAAATGGCCCTTAGACCACGATTTTTTTTTATATTTTAATACTTAAAAAAATTTTACTTCGTACCATCAAATTTCTCAATTTGAGTTATATCTTCTTTATGGTTATAATATCGTTAAAATACATTTTATGCCATCCAGTCGGTCTCAAAAGACTAAACAATTGTTTTTAAAATGTGTTTTAATAAAATTATAACCATAAAGGGGACATAACTCAAATTGAGAAATTTAATGATAGGAAATAACTTTTTTTAAAATATCGAAAAACAAAAAAAAAATCGTTGTCTTAAGCTGATATATTAAATAAATATTTTTAGGCAGTATCATGTTCAGAAATTTTCAAAAAACTCAAATTAAGAAGATTATCTTCGACACCACTTCTGAATCACTTGACATAAAATCTTATATTAATTTTTTTGAAAAAGTTAAAAAATTGCGTTCTAGTACACATTTCTCTAAAGCTAGAGAATACAAATGCAAAAACTATGCGAATTATTAATTCATGATATTTATGGAATATATCAACACTATAAACAGTACCACAAAAATTTATAACCAATGCTTACAATCAAAAGTCTTGTACTATCCCAAGTACAACTTTCGCTTCGAATATCCTTCATACAGAACACTGTTGGTTAAAATCATGAATAGCACCGTGTGTGGCAAGAAATTGTTAGTTAAACTGCATTATTACTTTTGCTTCAAGACATATGTGGTTTTTCTTAAAAAAATCAAAGCATTTATTCCCAAAAATCAACTTAGTCCTTGCGGGGCAGGAAAATGTCCTTTATTTTTTATAAAATTTTTTTTGGGTGATCTTGACAAGCCTATGCAACTTTTGAGACCTCTTAGAATACGATCTAAATTTTTCGATACGCCCTAATGTACATATTATAATTCCATGTTAAATTACAATTAAGGGGGGATAATTAAAGAGGCATGGGTTGTGACAAGACTAAAGGCTTAGGGTGGAAAGAGGTGTTTGGATGGGGAACGCTTGAATATGAGTTTAAACATTGGTGGTTTGTAGTGCTCACTGATAGTATTAAATATCTTATAACATCTGTTTATGGGTTCGTTGCTAGCGTAAGTGGTGTGGTGCTGTGATTCACTCAGAAATCTTGTATGCCTAGTTCTCCTTATTGGGTCATTATTTGTTACTTTGTTAGAAATATATTCAATATCAATGTTTTTGATAATGACATCGAATATAAAACATGAACAGAGTAGCTTTCTTCTTGATGACAACGGCATTATATTAATAGCTTTCAGTCTGTGTCCATAAGGTGGCAGGTTTCTATAATCCCGAGGGTCATACGTGTCTCTCAAGGCAAAAAGTAAGAATTGTTTTTGAATAGATTCTAATCTATCACTATGCACTTCAAAACTTGGATCCCAGACTGTGCAACAATATTCTAGTGTTGGACGCACTAAAGTGCAATATAAAGTTTTAGTTACCCACACATTCTTGAATTCTTTTGCACGTCTTTTAATGAAACCGAGAAGTTTGTTAGCCCTGGATATGATATTATCGAAATGAAGATTAAAGCGCAGTCTAAAATCAAGGATGACTCCAAGATCTACAATGTGATTGATCCTATTTAGTTCTACCCCATTAAGCTCAAAACGTCTATAAAGTATTTCTTTTTTACGGGAAAAACTTATAACGTAGCACTTTTTTTCATTACGGGAAAGCTTATTTTGAACACACCAATTTTCCAGGGATAAAAGTTTACTCTGTTAAGGCTCAAACAAGTTATGCGTAAGCATACAAAAGTTTCAGAGAGAAGTCAACGAAAAGTATACAAAAGTTCAAAAACACACTTTTCCATACTTAATTAAAAACGAAGTAAGCATGATAACAAATTTCAATATAAATCGATTTGAATGAAATGACATATAAAAAGTAATTTGTTTTTGTCGAAAAAGATTGCCAACTAAAATTATAAAAAAATATTTATTTTAAGTTGGTAAATTCATCCATGCTTTATGATTGAAAAAAACGGTAAATTTCAATATAAACCTCGCTTAATATATAAATCCTGTCTAAAACATATATTTTTTACTGATTTTTAATAAAATTTCGATACATAAGTGCTTAAAATCAAAATTTAGATTATTTATTTAACGGGTTGCAACCCTTTTCTGGTTAGCAATATACGGTGTCGAGCGCTCACACTCAAGTTTTGAAAAGTAAACGAAAATTGAGAAACTGAACGAAAAATTGCTTACGCACAACTTGGGCGACGCAATATATTGCTGAGCAAGTACGTTCTTTTGCTCTCTAGCTTTTGTATGCTTACGCATAACTTGGTTGAGCCTTAAGAATGCAATATCCACTTCTGATTTAATGACAAAGTACATTTTTAAGTCATTGGCATTTAGAAGATGTGGAATATCATACAAAACTTCAGATATGTCAGCGATAAATATGTTAAAGAGAAGTGGGCCGAGGTGACTACCTTGAGGGACGCCCGATGAGACATTAATCTTTTTAGATAGAATACCTTGAAATTTAACGTATTGTGATCTTTCACTAAGATATGAATTCAGTCATTTCAACAAAGAACCTGAAATACCAAATTTTTCTAATTTTTTAGTTAAGATTACATGATCAACTCGATCAAATGCTTTGCTTAAATCGGTATATACTGCATCTATCTGATGACCTTTTTCCATATTATTAAGAACATCTGAGACCATGATTGTGAGGTTTGTTGTGGTTGATCGTCCGTTACGGAATCCGTGTTGCTGTTCATTTAAATGAGGATTTACTATTTCTGTGAGCTTAGAACATATTATTTTTTCGAAAAGTTTAGGAATAGTTGACAGTAAGGCGATTCCTCTGTAGTTTTCGATGGCTCTCTTATCACCGTTCGTATAAATTGGTGTAAGAAGAGATGATTTCCAATAGGATAGAAAAACGCCTAATTGCAAGGACTTCGTAAAAATAATATATAACGGAGAAATTAATTCACCTATGCACTGAGCAAGAAAAGTTGGCGGTATAAGGTCCGGACCGGAAGACTTATTAAAGTCTAATTCATTTATAGACTGAATTATATCATCTTGTGTTATGTTGATACTGCTAACCAACGGAGACGAATTGGAATAAAAGGACGGAGTTTGAATTCGGGTTAAAGGTGGACGAAAGACTTTTTTAAAGTGATTACAGAGATTACAGATCTCCCGTGGGTTAGAAGAAGAATTATTTCCTTTAAACATGGATATTGGATACCCGGTCGATTTTCGCTTGACATTTACGAAGTCGAAAAATTTTTTCGGGTCTTTAATAATTCTTTCTCCAATCAAGTTGGTGTATAATTTGTAAGCTTCGACAGACTTTATAGAGAACTCTTTAGACAGCTCTTCGTACTTTGCCTTTACTTCATCACTTACAATGACGATGTTTTTAATGAATTTGTAGAGACTGTTTCTCCGATTTCTGAGTTGTCTAAGATTTGGATTCAGCCATGGTTCAGATAATTTGTTTTTTTTTTTTATTTTTGGTACAAAAGCATCAAGTACGGAGAATATACTCTGATAGAAAAATGACACAGCATCATCCAAATCTAAGAGCAATAGTCGTTCCCAGTTCATACACTTCAGTTCATTTCTTATATTTGTATAATCGGCGTTAAGGAAATCGTACACGATTGAGTTATTAAAGGATTGTCTAAAAGTTATATGGGGAGAACATAATTTGACTGTGAAAGCTGTGTGGTGGAGGGTATTTGCGAATAAATGTTCGGCTTTTGAAGTTGGAATGACATTTATTTCGTCGTAAGAATCAGTAAGAATTAAATCTAACCAGCGTCCGTTCTGGTTAGGAATTGGAGCTACTTGTTGACAATCGTTACTATAAAAAGTGCTCAGTACGTTAAAGTCAATCGAATTAGAACGATTAACCGGAAGGAGATGCCTATCATTTTTTTTTTTTATTTTTTTTTATTTAGCTTGAACCAACGATCAGGGGATGCCCCCTATTAATGCGAAAGCATTGTGTTGATTCGGAAGATGGGTAATAGGCTAGTTGGAGGGTGAAAAGATGGAGAAGTGACGGTGAACATTTGTTTTGAATTTACACAGGTCAAAACTGCCAGGAAACACATCTGCAGGGAGATTATTCCACAATTTTATTGTGCGACTGAAGAACGAATTATCACGGTAATGCGAGGTTCTGTTGGGCAACAAGGCAATACTGTAGGGATGGGCTAGGTGAGCTGCCCGAATGAACCTGGGAAATACTCGAGCTGGTGGAGTCAGGTCGTGTACCTCCCTTGAACACTTCCCATGGTAGTACCTGTATAACAGGATTACTGACCCAACATTGCGTCGATGACCAAGAGAATTGAGAGATGATGAAACGTTATCATCCCCAATCAAATATATCGCACGGCGTTGAATTCGGTCCAGAAGCTCCAAATAATATCTTGTAGCCCCTGCCCAAATGTGCGAATTGTACTCCATTTTCGGCCTGATATATGAGGTATAGATAGTGCGTAGATCAGTTGAAGTGAAATATTTTTTGCACCGTTTTAAGAAACCTAGGCACTTGGCCGCTTCTTTCGACACATCGAAAATATGATCATTCCAACGAAGGTCGGATTGAATCGATATGCCCAGAACGTCAAGAGTGGCTGACTCCGCAATATCTACACCATTCATATTGAGGGGAGCTAAAGGGCAATCCATTCGCTTGTGACTTAACAAACAACACTGGGTCTTGCTTGCATTAAACTCTACTCTATTAGCAAGACCCCACTCGGAGATTTTTTGCAAGTCATTGATGAGTGAGTCGTTCATATTTTGCCTCTTTCTCTCAATCTCCGAAGAGCTCGGGCGTTTTTTGAACGAATATGAATGAAAAATGCTGCTGTCGTCAGCAAACGAATGGATTGGGTTATGAGTCAACGACGGAAGGTCGTTGATAAAAACCAAAAACAAAGTAGGAGATAGGACTGAACCCTGCGGTACACCCGCATCGGTGGTGTGTTCTCTGGACGAAATGCCGTCAACCACGACACGTAAGGACCTATCCTTTAGAAAACACGTGATCCACCGAGCAAAGTTTACCCCGACTCCAAATGCAATTAGTTTTGACACGAGTGCTTTATGCCACACACGATCAAACGCCTTTGAAATATCTAGAGCAACGACCTTGCACTCGCCAAATGATTGAACGCATTGATTCCATTTTTCGACGAGGAACGCCATTAGGTCACCAGTAGAGTGTGCCCTGCGGAAACCATATTGGCAATCATTTAGCAACCCGTTTTGCTCCAGATAATTCATTAGGTTGAAGTTAATAACGCTCTCCATAACTTTAGAGAGTGTAGAGCATATTGCAATGGGTCGGTAGTTCGCAGGGTTCGTGGCATCACCCTTTTTAGGTATCGGTTGGACATTTTCAACCTTCCAACAAGATGGAAATACTCCTGTCCTGTAGGAGATGTTGAAAAGGTTGCGCAAAGGCCGAGCAAGAGTAGAGGCACACACTTTAAGCACAAGTGGTGGTATGCCATCAGGACCAGAGGCTTTATTTACGTTGAGTTTTGCAAGGACCCTTTTAACCGCTCTCGTTCGAAAGTAAATCTCCTGCATTACAAAAGGTTTACCCTCAATGAAGGGCAGTGGCTGATTGCTAGCCGGGATTGTGGAGTTTTGTGCAAACAGTTTAGCCAAAAGGTTCGCCTTATCAGCCGAGTCAGTGAAGATTTGGTCATCTTTTAAAAGAGTTGGAATCGACGAAGATGTCTGATTCTTTACTCTTTTAACGAACGACCAAAAGTTTTTGCTCCCTTTGGGGCAGAAAAGAACCTGTTCTCTTAAGCGAGTTTCGTGAAGAAACTTTTCGCGCTCTAAAATTGCATTACAGCGATTCCTAGCCTCGATGCGAAGTCTTTTAGTATCAGCATTTTTGTTAGAACGCCAATTCTGAAAGGCTTCCTCTTTGGACCTGACTGCAATCCTGCAAGTCTCATTAAACCATGAGTGATCTTTTGGTTTAATGCTTCTCATCTTATTGGGGATGAAAGACCGCATTCCCAATAAAATAATTTCTTGTACCATAACTGCCGCGGCATTCACATTTCTGTCAGCGAAACATAATTTCCAATTGAAGTTGCGATAAAAATTATTTAGCGCAGTCCAATTTGCTTTATCATAAAACCAAGCAATCCTCTTCGGGGCTTTAGGCGTAGAGGTGCAGAGGTTAGAATATGAAAAAGCAGCGGAGATGGTGCCATGGTCCGAGTTACCAAGAGGTGCGTTGACAATCACATCATATTTTTCATGATGCGAAGTCAGAAAGAGGTCTAGGATTTTATGGCTTTGCACATCATTTCGTGGGAAAAAAGTTGGTTCCTTCACTAGTTGAATCAACCGGTTCGATTCAGCAAAAAGCTCAACATTTTGACCTTCAGGTGTTATTTGGCCAGAATGACATAACCAAACCGGGTTGTGGACATTAAAATCGCCGGCTACGACGATTTCGCTGTCAGGGAACAACCCCAAAATGTGCGTTATCGAATCAGAGAGGGAATCCAGTTTTTTAAAAGTGGGCTCCCTCCCTAGATTCGGGCTTCTATACACGTAACAGAAATGTAGCATATGCGAACGGACCCTGAACCTCACCCACATGGAGCTGAACTCCGGATCGGCTACAGTCAGACTCCGTTCGCACTGATAGGCTACATCTGTTCTAATATAAAGGGCGATGCCCCTATGCAGAGAAAATAATGGCAGTAAGTGATACCCAGGTATATGAAAATCCAGTGGATCTGCATCCTCACTCACCTGGGCCTCACTTAGTGCCATTATTTGAGGCCTATGTAGAGTACAATATGCGTATACCGAGAAGAAATTCGCCCTCAGCCCACGTACATTGCTAAAATCCATGCGAAAATGACCCGACATTTTCTCACAGTGTAAATTCGAAACAAAAAAGGTATAAGAGGTAATTAGCTGCTACTGAAAAAGAGATTAAATTAAGAGATTATTACTATCAAGAATTTCCTCATTTTGAAAAGAATCATTTAACCATGTTTCCGCAAAGACCAGGACATTGAACTGACATGATTTAGCATCAACAAAAAGTTTACTAAGTTTACCTCTTATACCACCACAGTTATGGTAGAATAAGTTTAAGACACTTGAAGGGTTAGGCTGCTTTTTGGAGATAGGGGTCGTGGTCGGGTGAAAGTTAGGAACAATAGTAACTTTTTGTGTTCGCACGTGATCTTTGTAGATGCCAAATTCTTTTTGAATGTGTGTGCGATGCAAATGCAGATAGATCATTTTCCACATCTTTTGGGGATAAGTTAAAGCTATCATGGTAATTTATAAAAATTTTTTTCAACTCAACTGGGTCGGTTGGAAGACCTTCTTGATGTATCGACACCATAACACTAGTTTTTGTTAGACCATCAATGCAAATAGTATCCGATTTGTTATGTAGGTAGGCAAGGTACAAGCGGACATTATCATATAAACGCCGGTCACGAAGACGTGACATAATAAACCGGCCATCAGTACTTATGTCGGCAAGATTTTTAGTTAATTTAGCACGTGGGGGTAGGAGAGGATCAATAAACGATGGTGTTGAGACTATTTTGTGTTGATTTAGGATAGGTGAGTCTAAAGACGATGTAGCAGTAGATATTTGTTGATTTGTGATAGGTGGAACTTCTGAAGTTGTAGGCATGGATATCTGAGGACTAACGGAACTTGTTTGTGTTTTAGATGTTGTTGGAGCATATGACTGTGCAGGATTCAGAACATGAGACCGAATGAAATTGGGATAACTTTTACTGGTATGCATGTTATAGGTAGGTTGGGGAGTTGGTGTTGTGGAAGTCGTAACTATGGGAGATGTACTGGTTAAGGATGACATAGGATTGGCTTTTGGTGCAAGATTAAAGGATACTCGGTTCTGCTTCGGAGTCTTTGGCTAAGATGGCTGTTGCACACCTTTATCATAAGCGAAGAAGGAAGAGGTAAAAGGCTGCTTATGGTGAGAAGAGAAGTTAGGGAAGATATTAGTTTTGGAAGTCCAGTTAGAATCTGACAAAGGTTTTTTGGGTACATTAAATTTATCATTAAACTTAGGAATACTCTTAACATTACTAGAGTTAAGATTATATTTAGAATTTGAACTATAATTATAATTATATTTATCAATAAAAGTAGTATTGTAATGAGCCTTATTAGAATTAGAATAAGAGTGGGGTAATGTTTTATTTTTGATGATCTATTTTTTAGTCTTCGATTTATTTCTAGGCTTGTCGATCCATTCGGAAATTGTCCACTTTCCGTTCCCCACACTGCCACCATAGGCATGCAGAAACATCCACGCATATTGTGTTGAAATGTTCAGCTTAAAACTGCAAAATTTACCTCTCCTACTAGACATCTTCAGGCAGTTTGAAATTGAGACGCCAAAATTATCCTAGATCATATCCTAGAATATGCCTAGATCGTCACTGATTTCATTTATTTTGGTGAAATCTGGTGAAATCTGTTACTTTTGGCACACTTTTTGCTAATTTACCAATCTTAAGATCAAAGTCTTTTTTAGCAGATTCAAAGAAGCTCGTGAGATCTTCCGCAGATTTCATAACTTCATCAAGCTTCGTAAATTGGTCAACTATTTTTTTAACAAATTGTTTATTATCCAACAGAATGGAATTTGTTGTGTCACTCAGACACTTCACTGCACGGAGGACATGCGAGAGTGTAATTTCTTTACACTCTCGCATGTCAGATAAAATGCAAAAAAAAATTTTTAAATCTATTTTTGTTTATTTGACGCTCGTACCTGAGCATCTTTTTATGAGAGGTCAGAGCTCTATCCACTAGGCTTTTTTTGAGCAGCGTTGAGCATGCGCTAACTGCGTACTTAAGTAGACAGCTGAGTTTGTATTGAATCTTTATGGAATTTGCCATAGGTGTGAGCAGAGCAGCTTCAGCTTTTTTAATGCACAAAACCAATGTGGCAGACAGGGATGCCAGATCACACAGATAGGAATTTGACCACAGAATTTTCACGACGCTAGAACAAACCTAAGGTATTTTGTATGGAGAATTTTATTTTAATTTAATTAAATTAAATTTAATTTAATTTTAACGTCTTATACGCTATGTTTATGCCACATATATGGCATATCTAGCAGTTAGGTGTCTAGCTGGGTACTTCTACGGTTAGAGTTAAAGTTTATAAGAGAAATTAATTCCGGAAAATCGAATATACCGGTTATGAGTTGGTGTAAATAGACGATATCCGCAGACATCCTTCGTTCACTTAGAGATTGCATTTTCAAAAGTTTTAATCGATCCTCGTAAGGAGGAAGGTTCAAAAAATCAATCCCACCTAAGCCCCTAAGAACAAACCCAACAATACGTTTTTGGATTCTCTCTATACGTTCAACATGTACACTATAACTTGGGGACCAAACTTGACTTGCGTACTCCAAGTGAGGGCGCACTATTGCATAATAAAACGTTGTAGTTGTAATCATGCTATTGAATTATTTGGCCCAGCGTTTTATAAATCCAAGCATTGAAGATGCTTTTTTACAAATGTAATCAATATGGTTGTTGAACGATAACTTAGGGTCCATGCATTTACCAAGGTCTTTGACGGCATCTACACGACTTAAAGCAGTATCTTTTATATTATAATCATATATTAAATTATTCCTTTTTCGCGAAAAGGTCATAGTCTAGCATTTATCTGGATTTAGAAACATATTATTTTTAGAACACCAAACTTCAAAGGATTTCACATCGGCTTGGAGTAGGTCTGAATTATCTTAAGCATTTATTGTTCTGTATATTTTCATATCATCTGCATAAATTAACAAATGAGAATGTTTAATAATGTGGGTAACATCATTAATGGCTAAAAAAAACAGAAGTGGACCTAAGTGACTGCCTTGAGGAACACCTGGGGTCAAATTATAGCATCCGTGAATGCATGAGCATTCGAATCGAATAAAATTCCGCTACGATTATATTTTGGTATGACAGCGTTCGATCGAACATGAATCGAAATTTGTTACGATTGTCATCGAAATACTGTCAATAAAAGGAAACAAAATATTTTCGTTTGCAAAGACATCAAACAACAAGTAAAAATTTAAGTTCATATTTTCACGTACATAATGTAAAATAAAAAGGAAAAAATAACTAATTTGCTAAGCCAGAGATGTCTTTGCTCTGCCTACAATTGACTTACACACATAAAGAAGATCGACTAGTGAAGCTGCTGGAGATTCATTGAACCAAGTCACCATGGAAGCTGCACTCATTGTTGTCCACGATCAATAATACACTAAAAAGAAGATCGCACCGTTTTACAAATGCGTAGCAGCATGGATACGGCACATTGCATAAAACTAATAAAGCTGTTGACCGTGATGTGCAAGTTGCTTCAGTTGATGTCTTTGCCTGCCCTCTTTGCAAACAAGCCGTATTGATTCTGATAAGTTCATAGTAGAGACAATCAATTCATTCTTGTGTAACATCACCTGGGTCATTGTTTACATCTAATTGGCTATCAATCAAATTAATATAAAATTAGTTATAATAATATAATTTCCACCACGCTTTTTGTTTTATTATGGTGGAAATACGTTATTATGGTGGTGGAACTCATAAATGTTTTTGTTACTCTTTTATGTTCAGTGGTGTTAGTTACAGGAAAATAATTGTTTTTTGTATGATAATGTCATTATGTTGTTTAAGAAAATCACTTGTTAGTTAGTAGAGTAACGTGCCCTGAAGAAGGAGTCAAAAAAACTCCGAAACGTCGGCGAAAAATAAATAAAAGATTTTTATATATAGTTTTTAATGTAAATTTCTTTTTTTTATTAAAATCTCGGTCGCTAAAGATCAGCCTTTTAAATAAAAAAAAAAAAATTTTTTCATAACATAAATGAAAAGTGACCTTTATAAATCAAATTATATAAATGAAAAGTGACCTTTATAAATCAAATTATATGGAACTCATTTATATTCTACACTTTGGTCCTTAAAAATCCTCTTCATCCCGAAATGCAGAAATTTATACTGTTTTATAAGGCCGAGTCCATAGAGGGCGCTGAAGCTGAAAATAAAACCAAAAAAGTGCGAAAAAGGGAGATACAAATATGTATCTATCTCGCTTGTTCAAACAGTTCAGATTCAGCATCCCCTATTAACTCTGCCTTAGAGTAAAAAAACTAAAAACAATGCAAATATAATATTCTAGGGATGAGTACTACAATAAACTTCAACTAACTTTATTTTTTTGCAGCGTCATTCTATAATTTTTTTTCTCTAAAATTAAAATTGAGCCCAATTGCAAGCCAACTTCCTTTCTTATGATATTTCGAACAAACCGTATGAAACATATGCTCGTTCACAACAAATATAATTTCAAAACTGGATAACAATTGCTCGTTTGCAACACATTTTTCATATAAAACGATAGTTTTCACTCGATCCCGAAAACCATCATACTAAACTGCTTAAAACTGATAGAATCTATTCGTTCACAATTGCTGTAATTCGGCCGCTGATTCCGCAAAAAATTCAGGAGACAGAACCCCTCGGAATCGTATTTGATAAGATCGTTCTGTCAAATACGATTTAATCCAGCTAACAAAATATTGTGGAAATCCCAATAACTTGAGTTTAAATAAAATAAAATTATGTGGTAATTTATCAAACACTTTACTAAAGTCTGTGTAAATGCAGTCGACCTGGTTATTTGATTCAATTGTATTAATCTACTTAAATCTATTTTTTTCATAATTTTGAAGCTATCGTACTGAAAGTCTTATGAGCTTTTTTCTAAACAACAAAGATCAAGTTCGAGAATGGGCTAAATCGGATGATAACTACGCCTACCTCCCATACAACTTCAATAGTGAAAACTCTATGAAGAAGAAAATATTCAAACTACCAAACTTGAATTTGGTATTTGTGTATTCTGTGTCCAAACTGAGGTGTTTAAGAACTATGGGCGTCATATAACACATATTACTCCCATATTACCCCAAAATTGAAAAATATATAAAGAGGCTTCTGTCAAAGCTTCATAATTAAAATAGGTATTTAGTCACTTTATGTAAAAAAGGTGTGTTTGACAAATGGGCGTCACTCACTCACTAACACGCCCACCTCCCATACAACCCCAAAATTAAAAACTATTTTAATAGGCTTCTATCAAAGCTACAAAAATAAAATTAGATATTTATACATTTTATATCAAAGTTAAAGCGGGTTAGAAAATTGAGCGTCATCCACACACAATGACGCCCACCTCCTATATAACACCAAAATTGAAAACTGTATAAAAAGGCTTCTCTTTAAGCCACAGGAAAATATTTTGTACGTTTGTATTTTATATCAAAACTAAATCGTGAAAGAAAAGTGTGCGTCAACCGCCTTCAAACGCACCCACTTCCCACACAGCTCATAATAGTGAAAACTCTATAAATAGGCTAATATTTAAGGTACTATTACAGTGTGAAGCTATAAAAAACAACACCTTTTTTATTAATTTTTTTTTCAAAGTATTATTAAATTATTTAATTCAAATTTATTTACATTATTTTTTGTATTTGTTGTTTATTTTCTAGAGGTCGTTGAAGTTGGCGTGTTTAAAAAAACGTAAGTTAGTTTCTCGTCTCCAGCATTTGCAAGGCGTCGGAAAGTAAAAATCAAAGTGCTTCTTTCAGTAAAGGGTTATAGTGGAGCACTCTACCTACGCAAATAAAAATAAATAAAAAACAAATTTACAAAAAACCCCTCTTTTTGGCAGAAATTCTTAGCCGTAAAAATCAAAATATAAAAATTTCTCAGCTTTTTATAGGAGTATTAACAGAGTCTTTGAAGATCACAATGAATCAAGATTCATCGAAATCGATCAAGCAGAACTCGAGATATCTTAGAAACTAATTCGAAAAAACTTGTTTCGAGAAAAATGCGATTAGATTTTCTTCTATAAACGATAATATATGAATAAATGCGTGACAAACAAATATAATGAATGTTATATCCTTTTTTTTATTTGATATTTTTTTCTAAAATTAGGTATACGTATTCTTAAGACCTAAAGGAACCAGATTCTAAAAAAAAAACAAAAATTATTTTGTATATTTTATATCAAAACTGAGACGTGTTAGAAAAATTGGCGTCAGCCACCATATAACACGCCACCTCCCATACAACCCCAAAATTGAAAACTTTATAAAAAGGCTTGTCTTTACTTTGCAGGAAAACAAATTGATTTGAATGTATTTTAGACGTCTTCAAAATAGTAAACTTTTTTGAAATCTTATACAAAAAGAGCTACAATTTAAGATTTTGTACCCTTGCGAATCGACCGTGGGGGAATTTAACTTCGGCCAAGTCGAAGAATATTTGAGATATTCTCAAATTCAATAAGACAATGAAATAATTAAATTGGCGCAAAACGCTGCACGAGTTGCAGGGTTGCAAGATATCTTACATACAATTTTTATAATACTTATTTAGCGTAGTGAAATAAAGGTGATAACATATTTTTAGGAAATAAGGCTGCGTAACATACAGCATTTTAAGCAACTTGGCCGAAGAATCCTGCTCTCCGATGAATTTCGAACCGCCAACTTTTTAAAAATAGCTTTTGATATGAATGCGTTTAAGAAATATTTTTTCAAGAGGTTTTTTGCTCATACTTTTGTTCTAGATCAATGCTAGATAGTGATACAAAGAACCCATAAGTAAAATAAAAGTTTTTGCGAAATTTTTTTTCGCCCACTATGGCCCCACCCTTCGATTTCTGAAAGCAAAATACTGATTTTTAGGCGTATTGCTTTGGAACATAAGAACAAATTAAGTGACGTCATTTCAATGTTTCAAAAAATCAATCCCACCTAAGCCCCTAAGAGCGAACCCAACAATACGTTTTTGGATTCTCTCTATACGTTCAACATGTACACTATAACTTGGGGACCAAACTTGACTTGCGTACTCCAAGTGAGGGCGCACTATTGCATAATAAAACGTTGTAGTTGTAATCATGCTATTGAATTATTTGGCCCAGCGTTTTATAAATCCAAGCATTGAAGATGCTTTTTTACAAATGTAATCAATATGGTTGTTGAACGATAACTTAGGGTCCATGCATTTACCAAGGTCTTTGACGGCATCTACACGACTTAAAGCAGTATCTTTTATATTATAATCATATATTAAATTATTCCTTTTTCGCGAAAAGGTCATAGTCTAGCATTTATCTGGATTTAGAAACATATTATTTTTAGAACACCAAACTTCAAAGGATTTCAGATCGGCTTGGAGCAGGTCTGCATTATCTTAAGCATTTATTGTTCTGTATATTTTCATATCATCTGCATAAATTAACAAATGAGAGTGTTTAATAATGTGGGTAACATCATTAATGGCTAAAATAAACAGAAGTGGACCTAAGTGACTGCCTTGAGGAACACCTGGGGTCAAATTATAGCATCCGTGAATGCATGAGCATTCGAATCGAATAAAATTCCGCTACGATTATATTTTGGTATGACAGCGTTCGATCGAACATGAATCGAAATTTGTTACGATTGTTATCGAAATACTGTCAATAAAAGGAAACAAAATATTTTCGTTTGCAAAGACATCAAACAACAAGTAAAAATTTAAGTTCATATTTTCTCTTACATAATCTATACTATTATATAAAATTGAAATGGAAATATTAAGTGCGCTATGGACTCCAAAACTACTGGACCGATTTTTATGAAAAACATTTTAAAATATCATATTTGTGCTACAGAATGCCATAAGCGGGGTTTATTATAGAAAATTTAACAATAAATATATTTAATTAAAGTGTTAAGTTTTTTAAGAAATTACCACCGATGCTAAGCATTGCTTGGTCGTTTGCTTTTCACGCGTTTGTGTTACGAGAGTTTCAACTACATGTTGCTATCAACCCTTCTTTAAAGTTTATTGATCTCGCTCTCGCTCTCCACACTCATTTGAAGAGTAACCAAAAGCAGTTGGCGCTCTTTGACGTGATGGGAATACAAGTTAAATAAAGCTTGCTGTGCTGTTGTTGCTATGGAATGGTGAGCTGCAAACCAATGTGTGCATATTTGTTTCGCCGCATGCAATTTCTGTACACATATTTTAATTGTAATTTACACATGATTTTTTTTATTTTTTAATTTACACATGAGAGAGAAAGACATTTTAATATTTCAAAAAGTGGCATTCAGAAGTGTGATACATATTTTGTAAGGATTAAAGATAAATTAAAAGTTTGAAAAAACGAAGTGTTCGTATTTCCCTTAAACTACAAATAAATGCCTCGACGTAAAACAAGTTTGACAAGGTTAACAGAAAATGCAAGAGCGATGCTCCGCGCTAGGAGAGCAAAAGCAGCGACTCAAAGAGAAAATTGTTGGTAAATAATGCTTGCAATTATTTGCTTACACGACTGCGATTGGAGTGAGGCAGTGGCGTAGCTAGGGTTGCTGGCGCCCGTGACGGAAACTAAACTATGCACCCTTTAAGAAGGTTATACTTAACCTCATAAAAGCAATGCTTAAAAAGTACTACGAAATTAATATGAATTTTTTAATAAAAGTTAACTGTTATGATTATTTTGTTAAAGTGCAAATGAGTAAACATATATATTTTAATTCATTGTATTATTTATAAAAGTCGGTAACAATATACAAAATTAATATCATCGATATTAATATATTTGATATCATTTGAAAGATAATTTGGTTACTTTTACAAAACTGAAAAATTGCGCTTAATTTCAAATTTGAAGTATAGCTTAATTTTTTTGAAAGCAGGAAAACCGCAATCAAGGAATTTTTCAAAAATGTTTTGTTAACGCAAAATTTTGACTTGCAATAGTGAGTAAATCGCCAAAGATCTATTTTGAATAATTTTGCATAATTTAGGAAAAAATAGGACCTGGAAGTAAAACATTAACAAATTTTCCCTCACTGACCCTGAATAACAATTTAAATATTTTTTCGAAATCAATCCACGTCTTCTATATAAAAGATTAGTGAAAATTAGGACAAAATATTAAAATTCATTTATAAATTTTTTCCTAATTTTTATTAATTTCTTTATACATTTCAGCTTCGACTTTAATAGACAAGAATTAGGTCTGTAACATTTGACTGCCCTATTCTCGACCATAAATATCACAGTGATACCAAATTGATATCAGAAATTGGTTTCATAGTCATTATCTACATAATTCCCAAAGCAAACTTGCCCTGGGAGAACAAGGTCAAGAGTCATGAATGGCCCAAAAAGTGCTGGCAATTCCTAGAAATCTGTTAATGCTTCACATTTGGTGACTGAGAACAAAATTTTAATTAAATAATAATACATAGAATAATTTTAAGAATAGTTTTTTCTTAAACTTTTAAAAAATTTAATGAGTTTTAATCAATTTAATTTTTTTTGGAAATTTTTGAAGCAGTATAGCCCGTTTCAAAAGAGAAAAACTTTTTTAAGTTTCATTTTTCGATGCGCAGTGAGAAATTATTTCTAAAGCTAGAAATTTATTTTGAGCGTAATTTATTGCTCTTTTTGTACTGTTTGCTGAACTTAATGTTTTTTACTGTTTTTGACACAGTACTTTAAAAACCACCGTTAAATTTTATTGTGTTATTGCGAAATCTGTTTTGCGTCGCATGATATCACAGCCGAAGCTTCTAATCCTTTTTCGAACTATATTTTCAAAAATAAATTATTTTTTTAAGAAAAAAATTGTGAAGTGAAATTACGGCTGACAAATTATTTTCTGACACAAATTTTTTTCAATTTTGATTGGTTGATTTTGAAAAATAAGATTTAGTACTTCCGCAGCGCAGTTGCGATGAACAACAAAATTCAGGAATATACAATAAATTTTTTCATATATTTTGCTGCTCAAAGAATATTTAATTTTATTTTTAATTTCGACCAATCAGAATGAAGAACATACTGAAAATTATTTTCTTTTTCTCCAACATGCGCGAAAATGTTTTTCTCTTTTGAAACAGGCTATAATAAATTGAGCAATGATTTTTAAATTATTTTATGTAACAGGATACCCAAAAACATACTTCTATTGTAAAGTGTGTAAAGTGTGTTCTTATTTACAAAAATCAAAAATTGTGTGGTAAAAAGTTCTTTTGCCAAATTTTGCACCTCATTTCAGCGTGCACCCGGGGCGGACCGCACCCCCGCCCCACTTGCTATGCTGCTATAGTGAGGTCTGCTTTTAACTATAGACCTCACATTAATTATGAAGGTGGGTTTTTATTATTAGATATGCAACGGATATCCGACAAAAATTTACTATTCGGCCAGATACCAGTGTGTAACTTAGTATTTGCAGTCATTTATTGTGTTTTAGTAAAAATTATTTTAATTAATAAATAATACACCAATAAATAACAATTAAACAGCTAGGTACTAATTATTGCGGTTTTTATATTCATGTGTAAAAGTTTTAACAAATTTACAAAGTATCTTCCTAAAATCATGAATAACATTCTGAGATACGCACTTTAATGATGAATAAAAGACAAATGAAAAATAAAACCATTAAAAAATGATCTTCGACTTGCCTGAAGTCAAAACACTCCGGTTGAAGTTTATTCGAATTTATTAAGGTTATATTAATTTGATGACGTCACTTTGTATGGGGGATATGCGTGTTTTTTCCAATTTTTCCTTTTCAAACTCAGATTACGTTTTATTTATCAAGAAATCAAGACTAATGTATGAACTTTCAATTTTAATTTTCTACACATTAATTTTTGTGTAAATTATGAAGGTTTTGATACTTTGTGGCGTCCCTTTCTATGGGAAGTATTCACAAAATTTTGTCGAATTATAACTGCTATGTTTTAAATTAAAGCATTATGACAAATTTCAAATCATGAAAATTATTTTATTATGGACTTTAAAGAGATTTGCAGTAAAGAGACGGCTGTAATCGTGTGGACAGATGAATGAACAGACAGACAGATGGACATGGCTTAATCGACTCATGGTCGTGAAATAAATTTCGTGACAAAATTAATGTACCCGCTACGTCTTACGCGTGGAGTAAAATAAATATTAAATAAAAAACTTTGAAAAACGTAGAAGTAGATTATGGTAAACCAGTCGATAAAGCAGAAGATGGGACTTTTCTCATTCCTGGTAATTCCAATGAATCAAAAAAAAAGAAACAGTTTCGATAGTATCGTAAGTATAGACGTAGAATTCCGTTTAAGTTGTAACCTCTTCTACTTTGTCTCTTTGATCCGATTGTTATGTCCATTTTGCACGTATTTTTATTGATCTTCCGAAAATTAACAAATACATGAATAACACTCAATTATGGACTACTTATCGAGGCCAAAACAAAGAAAAAGTAAAAATGTAAGTAAGATTAAATGAGCAAGCAAAAAGAAACAAGCAAAATTTCAAATTTTTTCGATCGTTTCGTTAAGTTTGATGGGTTGAGTTCATTGACTTAGTTGAAAAGAAGGCGAAGCAAATGCACTTTCCATTGACGCCACTTTCGTCTCTGCCCGATATATAGTTAGCGAGCTACAGTCAGTTTAACTACTAATTTCAAATTAAAATTAAGACTCCGATTTTTAAAAAATCGTATGGTGTTTATATTTCACGCTGAGCATATGTCCTTTCCTCTCGTCTCTGTCTGATATTTAGTTTGTGAGCTACACTTTCGTCTCTGTTCGATGTATAGTTTGCGAACTACACTCGCTAGTGCTAGTGGGATGTGGAATCCAAATTAATTTGCATTCCAAACAAAAATTAAAATTTTACGCCATCTATTGGGTAAAAGAATTCAACGAAATATGATCCAACTCGTTTTTTTCATAAGAGTTAAATCTAACCGGATCACAGACCCATTTCGTTAAATTTGACAGTTTGAGTTCATTGACTGAGTTGAAAAGAGGTTCATGACCTCTGGTTTCAAAATAGTATACTAGAACAGTAGTGCATACATAAACCCAATGCTTACAATGCTGCCAAAACGAACCAATCAGTTCGTGCAAAACAAAAGCAATACAAGCATAAATAACGAAAGAAAAACAAAGAAAGCAGCAGACACATTAAAAGCAGCTGATGATTGATTTTCTTATTTAAAAACATGCATTTTTCTTCTTATATTCTACTATTTTGTGACTTTAATATAATAGTGACAAAATCCAAAATTAGATATTCATTCAGCGCAGGATATATCTGATATTTTAATATATATATATTATCTTTGAGCAATGTGTATTAAAGACTGCAGGTATACCCGAAAGTATTCGTCAAAACGTTGCATAATGACCTTGAAAAAATCTGTTAAAACGACCCCATACAAACCGCGCTGTAAGACGTAATTCTACGTCAAAAAAACAAAGGTGGTAGTATTGAAAAAGAGAATATGTCCGTGGCGAAGCCTCGGACCACTGTGGCCTGCTAGTTTTAAATAAAAAGAAAAAAATAACTAATTTGCTAAGCCAGAGATGTCTTTGCTCTGCCTATAATTGACTAACACACATAAAGAAGATCGACTAGTGAAGCTGCTGGAGATTCATTGAACCAAGTCACCATGGAAGCTGCACTCATTGTTGTCCACGATCAATAATACACTAAAAAGAAGATCGCACCGTTTTACAAATGCGTAGCAGCATGGATACGGCACATTGCATAAAACTAATAAAGCTGTTGACCGTGATGTGCAAGTTGCTTCAGTTGATGTCTTTGCCTGCCCTCTTTGCAAACAAGCCGTATTGATTCTGATAAGTTCATAGTAGAGACAATCAATTCATTCTTGTGTAACATCACCTGGGTCATTGTTTACATCTAATTGGCTTTCAATCAAATTAATATAAAATTAGTTATAATAATATAATTTCCACCACGCTTTTCGTTTTATTATGGTGGAAATACGTTATTATGGTGGTGGAACTCATTTATATTCTACACTTTGGTCCTTAAAAATCCTCTTCATCCCGAAATGCAGAAATTTATACTGTTTTATAAGGCCGAGTCCATAGAGGGCGCTGAAGCTGAAAATAAAACCAAAAAAGTGCGAAAAAGGGAGATACAAATATGTATCTATCTCGCTTGTTCAAACAGTTCAGATTCAGCATCCCCTATTAACTCTGCCTTAGAGTAAAAAAACTAAAAACAATGCAAATATAATATTCTAGGGATGAGTACTACAATAAACTTCAACTAACTTTATTTTTTTGCAGCGTCATTCTATAATTTTTTTTCTCTAAAATTAAAATTGAGCCCAATTGCAAGCCAACTTCCTTTCTTATGATATTTCGAACAAACCGTATGAAACATATGCTCGTTCACAACAAATATAATTTCAAAACTGGATAACAATTGCTCGTTTGCAACACATTTTTCATATAAAACGATAGTTTTCACTCGATCCCGAAAACCATCATACTAAACTGCTTAAAACTGATAGAGTCTATTCGTTCACAATTGCTGTAATTCGGCCGCTGATTCCGCAAAAAATTCAGGAGACAGAACCCCTCGGAATCGTATTTGATAAGATCGTTCTGTCAAATACGATTTAATCCAGCTAACAAAATATTGTGGAAATCCCAATAACTTGAGTTTAAATAAAATAAAATTATGTGGTAATTTATCAAACACTTTACTAAAGTCTGTGTAAATGCAGTCGACCTGGTTATTTGATTCAATTGTATTAATCTACTTAAATCTATTTTTTTCATAATTTTGAAGCTATCGTACTGAAAGTCTTATGAGCTTTTTTCTAAACAACAAAGATCAAATTCGAGAATGGGCTAAATCGGATGATAACTACGCCTACCTCCCATACAACTTCAATAGTGAAAACTCTATGAAGAAGAAAATATTTAAACTACCAAACTTGAATTTGGTATTTGTGTATTCTGTGTCCAAACTGAGGTGTTTAAGAACTATGGGCGTCATATTACACATATTACTCCCATATTACCCAAAATTGAAAAATATATAAAGAGGCTTCTGTCAAAGCTTCATAATTAAAATAGGTATTTAGTCACTTTATGTAAAAAAGGTGTGTTTGACAAATGGGCGTCATTCACCCACTAACACGCCCATTTCCCATACAACCCCAAAATTAAAAACTATTTTAATAGGCTTCTATCAAAGCTACAAAAATAAAATTAGATATTTATTCATTTTATATCAAAGTTAAAGCGGGTTAGAAAATTGGGCGTCATCCACACACGACGACGCCCACCTCCTATATAACACCAAAATTGAAAACTGTATAAAAAGGCTTCTCTTTAAGCCACAGGAAAATATTTTGTACGTTTGTATTTTATATATGTTTTGTATTAAAATGACTTATTTATTTCTTTGTATTATTCACATATTTAATTCAAGTCAAATTAAGCGCTTTGCAACACTGCCTTATTGTCTCTTTGTTACGTTCGTTTTGGTGACATTCGTTATTCTCTAAATTATGTATATGTATTCGTGCTTTGTTAATTCATTCGATTTCTGACTTGATACGCATTGGTTGCAAATTTGTGTGAACATTTTGTTAAATAAAGTTAAATAAATAAATTAAATTAAAGTCCACTCTTACGCTTTACTAATCGCAGACATTTTTGGTCCTTCTTCGCCAAGGATTATAAAATTTGATTTCAATTTGTTGGAAATTAAAATGTCGACTCAAAAGCAATTAGTTGCAAAACGTGCTCGACTTCGTGGAAGCCTAACTTGTGCCAAGACTTACATAAAGTCTGTTGATGACACAACGCTATTGGAAGAGCTTGAATCACGTCTTAAGTTGCTGGAGGAGTCTTGGAATCAATACGTGGCAATTGAGGACGAGCTGGGAGAGACGGAGTTGGAAACAGGTTGCGAGGAAATCGCTGCGTCTCCTAGTGCTAATAATGTTCCCATCTTTGAAAACCAGTTGTTTGAACATTACGAAGCTCTTTATATTTCGGTGCGGACGTCATTGACAAGGGCAATTCGGACGCGAGAGACATAAAGGTTAGAAAATCGGAAGAAAGGCAACAAACCACGTTGTTACAAAGGTTAGGAACGGCTGAGCCGAACACAAACGAAGTATCTCTGCCGAAGATTATAATTCCACCATTTTCTGGAGAATACGATAGATGGCGATCGTTTCGAGATATTTTTCTTGTATCTGTTGACAACAAGGTGAATCTATCAAAAACGCAAAAATTTTATTACCTTGTTTTGATTCGTACGTGGTGAAGCTGCCGACTTAATAAAAAATATTCCAATTTCTGATGACAATTATATTGACGCACGGGAAAAATTAGAAAATTGGTACGATCGCCCACACCTCGTGGCATGTTCTTATATTAAAAGTTTTTGTAAAATTTCGACTATGTCAGCGTCGAATTCAAAATCACTTAGGAAAATTATAGACATAGCTGATGAGTGCTTGCGCGGCTTAAGTGCTATGGGTATAAACAGTAGAGATCCATGGTTAATATATCTGCTCTCAGCAAAAGTAGATGAAGCAACTCGGCACGCTTGGTCAGAAGAAACAGGATCGCGTTCTGACTCAACGATTGAAGGATTCCTTGGCTTCCTCGATAAACGTTTTTCTTGCGTTGAATCTAATGAATTATTGAATGTAACATAGTCAGGTAGAGGAGCTCAGGGTAAGGCTCATATATTTCAATCGAATTTGCAATCATGCTTGAAGTGCAAATGTCAACACTTTCTTTTTCAATGCCCTGAATTTCAGGCGCTTAATATAGAGTTGCGTAGAAAATTTGCAAAGGACAAATCGCTTTGCTTCAATTGTTTAAAGCAAGGTCATCCTGTTGCAAACTCGAGTTACAACTCAAGTTTTCGATGCAGGGTTTGCAATTCTCGCCATCACACGCTGGTGCATTCTTCACCATCGGTGTCGAATATTATATCTGGGAATGTAACCGAAGAAACTCCTGTAAACTTTAGTATTTCAGACGATATTTCGGCATACCATTGCCTTAATAATTATTTTTCAATAACAACAAACATTGCATCTCCATCAACTCTAGTGTATCCAGCTTCGTCAGTTATATTACCAACAGCTGTTGTTTTGGTTAGAGCCCGATTGGGACAATATATAAAATGTCGTGCATTGATTGATTCGGGTTCGCAAATATCATTAATAACAGAATCAATTGCCCAAAGAATTGGTACTCCACGTTCTAAGGCGCGGTTGTCAGTTTCCGGGATAGGATCTACTAAAGCTGGAATAACAAGAGGCCAGATTGAGTTCGTCATTAGTTCCTCCACCAATAAAAAGGAAATAGTTGTTCGAGCTTATATATTGAATCACATTACAGGTCAAATTCCAAAGGATACTTTTTTGATTGACAATTTAGAACGATTTGAAACCTTACCTTTGGCTGATCCTGAATTCAATAAACCCGGGCCAATTGATTTACTGTTGGGCGCAGATGTAGTGTGGTCAATTCTGATTGATGGAAAAATTGCCCTCAATGCACCAACTCTTACTGCGCTAAACTCAATTTTTGGATGGAACGTATCTGGGCAGATTCAATATTTGTCGCAGTTGCCAGATGTGATTTCATTTCATATATCAGTTGATCTGGATAATTTATTACAAAAATTTTGGGAGCTCGAAGAGTGCCAAACAATAAAGCTTTATTCAGAACATGACGATTTGGCTGAAAATCATTTCCGCCGTACCCATTCACGATCTAAAGATGGTAAATATGTTGTTAAGCTCCCTTTTAATATAGAAAATCCTACATTTGCAGATACTAAGAGCGGAGCCATTTCGCGTCTATGCCGATTAGAAAAGAGGTTCGCAAATGATCCAGAGCTGAAAAGGCTTTATATAGAATTCATAGAAGAATACAAATTTCTAGGTCATATGAAGCAAATACCACCTGGAGAGATTGAGTTTCATCCACATTACTATCTGCCACACCATGCTGTGTACAAACCAGAGAGCAGCTCAACGAAGTTGAGGGTTGTTTTTGACGGTTCGTTTAAGGATTCGTTTGGCAGGTCTCTAAATGATACCCTTATGATTGAACCGCCAATTCAACGAGATCTATTTGAAGTTTCAATTCGCTTCCGAGAATTTTCATATGTCTTCACTGCTGATATCGTTAAGATGTTCCGCCAAATTTGGATTGCTAATGATCATAGGGACTTTCAAAGAATTGTATGGCGAAATAATCCAACAGATTCAGTTGAACATTATCGTTTGTGTACTGTTACTTATGGTACCGCTCCCGCGCCTTTTCTTTCTATTCGTGTTCTGCAACAACTAGCTGTTGATAACCAACAAAAATTCGCTCGTGCAGCAGAAGCTATTTTAAAAAATGTCTACGTTGACGACATTTTGACTGGAGCTAGGTCAGTTGGAGAGTTGCTGAGTCTTAAGTCAGAAGTAGTGCAATTGTTAGAATCTGGTGGCTTTACACTTCGTAAATGGAGCTCGAATGTATTTGAATTCCTGGCTGAATTACCAATTGACGATTGTGAAATATTACCATCAAACCAAACGAATACAACTGATAACGTCTATTTATTTCGAGCAGCGAATTTTTCATCAGATACTGTTACAAAGCTTCACATCTTATCTGATGTTGCGAGAATATTCGATGTCCATGGATTCTTATCTCCATCAGTTGTGTTAATGAAAATGCTTTTTCAGAAGCTTTGGCTACATAAACTATCATGGGATGAAGAATTACTCACGCATATATGAAAAGAATGGTTTGATATAAGAAATTCACTTCATTATTTTGAACAAATTAAAATTCCACGAACCATATTCTCTATGGGTTCGGAAATTGAATTTCATTGCTTTTGCGATGCGTCAGTTTCAGCTAATGCAGCGGTAACCAAGGTTAACATCGTTTCTGCAAAGACACGCGTTGCACCTCTCAAAGTAGTATCTATGCCAAGCAGTGTTGCCATCAAAAAAATTTTCATATCGTAACTTTTGCACTCTGCTCGTCGGATTTTCATCGGATCTGTAAAATTTTCAAAAACAACAACAACGTAGACCAGAAATCTCGTATTTGATTATGATGAATCCGAAATAATTAAAAATAACGAATACATTTAAATCTTGATTTTTTTCAATACATATACTTAAAGAAAAATATTCAAAATCGGACGTCGGATCAATTTTTTTCTGAAATCGTAACATTTTGATGAATTTCGACCACGTATCGGATCATCGGATTCAAGACCGAAAATCGTAACAAATACGGAATATCGGACCATATGGCAACACTGATGCCAAGGCTTGAGTTATGCGCAGCGGTCTTACTTAGTCGGTTAATTGGATCAGTCATCAAAGCCCTAACAATTACTGAATTTAAGATTTTTGCTTGGACAGATTCTCAGGTAGTCTTGCATTGGATTTCTTCGCCACCTCGAAATTGGAAGGTATTTGTTTCTCATCGAACTGAGGAAATTTTGAGCATAGTGCCTCGAAGGTCTTGGGACTTTGTTAACACTCACGATAACCCAGCGGATTGTGCGTCGCGTGGAGTACCGCCACAGGAATTAGCTCAACATAAGTTATGGTGGACAGGGCCCTTATGGTTGAAATCCCCTATGCATGGCCTAAAACAAATTTTACGATAAATGAGGAACAGCAAGAGGTCATTACAGAAAAGAAATACTTAAATTTATGTGTGACTGTTACTAAAGCTGAACGGTCCTTGATCTGTCGGATAAAAACTCATCATGGACAAAATTGATTCGTATAATTGCAAATATTTTTCGATTTATACGTTCAGAAGAGTGTTATTATACAAAGATTTATATGCTGCGCGTAATCAAGCACAGAAGCAGGCACAGTTGATAGATTATTATCTAAGCGTCAATTAATCAAGGGTGATCAACTTGAAAAACTTGCGCCATTTTTGGATTCAACTGGTTTATTACGTTTGGGTGGCAGAATTCAAGGTTCCAATCTTTCACTCAATATAAAGCATCCTATTATTCTTCCTAGAAACCATGTGACAGAGTTAATAGCAAGGGACTTACATGAAACCTATCTTCATGTTGGAGCTTCAGAATTGGTCGTAATTCTTCACCATACATATTGGGTGCTGGGTGCCAGAAATTTAGTACGCTCTGTTGTTTTTCGATGTAAACGTTGTTTTATGTTGAGGCGCCAAACATCAAGTCAGTTAATGGGCAATTTACCTTCTATACGAGTTCAACCATCGAGATCATTTTTAAATTCTGGATGTGATTTTGCGGGACCACTTACTATCAAAATGACAACATGTAAGAAGCCAAGAATATGTAAGGCTTATATTTGTCTTTTTGTTTGTATGCCAACAAAGGCATTGCATTTAGAGTTAGTCAGTGATCTAAGCTCAGCTGCATTTATTGCAGCATTAAGGAGATTCGTGTCTCCACGTGGAAAATGTAGTAACTTGTATTCCGATAATGGCACTAATTTTAAAGGAGCAAGCAAAGTACTAAATGATATGCGAGCTCTTTTGATGAAGGAAACTAACAATGAGGATGTAGCTGCATTACTTGCAAAGGAAGGAACCAACTGGCATTTTATCCCACCCTCACCGCCACATTTTGGAGGTTTATGGGAGTCTGGCGTGAAAGCAGTTAAGTCACATCTCTGCCGTGTTATTGGAGAAACAATACTATCATATGAAGAAATGAGCACCTTACTCGCTCAAATCGAAGCGATACTCAATTGCAGGCCGTTGTGTAGCATCTCTGACACTGATATTAATCCATTAACACCTTCTCACTTCCTTATAGGAGAACCTCTTACATCTGTTCCTGAGGCAAACATTGTAACGAACCAGATATCTAGAGTTAACCACTGGCTTCTTGTACAAAAAATGGTACAAGGTTTTTGGAAACGATGGTCTTCTGATTATCTTACGTCACTTCAACAAAGACCAAAATGGCAACAGCTTCAAAGGAACTTTTCTGTTGGAGATTTGGTTGTGTTAAAGGAGCCAAATTTACCACAATCTAAATGGCTACTAGGGCGAATCACATCAACACATCCAGGAAAGGATGGCAACATTCGAGTAGTTACAATCAAAACAGAAAAGAACAGCTATACAAGACCATAAACAAAATCGCACTTCTTCCAACGACCTGAACGCAATAGAACCAGAGAACTCTTTTAAACTCTGAAACGCTGTTTCAGGGTGGGCCGGAATGTTTTGTATTAAAATGACTTATTTATTTCTTTGTATTATTCACATATTTAATTCCAGTCAAATTAAGCGCTTTGCAACACTGCCTTATTGTCTCTTTGTTACGTTCGCTTTGGTGACATTCGTTATTCTCTAAATTATGTATATGTATTCGTGCTTTGTTAATTCATTCGATTTCTGACTTGATACGCATTGGTTGCAAAATTGTGTGAACATTTTGTTAAATGAAGTTAAATACATAAATTAAATTACAGTCCACTCTTACGCTTTATTAATCGCAGACAATATCAAAACTAAATCGTGAAAGAAAAGTGTGCGTCAACCGCCCTCGAACGCACCCACTTTCCACACTGCTCATAATAGTGAAAACTCTATAAATAGGCTAATATTTAAGGTACTATTACAGTGTGAAGCTATAAAAAACAACACCTTTTTTATTAATTTTTTTTACAAAGTATTATTAAATTATTTAATTCAAATTTATTTACATTATATACTGTTAAAGTTGAAGATATAAAGAAAATGTTTTTTTTTGTTTTTGTATTTGTTGTTTATTTTCTAGAGGTCGTTGAAGTTGGCGTGTTAAAAAAAAAATTGTAAGTTAGTTTCTCGTCTCCAGCATTTGCAAGGCGTCGGAAAGTAAAAATCAAAGTGCTTCTTTCAGTAAAGGGTTGTAGTGGAGCACTCTACCTACGCAAATAAAAATAAATAAAAAACAAATTTACAAGAAACCCCTCTTTTTGGCAGAAATTCTTAGCCGTAAAAATCAAAATATAAAAATTTCTCAGCTTTTTAAAGGAGTATTAACAGAGTCTATGAAGATCACAATGAATCAAGATTCATCGAAATCGATCAAGCAGAACTCGAGATATCTTAGAAACTAATTCGAAAAAACTTGTTTCGAGAAAAATGCGATTAGATTTTCTTCTATAAACGATAATATATGAATAAATGCGTGACATACAAATATAATGAATGTTATATCCTTTTTTTTATTTGATATTTTTTTCTAAAATTAGGTATACGTATTCTTAAGACCTAAAAGAACCAGATTCTAAAAAAAAAACAAAAATTATTTTGTATATTTTATATCAAAACTGAGACGTGTTAGAAAAATTGGCGTCAGCCACCATATAACACGCCACCTCCCATACAACCCCAAAATTGAAAACTTTATAAAAAGGCTTGTCTTTACTTTGCAGGAAAACAAATTGATTTGAATGTATTTTAGACGTCTTCAAAATAGTAAACTTTTTTGAAATCTTATACAAAAAGAGTTACAATTTAAGATTTTGTACCCTTGCGAATCGACCGTGGGGTAATTTAACTTCGGCCAAGTCGAAGATATACCCTTCTAGTTTTTATTAATTTTTAAAGTTGAAGTGTTGAAATTTTGTTGTTCCGACTTTCATTGAATTTTAACAGCCATTTTACTTTTCGGAAATAAAAAATAAATGAAACTTCTTTTCAGTAGAATTTCACGTAGAATAAGGCTGTATAAAAAGAAATTTGATTTAATACAAAATGAAGCGTGTAGTGAACCAAATTCTTTTGTTTTTGGCTTACTTCACAATAATATTCATGTTTCTATGACATGTTTCTATGACATTGCGCGTAAATGTACCCTTTTCATTGAACTCAAATATATCAAAATCGGTAGGGAATTGGCTGTATGGCAGCAATTTTAACGTTTTTTTTTTTCGTCGTCAAACACCGATTCCCATGTGTTATCTTGCTATCATACAAAGTGCCATTTCGTTAAATCTTAACCGATTTTGGTCCTCTTTAACTCTTTTGATGGAAAGAAGGTATGGTATGTGACATGTGTCACACCGTGTATTTAGAAGAAAAAAATTGATTTGTACCATATAAGTATTTGTTTGAACATATGTATGTGTTTTCTATTTATACATATGTACATTAAGGCGTAGTGAAATGTATGGGATGAGATTTTTGCTACGAAGCGGGATTGAGAAACTGAAAACTTACAGTGTTGAATTGTCTTCTTCCAAACAAAAAGACCTCAACTCAATGTTAGCAAATATGTGAGGAATTTTATTTCCTAATAAGAAATATAAAGAGGTTTAATACAAAAAAATTATGATTATCACTATCTAGCATTGATCTAGAACAAAAGTTCTCCTTTTATGAGCAAAAAACCCTCTTGAACCAATATTTCTTAAACGCATTCATATCAAAAGCTATTTTTAAAAAGTTGGCGATTCGAAATTCATCGGAGAGCTGTATCCTTCGGCCATGTTGCTTAAAATGCTGTAAGTTTTCTATATCTCAATCCCGCTTTTTAGAATGAAATTTCACTACGCCTTAATGTACATTTATATTTTTTATTATATACGGACGTATTTATATCTAAATACTTTTCATTGAAAGATGAGTTTTTTTTCTGTATCAGTTTAAAAGTGTTTGCTTTATTGCCCAATAATGAACTCGATTGAAGAGGTTTATTTTAAAAACTTAAAATCGAAAAAGTTAAATAAGCTATGCGTATGAATCAGCTAAAATCCGAGAGAAGTTAAAGAGTTTTGGTTCACTATATGGTTAGAAGGTTACCATATCGTTACCTGTTCTAAAAAGAAGAAATAACTACATATTGTGTCTTAAATTTTTTTTTCGTTGTCTGACCTTTTTTTTTTTGTTTTTTTTATGAGGTTGCTATTTTATATTAATGTGATACATGTTTATTTTGTTTTATTAATTGTGTTTAATGTAATGTGTTTGTGTTTATCAAATGATGTTTTTTGTTTTATTAATTGGATAATGATTTCAGGTTCTAATTGTGTACAATTTAAATCTTATTTCCAATTTTTATAGCGGCATTTTCGGGTGAAATAATCTTTATAACTTCATATGCCCCTTCCCATAGATATGAAAATTAATTTTTCCTAGTCTGGTTACTAATCAAAACCTCTTCTCCAACGTTAAATGCTTTTGGTTTGGAACCTTTGTCATAGTGTTCTTTTGATTTCCCTTTTTATATTTTAAGGTTTCGCCTCGGGTATCCATAGAGTAATTCATGAGGGCTGTAATTATATTATACAAATATTGCATAAGGGATCCAATCGTTCCAAGTGATAGGGTCATTATTGACATAATGCCAAAGGTATTCCGCTAGTGTGAGATGGCTTCTTTCGAGTGATCCGTTTGTTTGTGGATGATATGGAGTTGTTTGTAATTTTTTAATTGCTTACATACTTCTTTAAATAAATCGCTGGGAAAATTAGTACCTTGATCAGTTAATAGCGAATCCGGAAATCCAAATCGACAGAGTATTTGTTCTACAAAAGCTCTTGCAATTGTATTTGCTTCTGCGTTCTCTAAAGGTATAGTTTCAGTTAATTTGGTTAAATCATCTTGAAAAGTTAAGATGTATTTGTTATTTTTGTAAGTCACTGAAAGAGGACCTACTATGTCTAAAGCCACTCTTTCAAATGGTGAAGAGCTCGTCGTTGTAATTTTCATTGGCACTTTTGGAGATTTATTTAGCTTATTTTTCTGGCATGATTCACATTTCCTTATGTCATTTTGTATATCAATTTTCATTGTGGGCCAGAAGTAGTTTGGTTTTAATCTTTTTAGGGTTCTATTTACTTCTTGATGTCCTCCAATTTCTTTAAACTGTGGGCTAATGTTTGGGATTGATATGACTATAGAACAGAGAAGGGCACAAATTAAATTTCCTATCCCATGGGATTGGAAGCAAATGCTCCTTGCGCGACGTCGACACATGAACAGTGTAAGCTACTACGTGTAGCTTACGATCGTGTGCATTCGGCTGTTGCTTTGTTTTTATTTTGGCAGTAAATCAAGTCAGTTGCTTTTCAGCATTTGTTGAAATAACATCTCTTTGCGCAATTTTTTAAAATAAAGCAAGAAATTACGTAAAATTGATCTTCCCCAATCAGCCATGTAGAAATAGTGCTTGGATTAAGCTTACATGCAATACAAAAAGCAAGCCTTATCCAGACACGCTTGAAAAACACTTGCCCTGGTAATAAATTTCGAAGTTGCTTTGTATAACTATTGAGTAAAACACAAAAAGCAAGTGATGTACAATAATACTTGGAAAGACTTGCACCAAGTAAGTGTTTTGCAATCATACTTAGAAAACGCTGACAACGGTAATAGTTTTACAACTGTTCAAAGTTCCCAATCAGACAAACAAGCTTGGAATAAGCTTAAAACAAGCTTAAAAACGTTAGTATAAAGCTTGGTTAACGCTTTCATTTACTATTGTATAACGCTTATATGTAACTGTAGGATTAACGAAAGTGAACCCTTGGAATAATATTCCTTACTTCAAGCTTAATCCAAGTGTTGTTTTTACAATTGGATATAAGTGTTTTAATAAGCTTTTTACAAGTGTGCTACATTCATCAAATCAATTAGCACTCGCGAAAAATTTTTTATTCCGTGGCTCAGTTGGTAAGCCTCTTGTTTATTTTATTTGTTGTGATTTGGACATCCAAGGTTCAATTCCCAACCGGAACATTTTTATTTTTATTTATTATTTATTTTAGTTTGTTAAAATTGAAGCATGTATTTCTATCAGGTATGCGCAAAAGGCACCCATGGGCGGATAGCTTTCACATGCACACGACAGCTTTCAGTCAAAAAAGCTTTGCAGTCGAGACTCGCACTGTTACACTGAATGTTTATTCACATTCGTGCTATCGCAGCACACGAACAGTCGCTGTGCAAACTTCATGCTGTAAGGTTGCGGTCGCTTGCTCCTGCGTTGCCTTATTAAATACGACAAGCTATCATTCATGCATTTGTTCATATTATTTGTTTGTCTGTAATTATGTTTTGTTTTAAATAATAGAGATTTCATTAATTCGAAGAATTTTACTTAATTTTTAGACGAAGCTTGAAGTGTTCAATACGTCAACGCAGTAATAAGCGACCGCAACCTTTCAGCATGAAGTTCAAACAGCGACTGTACGTATGTTGTGATTTTAACAATTAACTAACTCGTGCTTTTCTTTCAGTGTTAACTTGAAAAACAAAAGCTTTGCAATACAAACACAAAACTTTGTATGTATTACTTTGCGCACCCCTGATTTATATGAAAAATTGCATGCTTTCAAAAACTTTTGTGTTTGCTACACCAGGGATCGAACGCGCGAACCACCGCATATGAGTCGGACACTCTAACAGCTTGCCGTAAGCCTTATGGCAAAACACTTGCCCTGGTAATAAATTTCCAAGTTGCTTTGTATAACTATTGCGTAAAATACAAAAAGAAAGTGATGTACAATAATACTTGGAAAGGCTTGCATTAAGTAAGTGTTTTGCAATCATACTTAGAAAACGCTGACAACGGTAATAGTTTAACAACTATTCAAAGTTGTGATGCTCTCATATATATATACATAAATGTATTTTATTTTCATTTTGCTCGCTCAGCAGCCATCAGGCTTACGGCAAGCTGTTAGAGTGTCCGACTCATACGCGGTGGTTCGCGCGTTCGATTCCTGGTGTAGCAAACACAAAAATTTTTGAAGGCATGCAATTTTTCATATAAATTTATTCTTCAATTTTAACAAACTAAAATAAAAAATAAACAAAAATAAAAATTTTCCGGTTGGGAATTGAACCTTGGATGTCCAAATCACAACAAATAAAATAAACAAGAGGCTTACCAACTGAGCCACGGATTAAAAATTTTTCGCGAGCGCAAATTGATTTGTTGAATGTAGCACACTTGTAAAAAGCTTATTAAAACACTTATACCCAATTGTAAAAACAACACTTGGATTAAGCTTGAAGTAAGGAATATTATTCCAAGGGTTCACTTTCGTTAATCCTACAATTACATGTAAGCGTTCTACAATAGAAAATGAAAGCGTTATCCAAGCTTGAGGCTTACGTTTGTAAGCTTGTGTAAAGCTTATTCCAAGCTTGTTTGGCTGATTGGGTCGTTTTTCTCTGCTTCACTTACAATCAAAGAACGTGATAGTATGTGTGTGCCCATCGCTGCTATAGAATCATGATTTTGTTTGCAATTTTCGTTTTTTATTTTGTGTAGCGTTTTCTTTGCTAATTCCGATCTCTTGAAATTTTAAAAGTGGTTCTATGTAAATTTGCGTTATTATATGAGTATTAACCTATATCACCTTGTTTTCTAAATTGTGGAATTAATTTTATTAAAAATTTTTCTTCTGGAGATGCTGTAAGAGGTAATAGTAATATTTTTATTTTGGCTTTTTTATTGAAATTTATTTATTTATTTATTATAAGCTAAGCCTTTGAGGCTTTATAGCTTTTAAAATTTAGCCATTTACAAAACAATTTATTATAATTATATATAACAATTTAGAATATAGCATAATAACTGAAATATAATGATATTTTAACATTGACGTAATTTAAAATTCGATGTTTCAAAATAATACATATTAATATTGTAGAACCAAGGCAAACATGGTTGTGATGTAAAGCACCATGGTGTCGGCCTAGAACGGTGGGAGGTATCAAGACAAACAAGGTCTGTACGCCACACTGATAGGTATAACCATATATATAATACATATCGTTCACAGGAAGGTGGTATTTCGAGAAACAAGGTCATATTTACCACAACGCTGGCACTGAGACAACTAGGTCTTATTTGCCTGTCGTATTATTATATGTCAGACAAATCGTTCTCGCTGGTTGTAGGACAAAGTCCAAAAGATACAACCAGCACAGCACAACCGAAAAAAATGCGTTTACATTCACCAAGCATGTTCGATTATATTAAATAGGAGGTCCAAAACAGGTTCAGGTCAGGTCCATGTAGAATCTACATAGAGCACCCATTAAATGTATGGAATTTGCAAAAGTGTTAAATTTTTTCGCTCCCCGCGCATTTTCCGAGAGAATGGGTGTTAAAAATAAGATCTGCAAAAATAACCACGCATCTCTAGTGGTAAAAAGCCAGTCGCTTTTGAGTTTTATCTCAAAGAATACTCAAAAAATTCTAATAACATAATTGTTTTGTATCTTTTAAAATATCAGTATGAGGTAAAAGGCGATTATATAACTTTTCATTTCAAATTAATCAACAAAGCTGTTTTTGTAATTATTTTTCTTTTTTACGCATCTGGTTATGGGTTTTTTTAACCTCAAAATAAAATTTTTCGAAAAATTTTAAGACAACTTTTGTTTTAAAATGCTCTTATTTATGCTTCGTGCAACGTAAATGCAATATTATATTTTTTGTGAATAGCTATTGAATTGGTCTTCAAGTTATATGAACATTTTTTTACTTATTTTTCGTATTCTAGGCATTAGAAAGTTTCAAAATAAAAAACCTTTATTAAAAATTTTTTTATAAATTTTTCCAATATATATTTTATTATTATTAAGAAATTAACGAATTAAAACATAAATATATTTGAACTTTTAGAAGTTTTGTACAAATACATTAAGTTAACAAAAGGAATCTATAAAAAAAAATGTAATTTGAACAAAACTAAAGTATGAAAGAAATTAAATAAGCACAATTAAATAATGTGAATAAGCTGTAAGTATCACAACATTTTTTATGAGTATGAATGAGTGGTAGTACACGAAATCATGCGTATATACTCAACTCTATTTATAACTACTCGCTGCAACTCTATAATCAGGATGCACTCCTCTCTTTAAATTTCACACCATTTTTCTTTTTATTCCAATACCGGTTTCATCGTCAAAAAACGCTAAAGCAATATTAGGTTCGTTGAGGTACCATAAATGCCGCCGTTATTTACTTTGAACCACTTTTCCAATGGTGCAATCTATTTTTTTGAAATTTTCAAGGTCTGTTAATAATTTTAAGTCATTCATCGGAGCTTTGGTTGAACTGGACAAAGAAACTAATACTTTAAATAGACTCGAACCACAAAAACATTAAATCTACGAATATTTTTCAATAATTGTGCTGAAATGATATTAAAAGTTCAATTTTTAATTTGAATTACACGGTGAGACGACTAAAAAAGCACAAGCAAACCTTATAGAAATTCTTGAAGAGGAACATGTTGTGAGTCCATCGCACTTTGTCAGATTTTCTCAATGTCGTCACAATTTTTTGTAATTAATTTTAAAGTCAAAGTGTTCAAATATTGTTGTGCCGACTTTCATTGAATTTTTACACCCATTTGCCTTGTCGGAAATAAAAACTAAATTGCACTTCTTTTCAGTAGAATTTCACGTAAAATAAGGCTGTATAAAAATAAATTTGATTTAATACACAATGAAGCGTGTAGCGAAGCAAATTCTTTAGTGTTTCGTTAATTTCACAAAAAAATTAATGTTTCTATGAATTTTTTTACAAAATGTTGGATGAATAACAATATTGTTTTCACAAAAACTCATTGCGTGTAAATGTACCTTTTCATTGAACTCAAAAATATCAAAATCGGTTGAGAATTAGCTGAATGGTGGCAATTTTAACGTTTTTTTTTTTTTCTCATAAAACACCGATTTCCTTGTATAGGTTTGCTTTCATACAAGGTGTTGCCATTTCGTCAAATCTTAACCGATTTTGGTCATCTTTGAATCGTTGGAAAGAAGGTTCGGTTAGTGACAAATGTCAATATAGAACTTTAAATAACTGTCAATATGGAACCCGCTAAATTTCGCGTTACAGCTTTTTCAGTACCAATTTTATTTTTTGTATTTTTTTATGTCACTTACCATACCTTCTTTCCAACGATTCAAAGATGACCAAAATCGGTTAAGATTTGATGAAATGGCAACACTTTGTATGAAAGCAAGCCTATACAAGGAAATCGGTGTTTTATGAGGAAAAAAAAAAAGCTTGTGCTTTTTTTTTTTGGTCGATTTTGTCACACAGTGTTATTAAATAGGTACTTGTTTTGAATTTTAAATTTGAAATGTTATATGAATTTAAAAATAAATATTTATGTTACTTACAAGAAACAATGAATTGATTTTTAAAAAGATAAATTTTTAAAGTATATATAATTTTTGCCATCCATCTGGTTTGACTGATAGCACCAGGCCGTGAAATTTGGACTTTGGTAACTTTTCTCCAAGAAATAAAGCACTCAGTTTAAGCATTTCCACGAAGTCATGTCTTGTATAATCAACTTAATTCTGAAGATGATCCTTTATGAAATTCAATATATTATGTCGAATCATATCTGGAAAACACACTGCAATAGAATTATCACTAGTAGCAGATTCAAAATTGTCATGGTTTAGTTGAGGTCACATTTTGCGAAATTTTTAAAAAAGGGCAATTTTTGGACCTGATGTCATAGGCTCGACAGTTTTTTTGAACGATCCAATCGAAGTGCTGATATTGCTAGCCGTCGTGTCGAAATACATTCATATACATTTTTGTTGCACATTCCAATCCACTAACGTTGAGTAAGCTGTTACACCTTCTACTTGAATACTGAAGTACTGAATTACTTTTGGAACTCCAAGTACTTTGGAATTACCGTGTGAAGACAAAATTATAGCTAGTCTGTTACAAGTTAATCTATCAGTACTTGTACAATCCCAATGAACAGTAAATGCAGCATTCGGAGAAAAATTTTGTTTTATACTTTTGAAAATATTTTCTCTGTACTTTAGACGATGCAAGCGGATGTGCTTTTTGATTGATTGAGATTGGTCCCCGGGATACGGAATTTTTTGTCATCTGGTTTTTTTTCCCAACTTTATTCTTAATATTTTAGCGTAGCTAGTGTTCATTCTTTCAAATTTGTTAAGTAATTTTTAATTTAGGTTTTTTAACTTTGAAACTTTCTAATTCCTAAAATACGAAAAATAAGTAAAAAAAACCCATAACCGGATGCGTAAAAAGGAAAAATAATTACAAAAACATCATTGTTGATTTATTTTAAATGAAAAGTTGCATAATCGCCTTTTAGTTCAAACTGATATTTTAAAAGATACAAAGCAATTATGTTCTTAGAGTTTTATGAGAAAATTTTTGTGTATTCTTTGAGATAAAACTCAAAAGCGACTGGCTTTTTACCACTAGAGATGCGTGGCTTTTTTTGCAGATCTTATTTTTAACACCCATTCTCTCGGAAAATGCGCGGGCAGCGAACAAATTTAACACTTTTACAATTATGGGTGCTCTAATGTAGATGTACATGTTGTATTATGTATATCCATAACCAGTAGCTCGTTTCTGCAACTTTTGTCACCGCAGTTCTCACAATATTTTCTCACTTTGACGCCATAATGACGTCATTCTCACTTGCACCGTCTCTGTTATAAAATGAGAAAAGTCGGTGACTCGTCTCGCTCGTTTCAATTTTATTTTCGTAGGAATTCAATAGCCAAAGTGTTTCTGTAAACTAAAATATGCGACTCGAGTCGGCTGAAGTTGTCACTATGTTCTGATTAGGTGAGAACAATTTTTGGTTGATAGTGCAACTTTCGATTCAATGAAGTGGTTACTAATACTTCTACCCGGTACAAGGCATCAACTTAAATTTTTCATTAAGACTATAAATATATAATAAACACAATATTATAAGTATTACCATGCATAAATTATTGAATATACAAACTTAAATATTTTATTAATGAGAATTATTCCATGATAAAAATTTGTATCACTGCATTAAGCAACCGCATGAAAAGAATACTCAGATCTCAACGCATGAATAGGGTTTGTTTTATAAATATCAACATCACTAAGTGTCAAAACATGAAAAATTTGTGTTGTTTATTTTTATACCCTAAACCTGAAAGGTCAGGGTATATTAACTTTGTGCAAACGTTTGTAACGCATAGAACGAAGCGAGTCCGGTATAGAAAAGTATATATATTCTTGATCAGCGTCACCACGTGAGTCGAGCTATCCATGTCCGTCCGTCCGTCCGTCCGTCCGTCTGTGTGTTGTCCGTATACACAGGATAAGAAGAAGGAGTTGAGATAATTGGATGAAACTTGGTACACATGGTCACATGGACCCAAGGATCTGCACTATTGAATATTTTTGGAATCCGCCCACGGACACGCCTACCTCCCATACAACGCAAAAATGTAAAACTGCATAACTCAGCTCATAATAAATCTACAACAATAAAATTTGGTACGTATGTGTTTTATCAACACAAAGACGTCTTCGAAAAATGGACGTCATCCGCTCACGGACACGCCCACCTCCCATACATACCAAAAATTTAAAACGCAATAAATTAGCCTCTGTTCAACCTACAGAGCTAAAGTTTGGCACATATGTTTTTTGTAACAAAACAAAGATAGTTTTGAAAAGGGGACATCATCCGCCCACGGACACGCCTACCTCCCATACAACCCAAAAAGTTTTAAACTCAATAAATAAGGTTATGTTTGTCATAGAGAAATTGAATTTGGTATGCATGTATTTTATACCAAAACTAAGGTGTGTTCAAAAATTGGAAGTAATCCGTCCATGAATCCGCCCATCTCCCATAGCGAAAGCACAATAAAGGCATTAACTGTGAGCTACAGGAATAAAACTTGGTATGTGTAAATTTTTCATCAACATTTAAATGCATATTAAATATAGGCTTCATCCGCCCTTGGAGACGCCCATTTACAATAAAAATTTTTTTTTTGAAAAGTGGGTTTAGGGTATTTCATAGTCGGCCTAGACCGACTTTAAACTTTCTTTACTTGTTTTATTTTTGAAAAAATCAAAGCAAAACAAAAATGTCAATTGTTTCAATTTTATATATTCCCTATCACTTGTGTATCTTTCTTATCACAGAGCAATATTTTCTCACTTATTAATGCAGAAACACTAGCTTTCGTAAAAGTGAGTATTTTGGAACGAAATATTGTGACGACAGAAAAAGTGACTATTTGTCGCAAAAGTTGCAGAAACGAGCTGCAGGTGAGAATTATGTGCCATTGGAAGATCATGATCATTGTCGGTACTGCAGATAATCTATTATTTTATGTTTAATTGAGTACATGGATTCATTTAAAGATATAACATTTGAAACAGAATTAAAGTCTCCGCAAGCGCTTCTTAATGGTTCATTTTGCAAGTAATTTGTTCTACAAAAGTTCATAAAAAGTAACTCAAAAGATCTTCTAGGACGAAGTGGAATATTAAAATAAATTTTACTCAATAAATATGGACTGTCTACATGTCCATACAAAAGCTTAACAATTCAACTAACATTAAGCATAACTCTCCTATTTTTCAAAGTAGGAAGATTTAATAGCTGTAGGCGATATTAATAAGGTGGTAGATTAAAGTTAATATTGCAATAAAGATAGTTCAGGCAGAACAAAAGAAATTTTATTCTGAACAGATTCAATGTCATCGATGTAACAACCATATCGTGGACACCATACAATTGAAGCATATTCTAAGATAGGCCGAACTAGAGAAGTGAATAAAGTTTTAGTAATAAATGGATCATTAAACTCTTTTGCCCAACGTTTAATTAATCCTAGGATACTATTTGCTCTATTTATTATTTTATTTATATGAATGTGAAATCGTAGTTTAGGATCCATGGTAACTCCAAGATCATGGAAACTATCTAAGGATTCTAATGTGTAGTCACATATTTTGAAATTACACTTTAAGAATGGTTTTCGCGAGAAGGTCATGTGCTTACATTTTATCATATTAAGATTCATTAGATTTATTCTGCACCAGCTATGAAGATTGTTGATGTCAATTTGCAAGAATAAACCATCATATTCATTCTTAAAAGACAGGAATAGTTTGACGTCATCAGCATACATCAAGATGTTAGAATGCTTTATGACCGATGGCAAATCGTTTATATAAAGTAGAAACAAAAGTGGCCCAAGATGACTTCCTTGGGGTACTCCAGAGATAACAGGAAACTCGTATGATTTCACGAGTTTAAATAGAACAGATTGTGTTCTGTTACTTAAATACGATTCGATCCATCTCACCATTTTTGTGGGAAATCCAATCAAAGATAATTTTAGAATCAAGAGCTTGTGATTTACAACATCAAAAGCTTTGCTAAAGTCCGTGTAAATAACATCAGTCTGTAAACCTTTTCCAAAATTTTCTATTGTTATAGATGTAAATTCAAGGAGGTTAGTGACCGTAGATTTTCCTGAGAGGAATCCATGTTGACATGGGGACATCAACGACTAAACACTATGTGATAATTGTGAAGTAATAATTGCTTCAAAAAGTTTGGGCAAAGCACTTAATTTCGCAATTCCACGAAAAAAAAAAAAAAATTGGCCATTTCAGCCCTTGAAAGGTCTTTGACCGAGCTTCTTATGATTAATTGTGTTGTGTGTGTTATTAAATGTTTGCACACAATTGACCGAGAACTGGACCTACATGTTTTATGCCAACTCCGAACGGCTAAAGTTCATGTTCTCAAGAAGTTTTACATGGCATTATTTACTCTCTGAGGTTTGCCATTGTCTGCAGAGAGGTGGTGATCGATCAGAAAAATTTTTTATTGAACAACTTTTCGCCGCGGCTGGGGATCGAACCCGGGCACACTTAACTGCATGCCACGGTCACCTACTTTTTTCCACGATAGTTATCAATTAAAGATCTAATACCAGATTTATGCAATGGGATAATGAATGATGACTTCCAGATAGTTGGAAAATAGCAAGCCTTTAGAGAATAGGTAAAAAGCAAAGTGATTGGAGTTAATAATTCTTCACAGCAATATTTCAAAATACAAGATGGGATGTTATCGGGACCACTTTTATACGAAGTTTAAAGATCTTTTAGATAAGATAAAACTGTATTGTTGTCAACTTTTGGGAGGCAAATATTCCCAGAATGAACATTAAAAGGATAGCTACCATTATCAAAAGATGACGACGAGTAAGTCGACTTGAAGAAGTCAGCAAAAAGGTTACAAATGCTATAATCATTATCTGATTCCACATTTCTATATTTCATAAAAGAAGGATAGGAATCAATCTTACGTTTTGTATTTACAAATCTCCAGAATGATTTTGCATCAGACTTAATGTTTTATTTTACTTGTGTGAGGTATATGTTATAGGATTGCTTGCACAACAGCTGATAACTATATTTAGTCGAAGTATAACGGCCGAAATCAATCAAGCTATGTGTTCTTTGATATTTTTTATAATATTTAGATTTTAAATTTCTCAATTTTCTTAAATCATTGGTATACCACACAGGGCCTGAAATTATAGATGCTTTTCTTTGCGGAATAGATCTAGTGAAGCAGTCAATAAGCGTCGTATTAAATGCGCAGACCGCAGCATCCAGATTCTGTGAAGATAAAACTTTTGTATTTAGATGCAGTATATTTTTTAACATAACATTGTTTTTTAAAGTTGAATTCCATGAATGGTTGACTAGCACGATTCTGTATAGATGGTTTAGGAAAATTGAGACTTATTTCAATGGTTGGATGGTGAGAATCTTCAGGAGTGACCAGAGGATCGGTCCTTGATACTGAAGCAATGTTGCTTTCATCAAAAAATACCAGATCGAGCAAACGGTTATTATTATTTAAGTGACAGTTTTGTTGGAAAAGACCTTGACTTGAAATATACTGTATTTTTGTGTTCCTTTTGTTTTTGGGTTTTTCAACTATTGTATGTACGTTTTCATTTTGTTCCTTTTTGTTTGTCATTTGGCGTGTCATAACTAAAACTTTGTTTTCCAATTCTGCAAGCTTTTCGTCTGCAGTGATTCGACTGATTGCGTCAGCATTTGTATTGTTTTCCCTGTTTTACATTTGATCGTATATTCGTATTCTGATAGGAGAATTCGCCATCTATTCTTGACATTTGGTCTTAAATCTTCATAAGCCATTCGAGTGGTTTGTGGTCAGTGTATGTTGTGAACTTTTTACCGTTAATATAAGGTCGGAACTGTTTTACGGAAAAGACAATTGCAAGCAATTCCTTTTCCGTGATGCTATATCGTGTCTGCATCGTTCGATGATTTACTTGCAATGCAAAACATATAGGATTATCTTTTCCAATATACCGTGAGATAAAACTGCGCCAAGCCCTGCATCACTCGCATTAGTGGTTAGTAATTAATTTATTTGTTGTTATGATCCAATAAATTATAACGGTACACAACGATGTCGTCGATGTAGACAAAACATTCAAGTCCTTGTAAATTCATTAGCACGTTGTTCATCAGCCTCTGAAAAGTTGCAGGAGAGTTTTTTAAACCAAATGGCATCCTGCTTTATTCGTAGTGACCAAAAGGTGTACTGAATGCGGTTTTACATATGTCAGATTCTTGAACGGGAATCTGATGAAAACCTTTGGCAAAATATATGGTGCTGAAATATTTTGCTCTTCCCAACTGGTCGAGTATATCAGTAATGTTGGGCGAAGGGTACGCGTTACCGACAGTTAAGTCGTTTAATTTTCGAAAATCCATTACAACTCTCCAACGTTTGTAACCTTCGGAATCTGCCTTCTTTGGAACAAGTAAAAGTGGTGAGTTCCGTGCACTTGAACTTGGGCGAATAATACTATCTTCCAACATTTTATGAACCTGTTTATAAATTTCCTGTCTTTGACTTTCAGGTAGTCTTTATGATCTAACAAATAAGGGAGTTTTGTTTGCTTCAGTTTTAAATTCATGTTCCGAAGTTTTTGTGCAAGTGAGGTGGTCTCTTTTAAAATAAAATAAATCGTTGTAATTTCTACAAATTTCTAAAATTGATTTCTTTTCTTCTTTATTACAATGCGTAAGTTCTATGTGTGCTTCTTTCCTTTTTAATCTACCCTTCATTAAATTTTTTTTTTTGATTTCTTTGATTTGATTTCTTTGAAATCTAATGTGATTTCATTTAATTTTTTTATTTTTTCCCACTCATATTGAATTTTATTTAAATATATTTCTTTAATTTCTTCTGATGTGTTCATAAAAATAACTTTTACTTTATTTTTAATTGGGCGTAGCAGGGTTTCCGCCAAATATACTTCTGGGTTTATTTGTTTCTTGTGGATCACTGCGTCTTTTGAATAAGTAAAAAGGATCTCTACAAATTGTTTGCAGCGAGGGTGCAAGGTTATGGATTGTAGCCCGTAGACATCAGGTTGAGTTGACTCAATCCTGTTTTTACAATTCCTTTCATTTTCCAAGAATAAGGCCTTGGTTTCCCTCAATTTGCCTTTTCATTATTTTTGATGATTTTGTTTTTACTTTGAGGTCACAATGTGATGGATTGCGGCTCGTAGACATTCGGTGCATACTCCTGCTATTCATTCCTATTTTCACAATTCCCTTTATTACCCGAAGGCAAAACATTGTTTCCCTTTTCTGTATTTTTTCAAATATCTACAATATGTTATTTTAATTTTTTTTTTTTATAATTGAAAACAATAGCTATGTTTTTTAACAAGCGAGTTGTAAAAAAACGCTCGCTTATCATATGTAAGCTCGCTGAAATGACACAGGAAACTGTTAGTCGCTTATAAGTTTGCCGACCAAACGAAAAAAAATGCTTCCAAGTTATGTTTCAATAATTGTGTAAATTTCCCATAAAGGTAGCAACAGTTATTTATATACAGTCAATAGTGATTCACGAAGTTAAAATTTTTTTGTACCGAATACTCTTAACAAAATATTCAAAATTAATTTTTGATCAATATTTCAATAAAAACACATAATTTAAAATGAAGGATAATCAACATTTATCAAATATGCTCATTATTAATAAAATATTTTGGTTGTTCAAGCGTTTAGTATTAAAAAACTTTTGAGTATCGGATTTATTTTAAGAACCGAGTTTCAAGTATTTTAATTTTGAAAATTTGTGCAGCACCATCTGTCAAAGATTTGAAGTAGAAATAAAATTGTCAAAAATTAAATTGTTAGTTTATAATATAAGTAAATTATAATTATATAGAACTAAGAAGATTACATGAAAGAAGTTGACTAGGAGTGATGTTTCCTAATATTTTTTTCTATGGGTTGCTAGAACTTGGCATTCGTTTAGGATATGTTCCACTGATAACTGGCCATTGCAGAGATGACAAATAGGTGAAGTGCTTTTACACAAAAGATGTTAATGTGTACGTTTTGTGTGACCAAGTCGTAGACTGACAAATAGGATAGATTGCTTTCGGGTCCAGGAAGCAGGATATATTGTTTTAAGTCCATTAGCATTGTACATTTTTTATCGGTGGTTATATTGACACCATTTCAGATCGCGTTGTTTTAAATGGTAACTATAAACCAATCTTGAAATATCTTTGTTATCCGCTGAGTAAAAGGTTAGTGCCGGTGATCTACTTACAGCTGCAGGGCATTCCATGCAAAGCGGTATATTTTAGCAAAAATAAAAAGCAACATTTCTAATTTTTAACAACGGGGCAGTGAACCTACGGGGCAGAGAAGTCTCAGAGTTAAGTCTCTTATGCAAATACTCTTTTTTCTGGCTCATCACTGCAATTATAAAAACATATATATTTAGTTATGACAAGTCAAAGAGATCAATGCTTAAAATTTACTCAAACTTTTTCTCAATTTTTCCTTTTATATACGTACCTAATTGTTATGTAATTGATTATCTTCAATACCATACATCATGTTATTACTATCACAACCTTCATTTCGCCAAGAAAGAGCTACTTACTTACTTAGATGGCGCTTACAACCGTTGGTCGGTTTTGGCCTGGTCTAAGAATTTGCGCCAGCCTCTTTTGTCGTGCGCTTGCTGGCGCCAGTTGGAAACTCCAAGCGTTGTCAGGTTATCCAATGCCTGGTCTTTCCAACGGAGATGCGGTCTTCCTCGTCTGCGTTGGCCACCGCTGGGTACCGAATCCAATATTTTTTTCGCTGGAGCTTCGTCGTTCATTCTCTCGACATGACCTAGCCAGCGAAGCCGCTCTATTTTTTATACGCTTGACTATATCGATGTCGGCATATAGCTCATACAGCTCGTGGTTCCATCGTATTCGATACTTGCCATTGACGCAGATTGGACCATAGATCTTGCGAAGGATTTTTCTCTCGAACGCTCCCAAAGTCCTTTCATCAGAGCTGCTCAACGTCCAGGTTTGTGATGCGTATAGTAGGACGGGCATGATTATTGACTTATAGAGCGTCAGTTTTGTTCGTCGAGAGAGAGCTCTGCTTCTCAATTGCCTACTGAGCCCAAAGTAACACCTGTTGGCAAGAGTTATCCTTCGTTTAATCTCAATACTGATATCGTTTGAGGAGTTAATGCTGGATCCAAGGTAAAGAAAGTCCTTCACTACCTCAAAGGAGGTGTTGTCAACAGTGACGTGGTTTCCAAGACGCTGGGACTGTTTGTTTGTTGACACAAGATACTTCGTTTTATCTGCGTTCACTGCAAGACCCATTCGACTCGACTCTTTTTCTAGCCTGGAGAATGCTGCACTGACTTCGCGCGTATTGTGGCGAATGATGTCGATATCATCAGCATACGCCAGCAGCATAACACTCTTATAGAAAATTGTGCCGCTGCGTCTCAGGTCAGCAGCTTGGATGATCTTCTCCATTACTATATTAGAGAAGTCGCACGATAAGGAATCACCTTGTCTGAAACCTCGCTTGGTATCGAACGGAAGGGAGAGGTCCTTCCCGATTTTCACTGCACTGCTGGTGTTGTTCAGTGTCATCCTGCAAAGAAGTTTTAGCTTCGCAGGAATACCAAATTCAGAAATGATGGCGTATAGGTGACTCCTTATTGGACTGTCGAAGGCGGCTTTGAAATCGACAAAAAGATGGTGTGTGTCGATTTGTTTTTCGAGGGTCTTTTTCAAGATTTGTCGGAGCGTGAAGATCTGGTCAATGGTGGACTTTCCAGGTCTAAAGCCACACTGATAAGGTCCAATCAGTTGGTTGACGATGGGCTTAAGTCTTTCACACAATACGCTCGACAGGACCTTATATGCGATATTAAGAAGGCTAATCCCACGGTAGTTGGTGCAAATGGTGGGATCGCCTTTCATGTGGATTGGGCAGAGCACACTGAGGTTCCAATCATCTGGAATGATTTCTTCCAACCATATTCTGTATAGAAGTCTGTGAATGCATTTAAACAGAGCTTCGCCACCGGTCTTAAACAGCTCAGCCGGTAGGCCATCGGCTCTTGCGGCTTTGTTGCTTTTAAGCCAAGCTATAGCTGTAAAGACCTCGTTATATTCGGGCAGCGGAACTTCAACGTTGTCATCCATAATTGGGGTATCCGGGAAACCATCTCCACTGGCGGGATTGTTGCCAGCGTCGCCATTTAAAAGACTAAAGAAGTGCTCCCTCTATAACATCAGTGTACTCTGGATATCTGTTACTAGATTCCCATTCTCGTCCTTGCAGGAAGAGGCTCCGGTCCTAAAACCATCGGCCAGGCGTCTTATTTTTTCAAAAAATTTTCGAGTCTCATTCCTGTCGCCATGCATCTCAATTTTCTCGCATTCACGCATTTCCGCCTCTCGTTTTTTTCGCCTGAAAATAGTATCTCTTCCCTCCTCTTCTCTCGATATCGCTTCATAACAGCACGCGTTACAACCGACTGCAGGGTGGCTTTGTAAGCAGTGTCTTTCTCTGCAGTTGTCCGTTTTGACTGCAGCTTGTCGACGTCTAGCTTTCTTTGTGTAGGATTGCGAGCATTCTTAGCTGCGCACAGACGTGTGCGGATCTTGGCTGCAACAAGATAATGATCCGAGTCTATGTTAGCACCACGGATCGTGCGTACGTCTAGTACACGGGAAGAGTGCCTTCCGTCTATCAAAACGTGATCAATTTGGTTGCATGTGTTTTGATCAGGGGACAACCAGGTGGCCTTATGAATATTGAGATGCTTGAATCTAGTGCTACTAATGACCATGTTTCGTGCTGCGGCGAAGTCAATAAACCTCATTCCGTTATCGGATGTGTTGTCGTGGAGGCTGAACTTTCCGACTGTTGGACCAAATATGTTTTCCTTACCCACCTTGGCGTTGAAGTCACCAAGCACGATTTTTAAGTCATGACGGGGGCAGCGCTCGTATGCGTCTTCACGGCGCTAGTAAAAACTTTCTTTGGTCTCGTCATCTTTTTCTTCTGTCGGAGCGTGCGCACATATTAGGCTTATGTTAAAAAAATTTTGCCTTGAAGCGGATTATGGCAAGTCGCTCTTGCCAACTACAAATCCGCATCCAAACTCGTGCTTCTCCGCATGGCCGCTGTAGCTGATATCACAGGATGCTTGCCGTAAGCAACCCTGTCCCTTCCATCGCATTTCTTGGATTGCAGTGATACCAGAATTATATCTTTCCAAGATATCAATCAGTTGGATAGAGGCACCATCCCAATTTAGGGTTCGGACATTCCAGGTGCATATCCGTAAATCATTATCAGTTTTTCGTTTGCGGTAGTCGTCATCAGATTTGGGGATCATTCTTTTATTCATTCTAAAACTTTTCATTGAAATAGTTTTATTACATGGTGGGCTTCAAACCCAACGCACAACCTTTGCTTGATGGCCAAAGGAAGCCCGCCGCTCAGATTCGCCGCCAAAGTATATCGGTATGATAGTTTTTTGACGTTTCCAGGAGACACCACGCGGAGGTTTGAGTCGACTTGAGACGATTTCGACATGGATAATGCTGGCCTCGCCAAGTTGAGGCAGTCAGACACGTTGCCATGTGAAGATCGCCCCCTTATCTCACGCTTAAAAGATATATATTGTCATCACTAGAGTAAGAGTGAACGGGGGAATATTTCACATCACTACTAAACAGACATAGTATCAACAGTTGTAAAACTAATGAATCTTCAGAATTTTTTTATTTTTAATATATATAAAATTAACAGTTATTTGTTTGTCGCGTACGTCACATAGTTAATGGAAGATTTTGCGCAAGGACAATATGGGGAAACAACAAAAGTTGCAGAATAAATTGTAATCAATTCAAGATGAATTTTAAACGCAGATTTAAAAAATGGTGTTCGTTATTCATTATCAGTTCGAACTTAGGATATATAGGCAAAAATCTGAAAATTTGTATTTGTTTCAATAATTGCACCATATCTTTTAAATGCGGGGCAGATTTCGATCGTGTTAAATTTTTTTATATATAAAATATTTAAATTTGTGAACCCAAAATTGAATTATCTTTCTTAGTTTCCGAAATATGTGCCTTCAAAGCTGAAAAATATTAAAATTTTAACATATTTTGAGACTTCAACTTTTTATCCTCTCTTAAATTTTTAAAATTGTATTTTATATGATGAAAAACTCTTCATAAAAACTTTACTTAACTTACAGAGTTATTCTAATACTGACACGCCCCTATGTTTAGTCCCACCCACTTTCTTTACCGTGATTTGTATTAATTCTACCTACACCTTTACCGAATTTCAGTGCCCCAGTATGAATATTAATCGAAAAGAAGTAATTTTGTAAAAGTGCCACGCCCTGTGGATAATCAATCCCACTTTTTCGTCGTACGTTCCCTACCTCTGTATCATTTCATTTTCAGTACCCTAGTGTCAATATTAACCGAGATACAGAGTTTTTTAAAAGTGACACTCCAATGAGAAATCCCCATGGATAAATTTACCTTTATTTTTGTTAGCGAAGTCTGCAGCATGCTTCAAAGCAAAGGCTTCAGCTGTAAAAACTGAGCTGTGTGATAGAAGGAGCCAGCAGAAATTGTTGAACCATTGTTACAGACGACTGCAAATGCTGCAAAGTTTTTTTGATTTGGAATAGAATGAATAGAAAATTCCAGTTTTGATAGTTGTTCCAAGCTCAGAGAAAAATTGCTGATAAATCTCCGGTGTTGTTCTGGATTTAGGAAAATTATGTAGGTTATCAATTATAGACGTATCTTTTAGTAACCAATGGGGTTCACTGGGTTGCTTTATTAGTTGAGGTCTTAAATCAATATTTAATTCTTTTGCTGTATCAATGCACCGATGGATAATTGATTTAACTTCACTGGGTTCACTGTGTTGTTCTGAATTTAGGAAAATTATGTAGGTTATCAATTATAGACGTATCTTTTAGTAACCAATGGGGTTCACTGGGTTGCTTTATTAGTTGAGGTCTTTAATCAATATTTAATTCTTTTGCTGTCTCAATGCACCGATGGATAATTGATTTAACTTTACAAACATGTTTGTGTTTAATGGCATCAGTGAAATCTTTTTATAAGGTGGGATTGTTGCAGTTAAACATTTTCAGCAGAAGTTTGAAAGTAGCGGTTTTAAGTCTATCATTGAGACAAGGTAATCCAGGTTCAGCTAAGACATTTTGGATAGTTGATGTTGGAAAAGCGCTTATACTTTTCCTAACGGCGGTATTGTAGGGAACGCAGATTTGTTTTAAGTGGCTTTGAGCGCAGTAGCCGTAGATAGGAAGTCCGTAGTCTATCGTAGAAATTACTAGCGATTGCGTTATGTAAATAAGCGTATTGATATGAATATTATCTTTTTTAGAAGAGAGATACTTAATAATGTAGACCCTGGTAGCTACTTTTTTTCTTAATTCAAGACAGTGGTTTTTAAAAGTGGGAAATTTTTTGTGAAATTTTTTTAATTTCACAATCAAAAATTATTCCTAAAATCTCAGTCTTGTGCTTGATCTTGAAGACCAAACACGCTTGATTAAACCTATCCCGTTTTGCAACTTTTCTATATACCTTTTAAGGAAGAACTTCAATTTAAGTAATAAATCATTAAATTTGTTTCAATAAATAAATAACTAAACTTAACTTAAACAAACCATAGTGTGAAAAAAAGCCACGTGCTAGTGTGAACAAACAAACAAAAAAATCTACTCCAATGATCTACTCCAATCAAAAAAATGAACAAACCACCTGATTGGAGTAGACCACCGGGCCCTTCCCTCCCCGCACTCGAATTAGACAATTCCAAAACTCTAAAATTAATGACACCGGGTCCAAAATATCTGATAATGACGCGCGTAAACAGAAGTGATTCACTTAACAACGTTTCTCCATTCTTATTAAAAAAAACTATTGACAATGTATGCGGCGGCGAAGTCGAAACATGCAAGAAACTTCGTAACGGTACTATTCTTATAAAAACCAAAAATCATACTCAGGCTAATAAGCTAATAAAACTAACGGCCATCACTCAATTCATCAAAGTCGAAATGTCCGAACACACATCACTGAACTCTTCAAAAGGTGTTATATACTCCAATGAGTTGCGTACTATGCCAGAACAAGAAATTTTTTAAATAGAAAAGAAATAAAAGAACATAACCAAAACGTAGTTGAAGTAAAAAAAATTCTTAAAAGAGAAGGCGAACTCCTAAAACAAACGGGACTGCTTATTATTACTTTTGCTTGACTGTCTTCACCAAACGAAATCAACATTGGATATCAAAAAGTAAACGTACGTCCATACATCCCCCTTCCACTGAGGTGCAAAAACTGCTATCGCTTTGAACACATCGGCGAATTCTGCAAAAACCCTCAACTGTGCTTTAAATGTAGCAACCTTTATAATATTAACACCGAATTAAATGAAGAATGCGAATTTGCAGCAACATGCATCAACTGTAAAGATAACCAAATTATTAAATGTCAACACAGCACATTTGACAAAAACTGTCCAACTTTCGTTAAAGAAAAAGGCGATAACAACAAAGGCGATAACTAGTCTAACACCAGCTCTAAGATTTAAGCAGCCCGCAAGGAAGCAACAGGATGCATTCGCCAAATGTATAGTCCTCAAGAAGATAACTTCATTAACTTCGAGAGCGACTCATACACCAATGTAATAAATTGGACTAAATTCGCACAATGAAAATGACATAATTTGATTATTTTCTTTAGTAAACCTTTATAACTTCACAGCTTATCCATGCCATTCTAAAAACACCGAGCGTTTTGTTCATGTAGCAAATGAATCTGCTTTGGCGGTCACCGATAAACAATGCTTGGGCCACATTTTATCAAAACTCGAGAGCCGTCAGAAATATAGCCAACTTGAATCACGTCAAAATTTGATGAATTTTCAAAACAAATCGAAATTATAAACAATTTATTCCAAGCATTCAGGTTATATCTCAATCGATTTTTAGAAATTGTATAATATGTATTCACAAGTACATCAACACGTTTCCGAACCGCCGTTAGGGTTATAATTGGTATGCCGGCTCGTTGCCACAAAACGATTAAATTTCTAACAGCTTCTTGTTTAAAAACATCCAACTTTCGACTTTTATCACTGTTATGACGCAGATACAATAAAAAATTTATAACATTATACTCCGTTGGTAATTTGGTATTATTTAAGTCACTCCCAACAAAAGACATTTTTTTTAATTGTTTTTTGGTCGATTTTTATTGAAAATGAGCAAAACTCTATAAAACTCTCGTTTGAAATAAATATTAGACGGACGTAATTTTCAACTATTTTTTCACGGGGAAAAACGAATTGCAATAGCCAGTGTTTGAAATTGCTATTTTCGATGTGGCTGTGAAAATAATAACACATTGTTTATTTAGAAAACCACAATAAAAATAGTGTTGATACCTCTTTTAGCATTGGCATTACGGATTTTTTTATGCTTTTACGAGCTTTAAAGTTCCTCAAAATCAATTAAAGGCCTTCCAAGGACTTGTAGGAATATTTTTTTTTTTATTTTGGAAAAAAAAATAATTGGTCCCTTTTAAACAAAAACAATGATATGTCATTCAATATGATCAGACTTTTAATACCGAAGATGTGATGAAAATGAAAAAAAGGGAGCCCTACCTTCGGCAAAAAAATTTTCAAAAATTTTTTAAAAATAGTTCTGCTAGAAATTTCGATATACTTTCTGAGCAAAAGATTAATGATATTTCAAGAGCTTTATTTTGTTGATATTAGGATGTTAAGCATAGTACTCTGCTCGGCTTCACGTGAAATTCCACTCAAATCTCCGTACAAAAAATGACAGCTGTGAAACAACCGTGAACATTTCACAACTTTTTCGTCAAAGTTGTACTATGCTACGCTGCGGAAAATCTAGTACTATTTTCCGCAACATGCATGCTAGCAACATTGTTTTCACGGCAATTTAATTGAACCGACCATTTATTTTGCCGTGAATAGTGACAATTGCCATTTCATTTAAGAAAAAAGTGCAATGTTTATAATTTAAATGATATTTTTGTATTATTTCTAAAGTTTTGCAATTAAAAATTGTAATACCACAATATTGATGCACCTTTCCGCGGTGTTGGCGGTCGCAAAACTTCGCAGCTTGCAGACTGCCATAAACTAATGACTTGTTCTGCTTCACAACAAAGGACATGCAAACCTGTAAAAATATTTATTATGTGTTTATATAAACACAAATATGAAAATTAAAGAACTAAAATGATTTCTGCTTTTCCTCTTATAAATTGTGGCTGTTTATTTACATCTTGTCGAAATTTGTAAACTGATCATCAGCTGTTCGTTCGCAACAAAATATCTGTCAAAATTTTCACGCAACAAATAAATGGCTGTTGCCAGCGAAATTTCACGCGAACGAGCATAGTACTAAGCTTTACATTAGGATGGCAGGAACTGAGATCTGGAGGGTTAGTACTAGAACGGTGCACCTGAGGTCAATGACTGCTATAGAGGTCATAATGATCTCCTTGAGACAAAAACATTGATATACCAAACCTTAAAATCCGACTGTAAACACCAGAGATATGAAGAAATATGTCAATGCGCGACCCCTACGTTCGGTCAAAAAAAAAAATTTTTGTTGGAATTGTCTTGCACAAATGCGTCATATTCGCTGGTTTACAGCGCACTAATGAACACCTAATGAACACCTACAAATATTGATTAAAGAATGCAATCCTAAGATTATTGCGTTACAAGAAACACACCTAAAAAGCGTCACTAATATACCAGTCCCAATAAACTTCCAAATTTATGCAGTAAATTCCCAGATGACTCGATTCGGTGGAGTTGCACTCCTAATCCAAAAATCTCTTGAACATCTTATAATTACTTTTAGCCCAGACTTCGACTCAATTGCAGCATTCAAAAATAAAATTCAATATATTTTCTACATACATACCAAGGTATATTTATAAGGTAGGCTACGTATTATGACAACTAAAAATAAGCATGCGAGTATTGCTGATGCGAGAAAATTTTGGTTGCAAGTTTAGTACTTTTTTTTTTTTTTTAAAAAGTTTGCTTTTGAAACAAAAGGAACAAATGCGGATGATTGCGTACGTTTACATACTTCTCATTAGACCGTTTTAAAATTTCAGAGAGGAGATAAAATAATAATACTTCAAAACCTGAATTGAGCATATTTTCGCATTATACTTGGTCTTTTTCCATACAAGCTTCAAGTAAGGATCGAGGATTAGAGATTAATTTGATTTTATGACAAAATGAGCAAATTTGTCAAAAAGTACAGAAACAGTTTTAAATGAGTTTCCAGCACAACAGTTATTTTTAGAAAAGAATAAAATTTAAGTGCTTCACTTAAAACACTTCCGTTTCCGTTAATTTTGGTAACTTTACCTAATTTTATTAATTTGCGAAGCAATTGCATACATTTTTTTCACAATACAACACAACAATTTAATTTTATCACTCTGACAATCAGGTGTTTAAAGCTCAAGATTCGTGCTCGGAGAAATTTTTCAAGTAAAATTGGAGTAAAAGAGAGTAGCAAACAGTGACATTTTCTTCTTTTCTCTCGTGCTGGAAAAATGTGTAAACAAACGCGTTCGAGTAAGTTCAAGTTAATTGAAGTGAATAGGAAAACAGACCTATAACTTTACTATTTATATAAAGAAAAATCAATTTGAAAGGTGTAAACGACACACATATTTTGCTACTGCCAATTTTTTGTAAAGAAAAGACAAATGGCAGCTTGCTGTTTTAGAGATGTTCGACAAGTTTAGCTTTCTTGTTATGACACGATGTAAAATTGATTCATTTCGCCGTATTGATCTATACGCGGCAAAAACAGTTCCACTTCAAAAAAATACGGACCCAAACTTTGATGATTAGTTCGTTAGGTATTTTTCTTCGTTTGGTCTGTTTCGTTAGTTTGGACTCAAAGCATTTTACCATGGTTTTTGGTGAGTTTTTTAATAACATGAATTCGGTACGTTTCATTAAAGTTGTTGCTGCACGTCATGTTGCAGTTGTCAACCAGCAATATTTTAATGCATTCGTCAATAACGCTGACATAGCAATTCTAATAAAAAATAAAGTTCACTACACTTGCTCGACTCAAGGTTAAGAAATGTGTACAGAAATTCTACACCTTTGTTTTGGCGAATTTCCGTCTGTTGATTTAATTTTAATTTAACTTCACAAATATGCTATGTCTGCGTTATTGCATTAAATACAGTTTTGTTTATTATACATATTTATATTTTGATTGTGATTTTATGTTTTATATATATATTAATATATGTTATTGATATTTATGTATTATTAACTATTGATATATTATTAAGATTGTATGCGTTTTTTATTGTATTATTGTTTGTCATTATAAATAATATCATTCCAATTTAATAAAGGTCAGTTGAAGTCAGAAAACCAAAGCGTAAACTTGTGTTCTTATTGAGTGGTGGGCATTTCTAGTTCATGTACTAGAAACCCAGATTAAGGAACTCTTTTACCAAATAAATTTCCAGTTCAAGTACTGGAAATTTAGTCAAATAAACATTTTGGAGGCCCCGGCGAGATATCCTAGTTTATGTGCTAGAATATCTTCACGCATTATCCTATTTTCACGAGATATCCTAGTTTATGTGCTAGAATATCTTCATAAATTAAACAAACTCTGACTTGAATTCAATTCAACGTAATTTTCTGGTTCAAGTACTGGAAAATTATAAATAAAAATAAAAATAAAAAAAAGAGATGACATCGACATCAGAGCTAGTGGATCACCAGAAGGATCTCGGGGAAGAGATCCAACGGATCATAAAGAATTTCAAAAAGGATCCGGCGGATCGGAAGTCAACGTCAGCCTACTACAACGAGCGGTTACGACGGTTGGAACAATGTTGGGACGATTTTGAAGCAACAGATGGAAAGCTACGTATAATAACGGATCAGCCAATGCAACAAGACTACTTCATATCAGGGTTATACGATAAAATCAGCAGTCTAGTTACCAACTATCGAGAAATCTTCCAAACAGAAGCCACTCGTTTCAAGGCAGAAGAAAAAATGGAAAATATACCAAACATAGCTCCTCAACAGAACATCGCACCAGGACCATTGACCGTGAAGACAGCAACTACTCAACATGTAGCAGAAAAGACACCAATCTTAAGAGCATCATCTGAAGCTTCCATCCAACACGGACTGGTTAGAAAGATGACTTCTCGAATGGTCACATTGAGGCGAACACTTGAAAACATACAAGCAGTGCAGTCAAACAATGCAAAGTACAGTGCATCTCCCAAAGGTAACTCTCCCACAGTTTAATGGCGATTACCTGAAGTGGCAACAATTCTCCGATCTATTTTCCCAAATGATCGACAAACAACCAATATCAGCCAGCCGCGTACCGTGGGGGGGGCGGGGGGGGGCGGTCCGCCCCGGGCGGCACTAGTTTAGGGGCGGCACTGAAGCTAAATAAAGCCTTTTACAAAATAAATATGTGTACATTATCATTTTTAGGTGTACAAACAAAAGAAAGAACTAAACTTAATGAATAAATTTGGCCGCCACAGTAAATGTAACTATATTTATGAGCTTCGTATTGAGCACAACCAAAATGTAAAATCGTTTTTCGAGTCTCAAAATTAGTTGCCAAAGAAATAAAAAAAGACATAATATTTAGGCATGTGCGAGTAGTTGAATTTTCGAATAACTCGGCTGCGACTTGAAACAAGCATTGAATAACTGGTGTTTTCGAGTAACTCAAAGTTTTTTGAGTTTTTAAGTGCTTTAACTTGTCAGTGGAAATGCCCAGTAGAAAAGTGGTTTAACAGAATAACGTTTTTCAACTTAGGTATATTTGGTAAAAATAGCTGTTTTGTGCTTTGATGTGTTGAGTGTGGGAGAAAGGCGGAATTTTCGTTTGATTATGGCGAATTGTAAGTTCAGAGTGCATATTAAGAAATAAGACTTATGCGTATAATTTTAAGTCGTATCTTTTATAATGTTTTTTGATTTTTTAAGGGATTTCACTGTTTTAATAAAATCACTTTGGAGAGGAGTTAGGCGTGGTCTTAACTGATTTAGGTCATTTTCTAATTTAATAATTTAATTATTCATTTTCAAGAACTGATTTTGAGAAATGACCACAAGGTTTCAGCAGCTTCATGCTCTTGCTGAAAAATTCGCAATTCTTACTCCTTTGATTCTCCTGAATGATAAGTTGGAATGTAAACTGAATGAATTCTGTCACGAAGAAATTGACAATGAAGAGTTTCTCGCTGAGAGAAAAATACTTCAGCATATTGTTTCTATAGCTCACAAAGAAACTGATTCTTGTATGAAAGGTCCACTTGAACTTTTAAAATTTATTTTTAAATTAAGTCTAGAAAACGCAGTTCCAAACATTGTTATACTTTTAAGCTTTATTCTAAGCTTTTATTCATAAAAACCTACATTAGAACTACAATGAGTACTTCTCGCCTACAAAATCTTGCCATATTATCTATAGAATACAAGTAAAGTAATGAAATAGACTTTGATAATTAGGGAATTCACAGTTTGCTTCTAAAGTTAACACCTGACAACTTTAGAAAGATATTTAGATCGAACTGTGAGCACCTTTTTTTGTGTTTTGGAGCTAAATTGCAAAAATAGTTTTCAAAAATTTGAAATTTGTTCATAAACATGCCTCGAATGAACGGAAAGGAAGAATTATGAGATAACTTAGCAACAAGTGGGATCTCAAGTTTGTACGTAAAACAAAAACAATCAAAGTTAACACGTGCTAAAATGTTCTAAAGTTAATAAACGGCAAAGTAAACAGAGCAGATAATACAGAACTGTGAGCACCCTAAATGTAATTACCGATTTTGCTAATAAAAAAACAAGAAAAATAATAATTTAATAAAATATTATAAAAAAAATTGTATTTGTATAAATTTCCTTTTCGGTGTCATTAAGGAATAAACTTTTTTATCGTTGGCCTAATTCTAATATGGCGTAAGTCAACATTTGGAATAATAGCGATTATTAACGTTTAAGGGGACCTGACGCCTTCAAAATTTTGTTTATTTTAATGTTTAAAAATGTGTATAAGTTCAATAGAAATAGATATAATTTTGAAAAATTACAAATATATTTTTCGGAAAAATATTACGCAAAAAAATTTTTTATTGTTTTAATCACATATACTGCTGATGGAATTTTTTTAAAAAATTCATGGCGCTTTTAATTTCATATGTTTTGTTCACCATTTTATATATCATAAATAAATTTTATTTTCAACTGTAGGGTATAAGTATAGTGTGTATGCAATGACAAAATTTTATTATGCCAGGTTACTCCTTAAAAAATACTTGTTCAGGTGTCAATATATCATATTTATATTTTAGTAAATATAGAATTCTCCCGTGATATAACAAAACCAAGTAACTTGTTTTTTGAAAATTGTGAGAAATTGAGGTATTGTGTTATAGGATATAATCTTTCCGTATATAAGATTTTTAAGTTTTTTCAAATTATTGAAGAGTTAAATTATTGAAGAGTTAAGAGTTAAGTTTCGAAATTTTTGAAACTTGTGCTAGCCAAATTATTTTGCGTTGCAGTTTTTTAACAATTCAGTCGAACTTAAGATACTGAGAAAATTTTTGTCATATATTTTTTCATTTCATATAAACAAGATTTTTGTTTTTTCACAAAACCAGGCAACTATGAAGTTACTTAAAAGCAAATAAAACATTTATATGTTTCTTAGAACACTTTATTCGTTGCTGTTTTTTCAAAATCAAGTAACTTTAAAGTTGCTTGGTTTTGTTGTATAATATCAATTAAAACACAATTGTTTAGAAAATAAGCTGAACATTTGTTACAATTTTAATTAAGTATCTTATTATTATTGGTTGGTGACCGTGACATGCAGGTTAAGTGTGTGGCTTAGCATGCTCGGAGCCCGGGTTCGATCCCCAGCCGTGGCGAAAAGTTTTTCAATAAAAAATTTTTCTGATCGGTCACCACCTCTCTGCAGACAATGGCAAACCTCAGAGAGTAAATAATGCCATGTAAAGCTTCTTGAGAACATGAGCCGTTCGGAGTCGGCATAAAACATGTAGGTCCAGTTCTCGGTCAATTGTGTGCATAAATTTAATAACACACACAACACAATCGATCCTAAGAAGCTCGGTCAAAGTCCTTTCAAGGGCTGAAATGGCCAATTTGTTTTTTTTTTTTTTTTTTTTTTTTTTTATTATTATAATTAAGTATCTACACAAGTATCTTATTAAGTAAATTATATATAAATCTATTCATTAAACTCAATAAAAAATCTTTTGATACTATTTTTAACAAAATTAATGGAACATATAAATAAATTCATGAATGTTGGTATTTACTCATGGCTTGTAAAACCAATAGAAAGATCCTTAGAATCTGCACATTCCTTAAAATCTTCCCAAAAATTAATTTTTGTGTTATCATGTATTAAAGGAATTAATTTATCTATAATATCCTTCTTTTTAGATGGGTTTTTCACGATTTCCTTTAATTGTACATATTTGAAAATTTCAGAAGATCTTTTTGATGAACTAATGTGCATTCAAAAAAATTTTGCATCGGTTTCGATGGAAGTTTTATAAAAAATTACAATAATCCTTTTCGAAAATTTTGCATTTCATTTTTTTCGGCAATTGCTGTATGCTGGATGCAATAATCTTTTCTTTGTAGCACGATTGAAAACGAATGTTTGAGAATCCTTTGTAGTACGATTGGAAAAGATTGTTTGAGAACCTTCAGATCGAGTATCCATGAAATGATTGTCCATGAGCTCTTCTTCGTCACCTTTTTTTTTATTTGTGGATCAAAATCAGGATCATAGTACGACGATGCAGGACTAAAATCAATTTTACTTTCTCCGTTATTAACGCAAAAATCACTGGAGAGTATACTTATATTTTTGTAATAATTTCCAAAAAAAAATTCAAGGAACTTATCATATAATTTTTGATAGATTATGACTTTCAAATTTTCAATTAAATCGAAATTTTTTTCAAGTGACGACATTGTACGCTGTTTTTGATTATATTCGATACGTTTGAAGAAGAAGATCTGACTAAGAAAAAATGTTCAATAAATTTTTGAAATAATTTTTCGATTGCGGTATTTTGAAGTGAATTTTTTCGCATAAAATTTAACTTCGTTTAAGTAATGTGCTGAAAAGTACTGAAGTAACTTGGTTTTGTTGTAACCCATTTTAATCTAATCAAGGCATTTCAAGTTACTTGTTGTATTTTTTTTTTTAATATTAGTGTTTAGAAATGAGATAGGCAAAAATGGATTGAAGTTTCTCGTAGACTTTTTGCTCTAGATTTTCAAACATAGATAGAACAACAAAACCACGGAAGAAATGAGAGCAAAAATAGACTCATGCGCGCGTTTTGCTCCATTTTTTCCAAACTTGCGTCGTATTAGAAATAGGTTGATGATATGTATATTAGAATTTTTTTTATATAATTGAGAACAATGAAAGACCAAATTCTAAAGTGAAAACTATGCATACAAAACCCTATATAAATATCAAAGATTTTTTTTTTATTGCATATGAGAGGGGCGGCAAATTTGGAATCCGCACCGGGCGGCTTAGCCTCTCGGTACGCCACTGATATCAGCAGTGCAAAAAATGTGGTACCTAAAGGCCAACGTTACAGGAGAAGCTGCAAAGCTAATCAATCATTTTTCGTCAACAGAAAACAACTATGTAGCTGCTTGGACGTTATTGCAAGAACGGTACAACAACAGAAGGGTAATAGTGGCTACGCTAATCGAAAAGTTAGTGAATCAGCCATCAGGAACCTCAACTGCTGCAACAATGAAGAATTTACACGACACAACACGTGAATGCATCATGGCCTTAGACAACTTAGGGGTTGATACAAAAGCTTGGGATCCGATCCTTTTCCATTTGCTACTAAAGAAACTAGATCGAGCAACACACATGAGATTTGAACAATCTTTGACGAACCCAAAGGAGTTACAAAAGGTGGATGACTTCCTGCTGTTTTTGGAAGGACAGTTTCATACATTGGAAGCTATTGGACTTAAGGATAAGGCTGCATTGCCACAACTGTCTAACAAAGTTGTGTCTTCTATTACAACATCGAGCAACAGCTGCAAACTATGTGATAATGGTAGCCATCCATTGTACTACTGCAAGAAATTCCTAAAGCTGTCATCCACAGAACGCCAATCGTGGGTCAAAAAACAACGTTTGTGTGTCAATTGTTTCAAAAACGATCACACGTCAAATAATTGCAAATCGAGATGTTGCTGCAAGTGTGATAAGAAACACAACACACTGTTACATGTGGAAAATGGAAATCAAAGGCAACCAGATGCAAAAATACCGTCAGGCAATGAAACCATTAGCAATATTCCAAATGCAACAGTTTCATCAGCATCAGCAAGTAATGTGTCAACTCAAGGATACGTACTACTTGCCACAGCAAGGATAAAAATCACTGCGGCCAATGGCAATTCAGGGGTGTTTAGAGCAATATTAGACTCCGGGTCGCAGATCAACATCGTGTCAGAACGTCTCATGAAGAGACTTTCCATATCTCCAACCAAGGCTTCCTTGTGCATTGAAGGAATTGGTGATGCTCAAAAGAAGGTCACGCAGAGACTTAATGTCAAGATGCAATCCACTAGTGGCAGTTTTACAACAAATTTGGAGGCATTTGTACTTCCAAGCATTATTACGGCTCAACCAAATCTTCAACTTATACTTCAAATTGGAAGATTCCAGCCAACTTACAGCTTGCAGATCCAGAGTTTTACAAGCAAGATAAGATTGACATTTTGCTTGGTGCAGAATTTCATTTTAGTATCATGGTAGCTAGTCACATACAGTTAATGACTACCGGCCCAATTCTCCAAAACACGTCACTTGGTTGGATTGTGAGCGGAAAATGTGCATCAACTGAACCATCGGCAGAATCATTGACATGTGCTGTTTTTGGGATAAAAACGGATACTGATAGCAAAGATGGTCCACTAATCGAAGCAATTGAAAAGTTATGGAAGATGGATGAGTTTGAAACAACTGAAAAGAGTATGTCGCTTGCAGAACAACAATGCGAAACACATTTTCTGCAAAATATGTGCAAAAATGACCAGGGACGCTTCATCGTAAAATTACCATTTTTACAAAATCCAGCAGTATTGGCGGAATCAAGGGTGATGGCTCACAATAGATTTCTTGGTCTTGAACGTCGACTTCAAAGAAACATGGAGGTACAGAAACAATATGTGGAATTCATGAGAGAGTACGAAAGATTAGGACACATGAAGAAGGTGAACCTTAACTCAATTCCATCTCCAAAATACTTCATTCCTCATCATTGTGTCTTGAAACCCGAGAGCACCACTACCAAATTGCGAGTTGTGTTCGATGCCTCCGCCAAAACTACGACAGGGTATGCATTAAATGATATAATGTATACGGGGCCCACAGTTCAAAGTGAACTGTTTTCAATACTGTTACGTTTTCGGTTGCCACGTTTTGTCTTCACGACCGACATTGAGAAGATGTATCGGCAGATCCTAATACATCCAGAAGATCAACAGTATCAAATCATCATTTGGAGAGAGGATCCAACAGCAGAAATAAAGTACTATCAATTAAACACCGTCACATATGGTACTCGATCAGCCCCATACCTGGCTACCAAATGTCTTCAAGAAATCGCAAACAACAACATGCTAAGTCATCCCTTGGGAGCTCAAATGTTGCATGACAATTTTTATGTGGATGATGGGCTTGGAGGATCAAACAGTCTGGCTACAGCCACAGAAATGCAACATCAACTGATCGAAATACTGAACACACATGGATTTAATTTACGAAAGTGGTGTGCGAATCATCCCAAACTATTGAAAAATATTCCACAAGGTGACCAGGAAGTGAATTTGGACTTCTCTAAGGACAATAATGATTCAATAAAAACACTTGGTTTATTGTGGTTACCGAAGGCAGATGTATTCTGCATCAGAACAACGCTGGATCCTGTGCGGGCAATCACTAAGCGAACAATCAGTTCCGATTTAGCACGACTGTTTGATCCACTGGGATTATTGGCACCCATAATTGTTCAAGCAAAAATATTCATACAGCACCTATGGCAAATAAAGTTATCCTGGGATGAAGCACTACCATCAGATCTCGACGCCACATGGACAGCATTTCGAGAAAATTTGAGCAACTTAAACGATCTCAAAATACACAGACACATATTCAAGGGAGAACTGTCATCGTCAACACAACTGCACATCTTCACTGACGCTTCTGAAAGGGCTTTTGGTGCGGCAGCATACCTTCGAACAACGCTGAAGGATGGCAGGATAATAACGCGATTATTATGCGCGAAAACCCGTGTTGCACCACTCAAAACACAATCGTTGCCTCGACTAGAACTTTGCGCCGCACAAGTCGGTTCCGAGCTCGCAGCTCGAGTGAAAACAGATTGTCAGATAAAGAACCAAACTACTTTCCTTTGGACCGATTCTGAAGTTGTACTTCATTGGATTAATGCACAATCATCCACATACAAAACTTTTGTGGCAAACAGAATAGCAAAAATTCAAAAGTTAACTTCACCTGTGCAATGGCGACATGTCAGCTCGAAGGCAAACCCAGCTGATTTACTATCCAGAGGTTGCTCAGCTAAGGCATTGACTGACAATGCACTTTGGTTTCAAGGACCGATGTTTTTACATGGCAAACAAGAACTATGGCCCCCAATGTGGTCAAACCAGCTGCAATTTCCGTCTGATATCGAAAAGAAAAAGGATACAGCCATATCATTGCTCACTGGGCAAGCAAATGGAGAATGGATTTATCAAATTAATCACCACAATTCTTTCGGTACACTTCAAAGAATAATTGGATATGTCTTAAGGTTTATCAAGAATACAAGGTGCAAACAGAAGTCTAGATCGGAACACATGGTTCTGTCAACAATCGAACAAGAAAATGCAATGGCGGTCATCATCAAGATCATTCAAGCCGATGACTTCAAAGAAGAAATCCGAAACCTGAAGCAGCACAAGGAAGTCAAAATGAGCAGTTCACTCCGCAGTTTATCGCCATTTCTAGATGACACAAACATTCTTCGAGTGGGGGGACGTTTAGAAATGGCTGCACTTCCATACGACGCTAAGCACCAAATGGTGCTCCCGTACAACGACCCGCTGGTAAAGTTACTTTTCATCAAGGTACATGAAGAGAACAAGCACTGTGGACCTCAAGCGTTGTTAGGAACCTTGAGGCAACGTTTCTGGCCTATAAAGGGGAAAACAACAGCTCGATCAATTGTCCAGCATTGTATCCGATGTAATAAGGCTCGACCTCAATTAGTACAACAAATGATGGGAAACCTGCCAGCTACTAGAGTAACACCAGCTCGACCATTAATTAACACTGGTGTCGATTACGCGGGGCCTTTATGGGTGCATTATAAGGTTCGAGGAAAAAGGCCAACTAAGGCTTACTTAGCTGTATTCTGTTGTTTTGCCTCCAAGGCAGTTCATATGGAGTTGGTAACGGAACTGTCAACAGACGCATTTATTGGAGCTCTCAAAAGATTCATAAGTCGAAGAGGGCGCTGCCAAAACTTGTATAGTGATAACGCCACTAACTTCATCGGAGCAAGAAATGAATTGACTGAATTATCATCAGCAATTTACTCATCAAACGCTCAAGACCAAATAAGGAAAACATGCAATGAGAAGGGAATCCAGTTCCATTTTATTCCTCCGAGATCCCCCCATTTTGGAGGACTGTGGGAAGCTGCAGTGAAATCTGCGAAACATCTTCTACTAAGAAGTGTCGCGTCAGCCTCATTGACTTATGAAGAATTGGAAACTGTAATAGTGGAAATCGAGGCCATATTGAATTCTCGGCCACTGACTCCACTTTCATCGGACCCTTCTGATTTAACTGCATTGACGCCAGGCCATCTCCTCATAGGCGAAGCGCTCACCGCCCAAGTAGATAGCAAGGCAAACTCAACGAAACTATCGCTGTTGTCAAGATGGAAATTGGTGTCACAAGTAAAACACGAGTTCTGGAAGAGATGGTCCAATGAGTATCTTAATGAACTCCAACAACGACACAAATGGACAAGGCAAGCCAATAATATTAAACTCGGGGAACTAGTAATTATCAAGGAAGACAATGTTCCTGTTATGCGTTGGCCCCTTGGTCGAGTAGTGGAAGTATATAATGGACCTAACGGAGCAGTGCGCGTTGCTGATGTAAAAACAGCAACGGGAACTTATAAACGTGCAATCCACCGACTCGCTCGACTACCCATAGACACAGATACTGGCACAGAATCAAAGGATGATGAGAATGCAAGAAAAAGAAGGGACAAAATTAATGAAGAGCCACCAAAGAGACCCAAAATTGCACGGCATAACAGCATGGAGCGAACCAATCAAAATTACAAAATTTGATCCAAATGCAGGCATTCACTTTGAACACATCGGATCAAGCAAAATCATTACAAGTGAATGGAAAATGGTTGTGTACTATGATCTCAAACCATTGCGTACGGAAATTCAACTACTAAAAAATGGCACCAATACTATGAATCACATGTGCGAACAAATACAGCCAACAACAATATGCAATGAACTAGTCACACAGTTTCAACGCACAAATACAGAGCTGGACCTTGATAAAGGTTTGTTAAGAAGCCATCGTAGAAAAAGAGGTGCACTTAATTTTGTTGGAAATATTGCTAACTCGTTGTTTGGAGTTCTAGACTCAGAATATGCCCTTCAGATGTCACAAACAATAACGGACATCAACAACAATAAACAGCATTTGACAAGCATGATGAAAAAACAGATATCGGTAGTTGATTCAACCATTAACATCATCAAACATGATCAAACCACAACTCAAATGGCTTTCAAAAGGCTTGAAGGAAAATTGACAGATATTAAAAATCAACTACGGCATAATGAACAGGAAGAACAGAAAGAGCATACATTTCAGATGTTCTTATCATTAGCCTTTCAATTATCTATTATGACATCAAACGTTCAACGTGTTCAAGCAGCACTCATAAATGTTCTTACAAATGTTCATAACGGACAGATCAGCCCTCAATTGATATCACCACAGCAACTTAACGATGAAATTTTAAGAATTACAGCACATTTGGCACCAGCCATGCAGATCCCAGGTTATCAAGGTGATCTTCTATCGATATACAAGTTAATGAAAGTTAAGGCAGCGATAACAGAGAACCATGCAATTTTTCAGATAACTATTCCATTAACTAGTTTGAATCAATTTAACTTGTATCGGCTTATACCAATTCCCACAAAAATTAACAACACTATGGTGGCAATAACTATTCTGGCAATCAACGCGCATCGAGATCAATACTTTCCAAGCACATTTGAAAAGTTACAATCTTGTTTTAGAATGGAAAACTAATTGTATCTCTGTGCCAACAATCAGCCCACCTACAACAAAGGATCAGAAGTTTGTGCCTGCGAAGTAAGTTTATTCAACAACGAAACCCGATCCCATTGTAATCTTGAGCACAGGGAAGATCATGTGTGGACACAAGTCAATGACAGAAATCGATGGATGTTTGCACTAGCAACGCCAATACAAATAACAGCTATATGTGATCACCAGGTCTCACGAGTCTTATTGGAAGGATCAGGTTTAATCGAATTAACGGCAGGATGTGTGTTAAAATATCAACTCTTAACGATAACAAGCAATCCGATACTAACATCATTTACAAGCACTTCCTACACTGCATTTGGACACATTGTCGACGTAAATGTAACAAAGCCAGCATCAGTTCCAGTCTTAGACACCACAGAAATTGAGTATGAGCCCTCACTAACAGATTTGTCAAGGCTGCAAGAAATGTTGGACGCACACGAAATCAACGATCTCTCCAATAAACTGAAAACTCATCAATATCATAGCTTTGCAGTGAGTTATCTGGCCCTGTTCTTGACTGTTATCATCACATTGGCCATTTTCATCATTTACAAGCGGCACGGGAGGAAGCACGAAGGAGCTCCATCAATGACTTCTCCAGCAACACCGACAAATCTACCAATGGAACAACTTTCACGGTCAGAGATAATTCATAACGCCCAGCCACAAGCAGCTCCTCGGTATTCTAACAGCTTCTGCGTGGACATATAAAAGTACGGCTGGATTATTGAACACTCGTTCAACGCGGGAGAGGATGTTGCTGCACGTCATGTTGCAGTTGTCAACCAGCAATATTTTAATGCATTCGTCAATAACGCTGACATAGCAATTCTAATAAAAAATAAAGTTCACTACACTTGCTCGACTCAAGGTTAAGAAATGTGTACAGAAATTCTACACCTTTGTTTTGGCGAATTTCCGTCTGTTGATTTAATTTTAATTTAACTTCACAAATATGCTATGTCTGCGTTATTGCATTAAATACAGTTTTGTTTATTATACATATTTATATTTTGATTGTGATTTTATGTTTTATATATATATTAATATATGTTATTGATATTTATGTATTATTAACTATTGATATATTATTAAGATTGTATGCGTTTTTTATTGTATTATTGTTTGTCATTATAAATAATATCATTCCAATTTAATAAAGGTCAGTTGAAGTCAGAAAACCAAAGCGTAAACTTGTGTTCTTATTGAGTGGTGGGCATTTCTAGTTCATGTACTAGAAACCCAGATTAAGGAACTCTTTTACGAAATAAATTTCCAGTTCAAGTACTGGAAATTTAGTCAAATAAACAAAAGTGTTACATCAATTTGACTCCGCGTTTATTTCTCCGTATGTTGCATACGTGGCTAAAGAAGTTTCACTTTAAAAATAAGTTTTGTTGATATCTACTACTTTTTCAATACTGAAAATAGCATCCCTTTTTCAATACTAAAAACTTTTTCATTACTGAAAATATCATCCCTTCACAATTAAGCATGCAAGAAATACAATTTGAAGGGAAGTGTCAAATACGTAGCTTACCTTATAAATATGCCTTGCATACATACCACCTAACAAAACTTTTAACCTAAATAACTAACATAACGTCCTAAACGTTGATTCGTAACCATGTTTAGCAACAGGCGACTTCAATAGTTGACATAGAAAATGGGGCTCTCCTAGAAATAATCGTAGAGGAAACACCATATCGAAGTTTAAAGATCAAAGGTGCCTCATGGTGCTTAACAACGGCTCCCCGACTCACTTGAGTACCCACAACTCCTTAACAAACATCGACCTTACACTCTGTTCCCCTCTTATAGCTATACAATCTAGCTGGAAACTAAAAGATGATCTCTTTGGGAGCGATCACTTCCCAATCCTTATATCCCTTTTCCAACTCACTTCCCCTTGCACTACAAAACCTAAACCAAAATTTATTATCTCAAAAGCCAACTGGCCTTTATTTCAAAACCTTTCAGATAAATACAGCTCCGATTTAACACCAACCAACCATATAAAGCAAGAAACAGCCAATATCCAAAGAACAATTCTAAAAAGTGCTAACGAAGCTATACCCCAATTTCATCCTAACAAATATACAAGGAAAGTTCCCTAGTAGAACAAGCACCTCAACGATCTAAAAAAAGACAAAAATAGATTATGGCATGTATTAAAACGAAATATTTCAACAAAAAACATTTTAAATTTCAAAAAATCCAACGCACTTTTTCGTCGCACGCTAAAAGAGTCAAAAAAACAATCTACAATTAAATTCACGTCTGACAGAAGCCCTACCACACCAACCTTAAAAATCTGGACAAACATTCGACATTTCTGTGGATTGAAACCTTTCCATACCATTCACTCCATCCACAATTTTGTAAGTACTGGTCCGATACATCATCGGACAGTAACTTTCCAAACCATTTTCGTGAGAAAAAATGACTTCAATTACTACAACCCCGCACTACTCTCCGTCCACAAAAGCTCTTCGAATAGAAATAACATTGGGTTCATCGAACTATCTACCGCTCTTAATAGCCTGAAGGGCAATACCCCTGGCAAAGATAGGATCTCCTACCCCATGATAAAAAATATATCTTCAAACAATAAACACAGACTCTTAAAACATTATAATAATATCTTCAGCAGCTTTATCCCAAAAATTTATAAAACCAGTACTATTGTTCCAATTTTGAAACCCAACTCTGACAAAACAATCCTTAAATCTTACAGACCAATTTCCCTCAACCTGTGCTTTTCCAAAGTTTTAGATAAAATTATTGCTAACCGGCTATGGTGGTTTGTTAACTCTAACAATCTTATCAATAGTCGACAGATGGGTTTTAGAAAAGGAAAATTAACATCTGGTACTCTAGCTTACCTAGATTATTTGATTTCAAATTCTTTATCAACTAAGGGCCACATATCAATAATATCTCTAGACTTTACGAAAGCTTTTGACAAAATAGGAATTCACACAATAATCGATCAACTGTTCAATTGGAATATAGGACCCAAAATTGTTAACTACATAAGAAACTTCATGACTGGCAGAAAAATTCAAGTCCGAATTGGTTCTACCATTTCCCATCCTCGGCCAATCTATAATTGGATACCTCAAGGATCGCCGCTATCAGTTATCCTATTCCTGATAGCTTACAATAAACTTAGTGATATTATTTCATCCCACAAACAATACGACTTCAGTGCATATGCCGACGATTTTTTTATCATAAAAAAACTAAATAAAAATAAAAATATAAACATCGACATCAGCAACCTAATTAGTAATATCTGGTAATAGCTGGTGCAACCTCTCTGGTGCCGAGTTATCTACTTCGAAATCCAAGTATCTTCACATATGCCGTAAAAGAAATTGCCACATTTTTATTCTAAGCAATAATATAAGCATTGAAGACGTATACCACTTAAAAATACTAGGAATCATTTTAAGTAAGAAATATAAATGGAACAAATACATAGAATCCTTACAACTAACATTGTCGAAAAGACTTAACATAATAAAATGTCTTTCAAACTACAAATTCAACTGCAGCTCACAAACTTTAATTGCACTAACTAATTCTTTATTAATATCAAAAATTGACTATGGACTATTTCTCTCCGGCTATGCTCCTAAATCAGTTATAAATAAAATTATAACAATACTCAACTCTTCACTCAGAAGCTCCCTTGGCATCTTGGGACAACTCCAATCAATAATATGCTATTCGAAACCAACACCAACACAATTCAAAATAGAAGAGACTTAATAACCATGAAGCTTTACAAATCATTCATATCAAGTGGCAAAAAACCTTTAGCCCAGAAAATAACAAATACTTTCAACTCAAAAAAATACCCCAAAGTTCCTTCAGTAATATACAAAACTATATCCTTATGCAAAAATCTTGATATACCTTTCAAACCAATAAAATTCATCATAAAAATCGCCCGCCAACCTCCCTCCATTGTATCTGAATCAATCCAGCCTAAATTCATCGCTTCGAGAATTTCCAAAAGCCACCACGGACCCATTCATATATCGTAAATACTTTGCAGAACTACAAGAAAAACATCCAAACTACTCTTTTCTATACTCAGACGGATCAAAAATAAACTCTACCACTAGCTACAGTATAACATACCAAGAATCCATAATAAAAATCGCACTCCTTCCCCACTTTTCTACGGTTTTTACAGCCGAAATAATAGCCATTTTCTAAACCATTAACCATGTGAAAAATAAACCAGGAAACTTTACAATTTGCACTGACTCCCTATCATCTATTGACGCAATTAGAAACTTAAACAACACCAATATTTACGCAACACTTATCAGAAATATACTTGTAGAGTATCACCCTAAAATAACTATAATCTGGATTCCCGGCCATGTCCAAATCGCCGGTAACGAATCGCAGATCAAGCCGCAAAATTAGCCACTAACTCTCCACTAACCACCACCGAAAACCTTCATTTTAACGATACTTACAACTACATAAAATCTGAAATAAACTATAACCAATTTCATCTATGGACACATACTTCACCATGGTACCAGCACATAAATTAAAAAACAAGTATTAACTACTTCCTTAAATTGCAAGACAATGACATTAAAAGCCTTGACCTAATAAAATACGAACGCCTTTGATTAGGCCACACTAAGTTAACACACTCTCATATTCTAGACAAAAACAACCCTTAACCGCCATGCCAATTCTGTAACTCCACCGAACCGATCAACATTAAACACATTCTATCTGAATGTCCATTTCACGAAAATACAAGAATTAATACATTCCCAAACTCGAATCCTATTCAATCCCTCTCCGAACCATCTCCATCCAATATTAAACTAATTTCAAACTTCCTTAAATCAATCAATATTTACAATTTGTTCTTAACATCAGTCTCCTTACATTATCATCCGCTTACATTATCATCTTAAGTTTAATCAATTTAAGTTTAAGTAATTTAAAATTATATTTCACTTACGATCTCATGTACTCCATTTAATATAATTTTACTTATTTTTATTTCTCTCATTTTAATACTTTTACTCATTACTAGCTGAAGGCCTACATATCTTCTTTTTTCCACTATATTAGTTTATTTTCTTTGTATTAAAGCTAATATTAATAATAATAATATTCCTAAAATCTTCAAATTATTGACTGTTGCAATATAAATGTTGTTAAATTTAATAGATAAGTTAGTACAGTTTTTCTTTTTACCTATATGAAGTATTTTACACTTTTCAATTCATGGAATAGCGCCAGAAGATTTTCCCCATTCATTTATGTCTCTAAAGACTAGATTTAAAGAAGAAGATACTGGGGAGATGTCGGAAGTTTTGGAAAATATTATGGCGTCATCTGCGTAAATTGAATATTCAAATATTTTGTATATGGTTATTATTTTACTGAGTTGTTCAAAAGCTATTATGAAGAGAACCTCTGATAATGGGGACTCTTGAGGAATTCCATTATGAAGTGGGTATTGGAAAGTGTTGATTCAATTTTGACACAAAACTTGTGATTTGTCAAAAAAGCTTTAAGTGCATTAAAGATATTTTGACCAATCTTCCAAACCAAACGCTGGCCGAGAACGACATGTATTCCTAAGCGATCGAATGCTCTCTCGAAGTCGGTCGCCAAAATGGTGACATGATTTTTATTTGATAAGGCAGTAGGCGCATAATGTTGGAAGTGGGCAAGCATATCAATCGTATTATGGTTACTTTTAAAGGAGACTTGATTCGAGCTGATAAGTTTATTAAACATTACAAACCACATAAGTCTTTTGGCAATGATTCTTTCAAAAATTTTCTGCAAACAGGGTAGCAAGGATATAGGACGATTTCCACCAGCTTCGGACCTGGATTTATTTGGCTTTGGTATAGGCACAATTACAGTCGTCCGCCATACTTGTGGGTAGGTACCTTTAATAAGAATGTGGTTGTAGGTATCGAGAAGTTTATTCTTGAATTCTGCTGGAAGATTAGCTATCATAGGATAGGATATTCGATCACGGCCAGGTGTCTTGCCCTTAGCATAGCTTAAGCAGTTTTCAAGCTCTATTATTTTAATTTTTGATTAAATTTTTTTTGCAGCAGCCGAAATTATACTTACTTACTTATATGGCGCTTAGAACCGTTGGTCGGTTTTCGCCTGGTCTAAGAATTTGCGCCAGCCTCTTTTGTCGTGCGCTTGCTGGCGCCAGTTGGAAACTCCAAGCGTTGTCAGGTTGTCCAACGGAGATGCGGTCTTTCTCGTCTGCGTTGGCCATCGCTGGGTACCGAATCCAATATTTTTTTCGCACATGACCTAGCCAGCGAAGCCGCTCTATTTTAATACGCTTGACTATATCGATGTCGGCTCATACAGCTCGTGGTTCCATCGTATTCGGTACTCGCCATTGACGTAGATTGACCATAGATCTTGCGAAGGATTTTTTTCTCGAACGCTCCCAAAGTCCTTTCATCAGAGCTGCTCAACGTCCAGGTTTGTGATGCGTAAGTAGGACGGGCATGATTATTGACTTATAGAGCGTCAGTTTTGTTCATCGAGAGAGAGCTCTGCTTCTCAATTGCCTACTGAGCCCAAAGTAACACCTGTTGGCAAGAGTTATCCTTCGTTTAATCTCAATACTGATATCGTTGGAGGAGTTAATCCCAGGTAAACAAAGTTCTTTACTACCTCAAAGGGGGGTTGTCAACAGTGACGTGGTTTCCAAGACGCTGGGACTGTTTGTTTGCTGACACAAGCTTCTTCGTTTTATCTGAGTTCACTGCAAGACCCATACGACTCGACTCTTTCTCTAGCCTGGAGATTGCTGCACTGACTTCGCGAGTATTTTGCCCAATGATGTCAACATCATCAGCATAGGCCAGCAGCATAACACTATTATAGAAAATTGTGCCGCTGCGTCTCAGGTCAGCAGCTCGGATGATCTTCTCCATAACTATATTAAAGAAATCGCACGATAAGGAATCACCTTGTCTGAAACCTCGCTTGGTAACGAACGGAAGGGAGAGGTCCTTCCCGATTTTCACTGCGCTGCTGGTTTTCTTCAGGTTGTTTTTTAGCCGAGCTATAGCTTCTAAGACCTCGTTATAATCGGGCAGTGGAACTTCAAGCTGTCAGCCATAAATGGGGTTTCAGGGATATCATCTCCACTGGCGGGATTGTTGTCAGCGTCGCCATTTAAAAGTCTAGAGAAGTGCTCCCTCCATAACATCAGTGTACTCTGGATATCTGTCACTACATTCCCATTCTCGTCCTTGCAGGAAGAGGCTCCGGTCTTAAAACCATCGGTCAGGCGTCTTATTTTTTCAAAAAATTTTCGAGTCTTATTCCTGTCGCCATGCATCTCAATTTTCTCGCACTCACGCATTTCCGCCTCTCGTTTTTTCGCCTGCAAATGCGTCGCTCTTAATTCCTCTTCTCTCGGTATCGCTCCATAACAGAACGCGTAACAACCGACTGCAGGGTGGCTTTGTAGGTGGTGTCCTTCTCTGCAGGGGCGTCGCGACACTCCTGGTCGTGCCACTGGTTTCGGCGAGGGCGATGATAGCCTATCACCTCTTCGGCAGCCGTATGCATAGAGTGGGATATGTGCGTTCACTGTGCGCATATCGTCGATCAGAGGAGTGCTTTCTTGAAGCAGGAGTGAGATTCGAGTAGCGAAGGCATCGGCCGTTGTTTTGACTGCAGCTTATCGACGTCTAGCTTTCTTTGTGTAGGATTGCGATTCTTAGCTGCGCACAGACGTGTGCGGGTCTTGGCTGCGACAAGATAATGATGCGAGTCTATGCTAGCACCACGGATCGTGCGTACGTCTAGTACACTGAAAGAGTGCCTTGCGTCAATCAAAACGTGATCAATTTGGTTGCATGTTTTTTGATCAGGGGACAGCCAGGTGGCCTTATGAATATTGAGATACTTGAATCTAGTGCTACTAATGACCATGTTTCATGCTGCGGCGAAGTCAATCAACCTCATTCCGTTATCGGATGTGTTGTCATGGAGGCTGAACTTTCCGACTGTTGGACCAAATATGTTTTCCTTACCCACCTTGGCGTTGAAGTCACCAAGCACGATTTTTAAATCATGACTGGGGCAGAGCTCGTATGCGTCTTGAAGGCGCTCGTAAAAACTTTCTTTGGCCTCGTCATCTTTTTCTTCTGTCGGGGCGTGCGCACATATTAGGCTAATGTTAAAAAATTTTGCCTTGAAGCGGATTATGGCAAGTCGTTCGTTCACCGGAGTGAATCGCATGACATGATGCCGTATTCTCTTTCCAACTACAAATCCGCATCCAAACTCGTGCTTCTCCGCATGGCCGCTGTAGTAGATATCACAGGATGCTTGCCGTAAGCAACCCTGTCCCTTCCATCGCATTTCTTGGATTGCAGTGGTATCAGCATTTGTAGCGTGACAATGCAAATCAATACATACTTCGTTCATACTACATATAAACTCATATTGCACTTATCACCCTAAGTGTAAGTGCACTATCAAATAGCGCGGAATTTATTCAACTCCAAATTCCACAATAACTTATTAAAGTTATTGACCGCGTCATATTTGGAATTTATTGAACTCCAAATTCCACAATAAATTATTAAAGTTAATGACCGGGTCATATTTCGTTTATTCTCATAGTTTCACGTTTAGTCATTGAACTCAAGTATCAATGTCGAATTGCATCGATACTTGACTTTCTACTTTTTTCACGTACACCCTTCTTCGTAAGTTTCTTTTTAGATTAAGACTAGCATAAGAAGTCAGTCAAGGAGTGTAACTGTATTGAAAATGTTTGGTCACTCGCGATCTAACCGAAATAAATAAAATTAAAACTAAAATTAAATATTGTGTTTTTTTTTTTAACTTCAATAGCAACCAAGCTATCCTAACATGGCGATCCTGCCAGTCCTGAATCCTTATGATCCGCAGTCAGTAAATTATTAAAAACAAAAAAAAATGTCCTGCAATAAAACTACCAAAAGTGTACAGTAAAAAAAAAAGAACATAATCATCAGAAGTGTAAAGATTATTGGGTCAAACATTATAATGAAAAAGAAAAGATTTTCATTAATAAAGAAGTATTAATTCAAAAGTGATATGAAAGTAAAGAGTATTTCTTCCACACAAAAACAAATTCGAAACAAATTACACAAAGACTAATATAAAACTGTTTAAGTTAAGTTTTTGCAAAAAAAAAAAAAAAAAAAAAAAATAAAAACAAGACCAACTACAAATACCCATATAACAACAACCACCAACAACAACATCAGCAATAAAACAAATTTCCCAACATCAAAATCGAAGCGGGGCAATTTTACGCCAATGAATTTGTAACAACGACGCAAATTAAATCAAACGATCGGTTGATTGCAACTCGTACCGATGAGCAGCTGAATGTTATACAACTGCAGCAGCATTAGCACGCAACAACAATGAGCTGCACATCAACAATAGCAGTGGCAGCAATAATAGCAACAATATGCATATGACGACAACAACAACAACTGCTGCAGATGATAGCTTTACAATTCATTTGTAGCGCAAATAACACAGCAAAATAATATATTGGTAACTACAACAGGGAAATTCAAGCACCAACTTTAATTTCTTCAAACGTCATCATCATCATTAACACCTGTACCAGAATTACAACAGCATTCAACTTTGACTTAGCAGAAAATATATTAACTACTACATCATGAAGTAAGCAAATTCCATTTTAAGATTATACAAATTTATTTTAAATGTAAGTGTTACAATTAGAAGAAAGCCAACTGACTAAACACAAATAGTTTAAATTATATAAATATTTTTTTTTCCAACAACAACATAAATTTAAAATTATTATTAAAATAATGTAAAACGAAAGATATTAAAAAAAAAAACAAAAAAAATGTATTCTTATTATGCAACTACAAACATAAAAGTAATTTTGCAATAAACCTTTCAGGCCCTAACAAACGTACCGTTGATATAGGTCAAGTAAATGAATATAAAATCAACAGTAACAACAAATTAAATTGTGAATGAAAAAAAAAATAATATAAAGGAACACTAGGTATCAAAAAACCCCTGCAAAATGACGTGGTGGAAAAAGGTGTTGAACGGCATATTGATTGCAATTTCGGGTTACGAAATTGGAAAAGAATTAAATACAGAAAAACAAATAGTGAAATATGAGCAAGTAATACATGAAGTAGCAACAAATGGAAAGGAGAATGAGAATTGGCCAATTAGTGGCAATGTACTTTTTATACTCTTCTTAAACTTAATAACATTAATTATTTTTTAAAAAATAAAAATAAATAAAATAAAATAAATGCCTCATACGAAATATAAAAGTATTGAATGGACAGACTTGTATGAAGAATTTAAGAAGATAAAACTTAACTTTAATAAAAGTTATAAATGTGTCAATAAAACAAAACTACCATCAGCACAGACTCAATTAAAGCACATTACAGAACTCATAAATAAACACAATGAAGTAGCTGTAATATTGAAAAATATATTTCATGTTCTATCAGAACAATATAAAGTGTCTGTGTCTGAGTTCTTTACATCAATTAAAGACAGACTTGAGATACTTTTTGAAAGGCTCGAGTTGGACATTATTATCCCAAAAGATTTAATGACTTCAATCGAGGCTAATATTAGTGAAAACTCCTTCGTTTCAGACAGTTCCGCAGAAAAAGTTAAAGAAATAAAGGATCCAAAAACCATGGCCGATACAGTGGCAAACTTTTTAACATCAGCGGCTAAATTGTTGCCATATTTTGATGGCACATACGTAAATTTGCAAAGATTTATGATGTAATAAATCTAGTAAATTTAATAAAAAGCACATATGAAGACGTTGCAGTCAACCTGATAAAAAGTAAATTAACAGGCACTGCAAGAAATTTAATAACAACTGAAAACACCATAGTTGAAATAATAGCAAAGTTGAAATCTTATATAAAAGCAGAAGATGCTCAAGCAGTTATAGCTAAGCTAGTAAATGCTAAGCAAAATAAAAAGCCAACAAATGGGTATGTCCAAGAAATTGAAACCTTGGCAAAACAACTCGAAATGGCATACATTTCCGATGGTCTGCCAAGTGAAATAGCCAAAAAATATTCAACACAAACGGCCGTTAAATCACTTACCAAAAATGCCAAATCGGACAATGCTAAATTATTATTAAAGGCAGGGACTTTCAATCAGCTTAGCGATGTTGTTTCTAAATTTGTTGAACTAAGCAACGAATCAGAAGATGTGTTCAGAGTAAATATGGTACGGTATAAACCAAACTACCGCAATAATCGTAACCAAAATTCAAACAGGGGTAGTAGCAAGTATAATTACCTGGAGGTGGTCGTTATAATAACAACAATAATCAACAGCAGCGAAGATCCTTTAACCAGAATAATCCACAAAATCGCAATAACAATCAGAATCAAAACAATGATAGAAACGGTAACAGAAACGTGAGAGCAATCGATGCTGATTCGGAAAACGGTTACAGACCCCAGCAAGGACTTATCAGGAATAAATAACACATGCACATTACTTAACGTAAACCTAAAGCTCTACAATTATGTGATTGTCGAGAGTTCTAATAATGACTCGTCAAACGCATTTTTGTTAGACACTGGGTCCGATATAAGCAATTAACAATATAATATTGAATACAGATTTTACTTATAAGGTAACAGGTATTGGGGAAGGCACAATAGCAACTTTGGGATACATTGAAAATACGTTCTTTTTCAAAAATTTTAAACTAAAGCATAACCTACAGGTGGTTGAAGACAATTTTCCTATACCTTGTGATGGTATTATTGGATTGGATTTCATCAAAAAGTTTAATTGTGTTTTAGATTATAGTTCATCTAAAAGTGTGTTTGTCATTAGACCAGTTTTTTCAAATTCGTGTGAAATTCTCCAAATCCTTGATGCTCCAAAATTAAATGCCATATCTTAACCAGCAAGAGCAGAAGTTATCAGAAAGATCACTGTTAATATTAATGAGGAAGAATTCTTAATCCCAAATCAAGAAATAGCCCCAGGAATATTTGTATCAAATACAATTGCATGTAAAAAATGCACATATGTCAAAATTTTAAACACAACACATCAAAATATTTTGCTAGAAGATTACAAAATTGCAGGTGAAAGTTTAGAATCATAAACCATATTGCAGATAGACCCAATCAAAAAATGTGATGAAAGAGACAAAATTATTTTACAAAAACTTGAAGGTAATTGTCCTTTGATATTTAGAGAAAAATTATTAAATTTGTGCAGAAATTATACAGATATTTTTGCAGTTGAAACAGACAAAGTTACATGCAACAATTTTTACAAACAAAAATTAAAGCTGAAAGACGATACACTCGTCTATATAAAAAATTATCGATTACCCCAAGTTTACAAACCCGAAATAGAAAAACAAATTAATAAAATTATTGAAGATGATATCATTGAACCTTCAGCGTCAGAATACAATAGCCCTATACTCCTTGTTCCCAAAAAGTTATTACCGGGGTCGGCAGAAAAAAAATGGAGATAAGTAATTGACTTTCGTCAGTTGAACAAAAAACTAACATCAGATAAATACCCTTTGCCTCGTATTGATGACATTCTAGACCAGTTAGGTCGAGCTAAATATTTTTCCTGCTTAGATCTTTTTTCAGGCTTTCATCAAATAGAACTAGATGTTTCATCCAGAGACTTAACTTCATTTTCCAGTATAAATGGATCATTTAGATTTAAAAGATAACCATTTGGACTCAAAATAGCTCCGAACTCCTTTCAACGCATGATGCAGATAGCATTTTCAGGTCTAGGTCCAAGGAAAGCGTTCGTATACATGGATGATCTTATTGCAATAGGTTGTTCGGAAGAACATATGATCAGTAACTTAAAATCAATTTTCGAAATATGTAGAAAAACTAATCTTAAACTACATCCAGATAAATGTACTTTCTTTTCATCGGAAGTGACCTTCTTAGGGCATAAATGCACCGACAAGGGCATACTGCCAGACGAATCGAAATTTGAAAAAATTTTAAATTACCCAAAACCATCTAACGCAGACGAAATTAAAAGATTCGTAGCTTTCGTCAACTATTACAGAAGATTCATTCCCAATTTCTCTCTTTAGTCTATACATTTGTGGGTGTATCCACAAATGAATTTATTTTTTATTTTATTTAATTTAAATTTTTAAAACAATTTATTTATGGAACTGTTTCCAACGAATACAAATTGAATAATCATTTTTACAAATGAAAATTTTTGATTAACAATATTTTGATTCTTAGATAATAATATTTTTTTTTGGATAAATATGAAAGTGTATATTTTGTAGAGTGTGTGTTTTGTATGTTGTGATGTTGGTGTTTATATGTGGTGGTATTGAGTCACCACACATTTGACTAGGCTTACACGAAAAAAAGCACAATTCAACTGGACTGAAGATTGCGAAAAATCATTTGACTATTTGAAAAATTCCCTTATGAATCCCAAAATTTTAAAATATCCAGATTTCAACAAACAATTCTGTATAACCACAGATGCCAGCAAAATAGCATGTGGCGCTGTCCTAAGTCAGGAATACGATGGCTTACAACTTCCAGTTGCATTTGCCTCCAAAAATTTCACGAAAGGCGAAAGTAACAAATCAGTAATTGAACAGGAACTCACTGCCATTCATTGGGCAGTAAAATTTTTCAAGCCATACATCTATGGTACTAAATTTTTAATCAGAAGTGATCACAAACCCTTGACATATCTTTTTGCTTTAAAGAACCCATCATCTAAACTCACCCGTATGCGTCTTGATCTCGAAGAATTCGATTTCGATATTGAATATATAAAAGGTAAAGACAACTGTGGCGCTGATGCATTATCGCGTATTGATTTTGGGCTTATCAAACGCCTTAATGTAGATAACGCACAGATTGCAGTGCAAACAAGATCAAAATCCCAGCAAAACGTATATATAAACCCTTCACCTGTGAAAACAAATGAAATTAGACAGCAAATATATGAAACGATAACTCACAAAGAAATGAAAAAAATACCTTGCCTTAAATCAAATGAAAGCATGCAGAAACTACTCATTATGAAAGGAAAAATAAAACTTGTAGAAGTATATGTCAAAAACCTAATTGTTCAAGGGAAAATTTTACTAGAGAAATTCTTCCCTAGACTTGAAAAATTAGTCAACAAAATAGGTTTCAGCAACATAAAAATAACATTAAATGATGACCTTTTTAAATATACAAGTGTATACAATTTTAAAGAAGTAGGCAACGAGTTATTAAAGAAAATGAAAATTGCGTTAACGCCAGAAATTAAAACAATAACGGATCCAAATGAAAAAACTGAAATTTTAATTAAATTCCACAATGATCCAAGCCTAGGTGGACATAGCGGAATTAACCGACTATTCACAAAAATTAGAAAATATTACACATGGAAAAATATAACCTATGATGTGCGTAAATTTGTGAAGAATTGCGAAAAATGCAAATTAAACAAGTCAGGCATCAAATCCAAAGAACCATTGGTAATTACTCAAACACCTCAAAAGCCTTTTGACAGAATACAAATTGATACAATAGGTCCATTACCAATATCGATCTTGGGTAATGAATACGCAGTAACAATCATGTGTGAACTTACAAAATATCTCATAGCAATTCCAGTTACAAACAAGTCAGCCAAAACTATAGCAAAAGCAATCGTCGACAATTGTATTTTGATATACGGCTCAGTTAAAGAAATACTCACCGATTTAGGAACTGAGTATAAAAATCAAATATTTGCAGAGATATGTAAACTTCTAAATATAAACCAAATTAATTCAACCCCTTATCACCATCAAACTTAAGGAATGGTCGAAAGCATAGTACAACAAGGAAGGTAGTATTAATAAGACTGAAACAGCTGTTTAGCGTAGGCATATAGTGTCAAAATGCTGTGATGACAATTGACGGTGTTGTTTTTATTAACAAAAAAGAAGATTTTTATGAGAAGGGGAAAACAAAATTTTTAAAAATGGCAAAATTTTTAATTTTTGTTAATTAAAATAAGTTAATTTTGCATTGTTTTCAAAAACACAAAATAAGGCGAAAAAGTTTGATAAAAGAAAAATTTGATTTACAAACACTTGTGTTGTAAATTTGGAACAGGAATGCGTACAATCTTTCAAAAGTGGTTGGGGCTTGATAAAGGCACGCGGAACTTATGAAAAATTGACAATAGAATAATACAATTTAGCGCAATGATGGGAAGACAAACCTATACAAAATGTGATTTACTTAAAGAAAAAATTCCCTTTATGTGTTAATTTCGGTGTACATCACTTGATTTTGACACTCTATGCCCACAGCTCGGCAGCGCAGTCAGTAATAATACTACCTTCCTTGTTGTACTATGGTCGAAAGGAGCCATAGAACCTTAAATGAGTACATACGATCGTACCTTTCCCCTGATAAAGCCGATTGGGACGAATGGTTAACGTATTTTGTATATTGTTACAATACAACACCATCGTCAGTTCATGGCTACGCTCCGTTTGAGCTAGTATTTGGAAAAACACCACAGCTCTATAGCTTTATGAATAAGAAAACATCACCAATTTATAACTTTGAAGAATATGATAAAGAGCTGAAATTTAGACTTCAAGAAGCTCACAAGCGCGCTTTAAAACTTGTAGATCATGCAAAGCTAAAATCAAAGGAACTTTATGACAGAAATTGTTCAGGGCAATCAATTCAACTAAATGATAAGGTCTATTTGTACGACGATGCTAGTCACAAACTAGACAACGTCTTCAAGGGTCCTTATCAAGTGATTGAAATGGATAACAGAGGAAATTGCAAAATTACAAACGGTTCAAAAACATTAAATGTACACAAAAATAGATTAAAATTAGGATAATCATGAAAATTTCTATCTACATAATAACACTGTGTGACGAAATCGACCAAAAAAAAAGCACAAGCAAACCTTATAGAAATTCTTAAAGAGGAACATGTTGTGAGTCCATCGCACCTTGTCAGACTTCTCAATGTCGTCACAATTTTTTGTAATTAATTTTTTAAGTTGAAGTGTTCAAATTTTGTTATGCCGACTTTCATTGAATTTTTACAGCCATTTACCTTGTCGGAAATAAAAACTAAATTGCACTTCTTTTCAGTAGAATTTAACGTAGAATAAGGCTGTATTAAAAGAAATTTGATTTAATACACAATGAAGCGTGTAGCGAAGCAAATTCTTTAGTGTTTCGTTAATTTCACAAAAAAATGCATGTTTCTATGAATTTTTTTGACATAATGTTGCATGAAAAACATTATTATTTTCACAAAAACTCATTGCGCGTAAATGTTCCATTTCATTGAACTCAAATATATCAAAATCGGTTGAGAATAAGCTGATTGGTGGCAATTTTAACGTTTTTTTTTTTCGTCATAAAACACCGATTCCCTTGTATAGGCTTGCTATTATACAAAGTGTTGCCATTTCTTCAAATCTTAACCGATTTTGGTCATCTTTGAGTCGTTGGAAAGAAGGTATGGTAAGTGACTTGTCAATATAGAACTTTAAATAACCGTCAATATAGAACCCGCTTAATTTCGCGTAACAGCTGTTTCGGTACCCATTTTTATTTTTTGTATTTTTTTTATATCACTTACCATACCTTCTTTCCAACGACTCAAAGATGACCAAAATCGGTTAAGATTTGACGAAATGGCAACACTTTGTATAATAGCAAGCCTATACAAGGGAATCGGTGTTTTATGACGAAAAAAAAAACGTTAAAATTGCCACCAATCAGCTTATTCTCAACCGATTTTGATATATTTGAGTTCAATGAAATGGAACATTTACGCGCAATGAGTTTTTGTGAAAATAATAATGTTTTTCATGCAACATTATGTCAAAAAAATTCATAGAAACATGCATTTTTTTGTGAAATTAACGAAATACTAAAGAATTTGCTTCGCTACACGCTTCATTGTGTATTAAATCAAATTTCTTTTAATACAGCCTTATTCTACGTTAAATTCTACTGAAAAGAAGTGCAATTTAGTTTTTATTTCCGACAAGGTAAATGGCTGTAAAAATTCAATGAAAGTCGGCATAACAAAATTTGAACACTTCAACTTAAAAAATTAATTACAAAAAATTGTGACGACATTGAGAAGTCTGACAAGGTGCGATGGACTCACAACATGTTCCTCTTTAAGAATTTCCATAAGGTTTGCTTGTGCTTTTTTAGTCGTCACACCGTGTAATTATAAACATTTGAGCTCAAATTTACCAACATTACTGTATTTTTAACAATCTCAAATTTACCAACATCACTGTATTTTTAATAATCCCAACTTTACCTACATTAGTTCATTTTACTGTAGTATTAATAAAACAAAAAAAAAAAAAAAAATGTATATCCTGTATTCAAAAACATTAAATAAGAATTTTAGTAAATAAATATTAATATTTGTACATAAGTTTTTTATTCAACATTTTTCAAAATATAAATAACATAATTTTTCACTTAAAATTAATATAAAAAAAACAAAACAAAAAAAAAATCTTCAAACTCATTTTTTTTTTTTTTTTTTTTCCAAAAGAGGGGAGGTGTAGCGTGACAATGCAAATCAATACATACTTCGTTCATACTACATATAAACTCATATCGCACTTATCACCCTAAGTGTAAGTGCAGTATCAAATAGCGCGGAATTTATTCAACTCCAAATTCCACAATAACTTATTAAAGTTATTGACCGCGTCATATTTCAGAATTTATTGAACTCCAAATTCCACAATAAATTATTAAAGTTAATGACCGGGTCATATTTCGTTTATTCTCATAGTTTCGCGTTTAGTCTTTGAACTCAAGTATCAATGTCGAATTGCATCGATACTTGACTTTCTACTTTTGTCACGTACACCCTTCTTCGTAAGTTTCTTTTTAGATTAAGACTAGCATAAGAAGTCAGTCAAGGAGTGTAACTGTATTGAAAATGTTTGGTCACTCGCGATCTAACCGAAATAAATAAAATTAAAACTAAAATTAAATACAGTCAAACCTGTTTTTGTGCGGTCCTTTTTTGTGCGATTTTATTTTTGTGCGATCTGTTTTATGCGAGTTTTATTTTTATGCGACCTTTTTGTGTGCGATATTTTTTTATGCGGTTTCAGTTATGCTTGCATGCGATATTTTTTATGAAAGCTTTTTCAAGCGACATATTAATGTCGTGAAGTTATTCGCCCTAGTAATGTCGCGGTGAAATTAGATCAATTGCATATTGCGCCATATTCTTAACCTGGAGAAGGATTTGATATTTTCGACGAAAATAATCTTATCGAAATGATTGAGGATGATTCCTTTAATGATAAAAACGTTATCGATATCTTAACTGATCATGAAGATGAACAAGAATAATCGACTTCTAAGACAGCAAACAACATTTATGCAGGAATCCAACTAAGCATCAAATTAGAAATACATTTTCTTAGAATTGGTAACAACTTCAAAAGAAGTTTAAAATTTCAAAAAGAGCTTCGGTCATGTTTATCTGGCTATCGCGATATTTATAATAAGCTAACCAAACGACTGTCGACTTATTACCGAATATATGGTAGCAGATTAAAATTCCACTAGAATGGTGGTTACAGATAATAATTCCCTCTCAATATCTTCAAGTGATGAAAACGATTACGAACCAGATCAAAATAAGAAAATGCGCGTTTTGGACTACGACGAGTATTGAAGTACGTTTGAATATATATTTTGTGAATTTTTCTTTACTTTAAATACAGAAATAAAATCTTTGAAACGTTTCCATGTGTTATTTATTTTGATTGGAGATAAATTTTTCACTTTTTCATAGAACTTGGACATATTTCCTAGGGTAAACTTTTTCATGCGGTCCCTATCTACCGCATAAAAAATTTTTTTCGTAATGGATTGTCAAAGTTCAATATTATAGCTATTTGTGAAGTTTCAGAAAATTTTTTTTTGTGCGTTTTCTTTTCTGCGGTCCCTATCTACCGCATAAAAACAGGTTTGACTGTATTGTGTTTTTTTTTTTACTTCAATAGCAACCAAGCTATCCTAACACATTATAGCTTTCCAAGATATTAATCAGTTTGATAGAGGCACCATCCCAATTTAGGGGGTTCGGACATTCCAGAGGCATATTCGTAAATCATTATCAGTTTTTCGTTTGCGGTAGTCGTCATCAGATTTGGGGATCATTCTTTCATTTATTCTTAAACTTTTCATTGAAAAAGTTCTATTACGTGGTGGGCTTCAAACCCAACGCACAACCTTTGCTTGATGGCCAAAGGAAGCCCGCCGCTCAGATTCGCCGCCAAAGTATATCGGGTGACAGTTTTTTGACGCTTCCAGGAGACACCACGCGGAGGTTTGAGTCGACTTGAGACGATTTTGACATGGATAATGCTGGCCTCGCCAAGTTGAGGCAGTCAGACATGTTGCCATGTGAAGATCGCCCCCTTATCTCCCGAAATTATACCAGCCGAAATTATTGCAGGCATTTAATTAATATTTTAGTTTGTAGCTTTGGAAGATTGAAACTCCTTAGAAAAATTGGTGTATTCAGAGAATTTAGACCAAACGCTCGCAAAGTGACCAGCAATATCAAAAGGCGAGGAAAGTGTCAATGAGTTGGTGTTTATAATTTTTATATTGTTAACTGGTTTTTTTCCTGTCAGCACTCGTATGTCGTACCAAATTTTTTTTGTACTCGTCTAAGAATTAATACTAGCAGTAAAGTTTTGTAAGGAGGCTTGTGCACTTTTCACTGCTTTTCGAAAGATAGCATTAGCTTTTTTGTACAATACGAGATTGATAGTTGTTCTGTTGCGTTTAAAATTATGCCAATTAAGTTGCTTCGTAACCCTTTGGTTTTTTAGGTTCTCGTTACACCAGGGAACCATGGTTTTAATGACCTAATTGATTTGGTCAACAAAGCTACATCTTTGTTGATATTGGAGTTTGGGTAAGAAAAATTAAATTCTTGGCAGGAGTTCTGAAATAAAGTCCAGTTGGCAAAGTCAGTCTTATATTTTAAATTTTGTTTTTCTTTATCTGTTTTCAGATTAAAGGAGATATCAATTTTAATTGGGAAATGATAACTACCATAAAAATTATCTATAACAGACCATTCACATTTTGGAGTAAGAACATTAAAGCATAGACTACGGTCAACATTTGAAAATGTCTTGTGAGTCGAAAAATGCGTAGGGATCCATCATTTAATACCATTAAGTTTTTATAAAGAATTAAATCTTCTAAAATTTTGCCCCTTGAATTTGATACATTAGAGTCCCATAAAGGACTCCAGCTATTATAATCTCCGGTTAAAATAAGTGGTGAAGAAATTTGTTGGCAGATGCTGAGGATATCGTGTAAAGTGAAGTTTTGGTGAGGTGGTATATAATTGTTGACATTTGTGAAAGTAAATCCTAGTGTGATTTCGATAGCTAAGGTGGCTATGGGAGATTGAATTGGTTATAATTTAGGAGGAATGTGATTTTTAATCAGAAGGCCAATACCTTGCTTAAGCGTATTTACAGTGTTTAAATTATGAAAATATCCAGAAAATTGCTTTACAGTGTTTAAATTATGAAAATATCCAGAAAATTGCTTTGGGTAAACTATATTTTTAGTTTTGTTGGTTACATGTGTTTCTTGAATAGAAATAATACTAGGGCTTATGTCTTTTATAATTAATTCTAATTGGTGATAGTTATTTGTGAAACCATTAATAATCCATTGTAAAAGTTTCAATAACATTTACTTATCAGAAAAAATGGAATCCATATCATCGTCCCTAGTAGTGTCCGACCGAAACCAAAATTTTGGCCGAAACCGAAACCGAAACCGAATTTCGGCCATTTTTGTAATATTCGGCCGAAACCGAAACTGAAAGTCTACATACAAATTTGTTTTTAAAAACATTTTATTTTTTTTTAAATTTTATTAAAAGCTTTCAAAAACAAAACAATTCAAACAGATAATAATAACGTATACATACGATTAATATTCTTTGAATATTAAAGTTCAACTTTAAAATAATAAATAAAGAGATACTTTTTAATACCACTTTAAGGAACTTTTTAGTGTTTAGAGTTATTCGGTTTCGGTTTCGGTTTCGGCCATATTGATGCCGAATAGCCGAAACTGACTAAAAGGGCCGAAACTGGCCGAAACCGAAACCGAAACCGAATATTCGGTCGGACACTAGTCCCTAGATATGATTGTAGCGTTATTATCACTAAGTTCTGATGGGGCTATTGAGGGGTTATTATTGAATTAGTAAGTAATTATTGAATAGTGGTGAAGGTTTTCTATGCAGTTATGGTGAGTTAAGATCGTGGTCGTGGTTGTTGTTTTTGTTTTTATTGTTATTGTTGTTGAGGCCTATAGAGTCGTTGGGAGTTTAGCTGAGTTCTGAGCTAAGAGTACTTGTACAAGTGTCGAGAGTATGATCAAGAGTTATGTCGGAAGAGAAAGGGCTTAAATCTGAACTATTTTTTAAATTGTTGGAGTTGGTTGTAGTTGAAATAGAAGGTAGGTGAGAGTTGTTGGAGGAAATAGAGAAGTTTTTATCAATATTGCTTTGTGTTGGTGTAGTGCTTGTTTTAGTTTTACTCGAAGAGAGGTTATGAGTGAGTTTATTTTATTTTTTATTACTGCTGCGTTTGAGTAGTCTACTGATATCTCCAGTTGTTTCTTCACGAAATTAATTTTACAGTTAAATTTGGTGAGAAAATCGCTTCCTCAAATAATAGGATAAGTTAGTATTTTTATTTAGAATACGAAAATTGTGCCTCAGTGTTATAATCTGATCATTAGATGGAACATTTATTGTTTTTAACTTTAGGTGAACAAAGTTTGCATTGAATTGCCTGAAATGGTTGAAACTGTGTGTTTACTGTGTTTCTTAATTCTGCACTGCTGTTCTGTGTCTTTTAAAAGTCTAATTTGTGCGCCTGTGTCTACTAAAAGTGAAGTCACATTTTTGTCTGAAGACTCGAGTTTAATACGAAGCACTGGCTCTTCGTATCCATGAGCTATTTCATTTCCTGATGCATAATTTATGTGATGAGTTTATGTCGGAGTATTGTAAAGGGTTAAATTTTAAGGGCCGATGTTGAATGTGAACCACACCTAAACGTCAAGTTTTTTCTGCATTTCATTTGACATTTTTCAATTACAGACTAATTCAATTTGAACCATGGAAAGATACACAATCGAGCAACGTGTTAAAGTTATTCAGGCTTATTATGAAAATTGAATGGAATGTTACTTCGTGTTTTTTTCGGTCAATTTAATCGTATAAATGTACGTACAATCGGAAAAATCGTGCACAAATTTGAGCAAACCGGGTTTGTAGGAGATGTGAAAACACCAGTGCATGCTCATACACTTGTACTGCAGAAAAAATTGCTGCTATTCGCTATAGTGTGGCTGAAGAGCCGTACACCTCAACTCGTCGTCGTGTCCAACAATTGCACCTCTCACGCTCGTCGAAAATTTGAACCATTGGATGGAGGTGTGCCGCCGAGGTCGTGGCGGCCATTTGACCAATATTTTGTTCCATACATAATTGAACTATACCCAGTGGCGTAGCTAGGGTTGGTGGCACCCGGGGCGGAATCGAAATTGTGCACCCCTTTAGAAGATATTTTTTATAAAATAAGTCGATGAATCTTACTACACATTTTCGAATCAACCTCTACAAAAATGACATATTTTAGAAGAGATTAAAAAATAAACAAAACTATGCTATCCATGAATATTTGATAAAAGAAGTAAGAATTTAAAAATTCAAAAACTAAAAGAATTTTCTCTGAATTGTTCTAATATTTTTGTCTACCGGGCTTACAAGTTGTGAGAGAAAAATTTACTATTAGTAAACCACACAATATCTGTTTTAAATAACTGAAGATTTGACATTATGAAGTTATAAAAACTGAAGTTAGTTTAATATAGAAAACTTTGAATAATTAACGAAAAATTTTGCATAATTGGAGAAAAATAGTACCTGGAATATTAAAATTCATTTATAAAAATTTTTTATAATTTTTATCAATTTCTTTATAGTATCTATATTAATCTCCGCTAGGACTTTTATAGACAAGATTGAGGTCTGTAATTTTTGACTGATTTATAAATATCACCATAAATACCACCATAAATATTTCAGTATCACAATATTGCAGTGATACCAAATTGATATCAGAATTTGTTTCATTCTCATTATCTACATAATTCCCAAAGCAAACTTGCCCAGGTTGGACAAGGTCAGTCATGAATGGCTCAAAAGTAATGAAATAATTTGTGTTTTATTCAAAATCAACATCGGCCCTTAAAATTTAACCACCCTTTATTTACTACTGGATTGGTTGTTTTCACTTAATGGATGTGGATATTGTCTTAAAGTTCAATTATTTTCCGAAATTCAACGATTCTGGAAGTTATTTATATTCTTGCCTTCGCCACAATCTGTACTCTTTGTACTTCTGATTCGACATTCGTTTGCAGTTTGTACAAAATATAGATTGTACTTCTTTTTTTTTGTATATTTTGGCTGTCTTATTTGATAGGAATTTTCATTATTATAATTAGAGTAAATATGATTGTTTTTCCGAAAGCACGTGTTTTGAGTGTGTTCTGACTTTTTACATTACTGACATGTGTGTTTAAACGATGAAGTTTGGTATTGCGACATTTTTTCCATCCGTATTGAATGCTCCTAAGCATCAATGATGGCTTTTTTCAAGTCTGACTTATTTTGATCTAATCTTAAATTATGATTTCGCAAACCGTCCTCGAATGCCAAGTGATCGTTCTCGCTAGATGTTGTGTAGTAGATGTTGTCGGTGAATTGTTTGCTTTTTATTCGTTGTTGATGTTGTTTCTGCAGTTCTTAAAGCTGGTTATACTGGGCTTGAAAAGATTTTTTCACTGCTTTTTTTTTAAAGTCGCTGTTAAAACCTCGGCACGCTTTTATTCACTTTTTTTAATTCACAACCGATGTTGAAGCATTGGTACGCTTTTATTCACTTTTTTGTTTATAAAATATTGAGCCAATGTTGAGCTTAGCGTCCGCTGGTCTCCGTGCTTTCACGCGGAGAAGAGAGACCAGAGACGGAAGAGATAAAGACGGTTGGAATGTTTTAATTAATTTTATTTACTTTATTATAACAGCCTGTCTAAACGAGGCTGTGACCAATGTTGGGTTTTTATACTTTATAATATTACACTAAAAAGGCTCGCTGTCTAGGCGAGGCTGCGACCAATTTAGTTGTTGAGTTTTTCATAGTCAAATTATTTCTTGACCATTTCTACGCCGGTCGGTGGATTTAAAAGGAAAATCCTTAGTTTCCGGGAGCCATATTCCACAAGTTCCAATAATTTCCGATAAGTGGAAATTCAAATCAATATCAACCAATCAATCACTAAATACAAAACAGTCACAACTCAAAATTTTTCGACATCGAATTTTTGTTATAAATCAATTCACAAAACACATATATCACTATCTTTTTCATTATTTTCGTCATTAACTGGAAGAATGATATTTGTGTGTTTAAATAAAAATTGATTTTTTTCTGCAGTTTCAACCGAACAGTTTTAGTTTTCGCTTCTCCTGAAAAGTTATGTTTTTAGAGTTGTGACTGTTTTGAATGAAGTGTGCGATATATTTAAGAAAATGCATCATTAAGTAAATTAACATATTGTTTTACTTTCCCTTAGTGACACGCGATCACGTACGCTTTGCATGTTACGCAGTTGCAGACAACGCAGTTCCATACCAGCAGCGCAGCAACTAAGGTAGGTAAATTAACGGCATTTTGCTAACCGTGCAAGCCAATGCCAATGCAAGTAAACAGGCACTTGCTTTGTTTTTGTTGTCACCGACTTTTAAATCGGAACCACTTGACAATAAAAAACAAAGCATTGGTTCAGTTTATTTTAGTAATTCCAGCGTATGAGCTTAAATTAGGTCAGTATGTTTTTCTTTTCTTGAACGCAGGCAATTTGTATTATATATAATATTCATGTATTATAATTGAATAGGTTAATTTTGTGCTTGGTGCACATCGGCTTTTATCTGCATCCGGGGAGAAGCGCCGCTGATTTCTTCCCGTTCTTTTTCGTTTCCCGGTGCATAATTTTATTTAGATTACACCAACGCTGAGGGGATGCCTCCTATAAATGCGTCAGCATTGTTTTGGTTTCGAAGAGAGGTAATAGTTTAGTAGGAGGGTGGAAAGGTGGAATGACGGTGAAGATATTGTTTAAATTTGCACAGCTCAAATCGTCGGGAAACACAGACGTAGGGAGATTATTTCCCAATCTTACAGTGCGACCAAAGAACGAATTATCCCTGAAATCGCGTATTTCCCTTCCATAGGTATTAACACTTACCGTGGTAATACTTATACAGAAAGCTCAGGTAGCCAACATTGCGTCGATGTCCAGGAGAGTTGAAGCCCCTGTCTAAATGTGAGAATTGTACTCCATTTTAAGCCTACTATATGTGGTGTAGATAGTAAGAAGTTCAACTGCAGGGAAGTATTTCTTGCACCGTTTTAAAAAACTTAGGCACTTGGCAGCTTCTTTCGACACATCGAAAGAAATTTCCTGCATTGCAGATGATGTGTTCTCATTAAAAAGCAGTGGCTGATTTCTAGCAGGGATAATGGAGTTCTGTGGAAACAATCTGGCCAACAAGTTTGCTTTGTCAGCCGGTTCAGTGAAGATTTGGTCATATTTTAAAAGAGTTGGGAGAGACGAAAACGTCTGAGTTTTTACTCATTTAATAAATGACAAAAAGTTTTTTGCTCCCTTTGGCACAGAGAAGAACCTGTTCTCTGACGCGAGTCTTGTGCAGAAACTTTTCGCGCTTTAAAACTGCATTTAAACGATTCCTAGCCTTGATGCGAAGTCTTTTGGTATCACCATTCTTATTAGAGCGCAATTCTGAAAGGCTTCCTCTTTGAACCTAACTGCAATCCTGCTAGTCTCCGTATACTAGGAGTGGTCTTTTGGTTTAATGCTACGCATTTTAGTGGGGATGAAAGACCTCATAACCAATTAAATAATTTCTTGCACCACTAGAGCCGCGGCATTCAAGTTTCTATCAGTGAAACATAATTTCCAATTAAAATTGCGGTAAAAATTGTTTAACGCAATCCAATTTGCCCTTTCATAAAACCAGGCTGTCCTCTTCGGGGCTTTAGGCGTAGAATGATGTAGGTAAGAATATGAAAAAGCAGCAGTTATGGTGCAGTGGTCCGAAAGACCAAGAGGTGCGTTGACACTCACATCACATTTTTCATGATGAGAAGTCAGAAAAAGCTCCAGGACTTTCTTGCTTTGCAGAACAACTCTGGGAATGTAGGTTGGTTCTTTCACTAATCGAATCAATTGGTTCGATTCAGCAAAGGCTCAACATATTGTCATTTTGAAGTTGTTTGGCCCGAGTGACATAACCAAGCCAGGTTGTAGACATTAAAATCAACGGCAACAACGATTTCACTGTCAGGAAACAACCCCAAAATATGCGTAATCGAATCAGAGAGAGAATATACGTAGCAGAAGTGTAGCAAATGCGAACGGACCCTGAGCTCAACCCACATAGAGCTAAACTCTGGATCGGTCACACTCAGATCCGGTTGGCATCGGTACGTTACATCTGCACGAATGTAAAAGGCGATGCCCTACACAAAGAAAGCAATGGCATAGACTGAGAAAAAATTTGTTCTCAGACCACGAATATTTCAAAAATCTATGCGAAAATGACCCGACATTTTCGCACAGTACAAATTTTAAACAAACAAGGGCATGAAAAGTAATTAGTTGCTACTGCAAAAAAGATTAAAAACTGTGAGCATAAAAAAAATGTGCAGAGGCAAGTGTTATGCCTTTACCTCAGCACAGTTAAGCAAACAGTGAAACCTCTCCCACAGACGCAACTCATTGGTAAGGATAAGAGAGTTGAAGGACACGAAAGCAACAACAGTTACTTGCGGAGCGAGGAACAAAGAAAAGCCCCTCGCGTGGCTAGTCAAAAAAATATCGCACTGGCTGTAGCTGTATTGTTATTGCTGTTAGCTGCTTCAACTAAACAGCTGCTTTATTCTTTTGTTTGTTTGCTTGTTTACTTACTTACTTACTTAGGTGGCCATGACAACCCGTTGACGGGTTACGGCCGACTTCATCAGTTCTCGCCAGGCGTCTCTGCTTCGCACGCGCCGTCTCCAATCTCTTTCACCAAGCGCGGTAAGGGCTTCCTCGGCTTTCGCCTCAAACACCTTTTTCGCTGGAGCTTCTTCATCCATACGAAAGACATGACCCAGCCAACGTAGTCGCTGAATTGTCATACGCTGGACTATGTCAATGTCGTCGTAGAGCTCGTACAGTTCGTGGTTCATTCGAATGCGATAGTCGTCGCCAAATCGAACAGGACCACAGATTTTGCGAAGAACTTTCCTCTCGAACACCCCAAGAGCGGCTGCATCTGTTTGCGATACCACCCATGAAACGAAGTGGGTTAGTTGTTCAGTTATGATTTTCTCAAATAATTTAGGGATTGCGCTTAATTTGGCGATGCCTCGGTAGTTAGTGACATCAATTTTGGAGCCAGATTTATGAAGGGGTATAATATATGAATCTTTCCATATAATGGGAAAATGTCCACTTTGCAGGGATATATTAAATATGTTTGATAGAGGAGCACACAGGTTGCTAGCACATTCCTTTAGAATGCAACTCGGAATTTCATCAGGGCCAGTCGAAAAAGAGCATTTAACTTGACGAAGGTTATGCATAACAATAATTGAGTCTATTACTGTAGTTTCAAAAGAGCTGACTGGAGGTAAATAAGGATGCTCAGAACACATATTAAGTGGTATGTTGGAGTAAGTTGATTTGAAGAAGCTTGCAAACATGTTAGAAATAACATTGTCACAAGACGATTCCTCTTGATTGAATCTCATAAGGGGTGGAAAGTTGGAAGCCTTACGTTTTGAATTAACAAAAGTATAGAAGAGTTTCGGATTATCATTAAATTGAGATTTGATGTTGGCTTTATAAGCTGTATAACACTGTTTATTTAATAGCTGGTATCTGCAACGACAAGATGAATAACAAGCAAAGTCAATATTAGAACCAGATTTTTTATATTTTTTAAATAATCGATTTTTAAAATTTTTTAGTGACTTAAGTTCACTTGTTAGCCAGGGTGGACTTAAGGGTTTAGAATTAATTTGCTTTGTTGGGACGCATAATAAGAAGCACCTTTGCAAAGTATCATTAAAAAACTGTACCGAGGTTTCGACGTCATAATATGAATACGGTGGCTTAATAGATAGAATCGGTGACCAGTCAGTCTGCGAGAGTAAGGTGTTGAGTTTAACATAGTCTGTACTTTTGAAATTATATATTTTTGTATTTCGCTTATCAGGTGTAAGTTTATTTTCATTTTCATGAGCAAGTAAAACTGTTATTTCAAGAGTTGGATGATGTTCATCTTCCGGAAATGATACAGGGTTTGAGTGATTGAGATATACAGTAGTGCATCTATCTACAAACACAAGGTCCAGCGTTCTATGGTTTTTATTAAAAGTATTATTGACTTGTTGAAGACACAGATCAGATAACTTATCTAAAAAATCAATTATCCAATTACTAGTGGAAACAGGTGTAAGAAATGAAGAGACATCTGTCGAATTCCAAGACACAAAGGGTAGGTTAAAATCGCCCAACACAATAAGAACATCATTATTTTTTAACATATTATGGACTTGCTCGATAGCGTTTATATGTCTTAAGTAAATTGATATGTCACAATTAGGAGGAATGTAAGAACAGGTAAGATAAGCAATGCAATTATTTAATTTAACTGAAACACAAATAAACTCCAGTTCACTAGTGTCGAGGATTGTTAATTCATCAGATGCAAACGAGATATGAACAGCTATCAGAACACCACCACCGATCTTATTATAACGGTCTTTACGGAAAATTTGATAATTTTTACACATTATTTCAGAATTTAGAATATTAGAGCGAAGCCAAGTCTCCGTGAAAATTATAATGTTATATTCGAAATCAAAACTGTTAATGAACATTGCAGAAAGTTTGGAATTAAGACCCCTTACGTTTTGATACACAAGTTCTAATTTAGACTTGCGATTTGTTAATCGTTTTTTGGATGAGATTGCGGGCTATTTCGCGGGCGAGGCAAGTGTACTACATTTACTAATCGCGGATTATTTTTGAATTCGAATTCGCGTACGATTGTATTTCGTGGCCAGAAACTTACATCAACAATAGTATTAAATAAATTTTCTGGAACTGTCAATCTAAAGGAAGTAGTCGGACGTGCGTTTACATATTTGAATTTATGAATAGAAATAGAAAGAGTCGATGAACATTTCAACTTTGATTTAATGAAAAAATCTATATCATTATCTGTTGTATCAGATTCTAAGCGCGAAACAAAGATTGATTTAGTTGGAGGAATAGCAATCAAAGGTTTAGGAACAGAAATGTCAGAAGTAATTTGTAATTTTTTTACATTGTTTTTTTAATTTGTATGCAATTTGTTGGACATCAGCAACAGTAGGAGCAAGAGAAGCAGCTTGTGCATACGATATTTCAGGCAAAGCGAGAGGTGGAGCTGATAATGGTAAAGGAGCAGACATAGACAAATTTGCCGAAGAAGAAAGAATAGGAGGAGGAGCATCCGTGTCCATGTCGTCAACGTTGTCTTGTTCTATAGAAGGTTGTGTTGGTGTCGAGTCAGTTTTCTGTTTGCTTCGAAGGGTCATATGTTTCTTTTTTCGCTTTGGTGAAGGAATTGACTCATCAATATATTTAAACTCATTGAAAAGAGTTTGATATTTTAAAAATTTATCAGAAAGTGAAGAAAATCCTCTACTTATTTCCGAGAAACCTTGCTTCGTTTGCTTAAAAAGTTTATAAAAGTTAATGTCGGCCAACCTACACTTCTCACAAGACCAACGCAACCCTTTACCTTCTTCAATGGCAATAATGGAACAATATTGTCACATTCCCAACATGACAAAAATCGTTCATTTTCACCTTTAGTGGAGCAGCCAGGCTTAGCACAAACCATTTTTTTTTTTTTTTTTTTTTTTTTTTTTTTAGTTTAACAATTTATTTAATTTAAAGAAAGAAAAAGAAAACAATAAAGTAAACAGATATAAAAGTAAATAGTGGCGAAAGTTTAAAACAAAGAGATAAAAACTCTGAGGCACCCTGTGGGAATAGCTAAAAGAAGTGCCTACAGGTATGCAACGCTATTTTACTTAACTTAAGAGAAGCTAAGAAATAAAATAGTGAAATGTCAACAAATAAAAAGAACAACAAGAACAGAATTTAAAGAAAAGAAATGAAGCACAACAATGTTTGTATGTTTTTGTTTTTGTTGATTTTTTTTTTCACTGCTTATAAAAATTAGCACAAGTGTCAAGCACTTAAAACTTATGCACTTATATATATATTTTAAACGCGGAAATTATTGCAATTCGCGGAAAACTGTGCACAATTTTTAAAGGCACAGAAACACTCAATTCTATAAACGAATTAAACGACCGAAATTACGTATTTAAACCGTTTATTAAATAACACAAATTATAAATTGAAAAATAATTAAAACACGACCAGAAATTTTCGATGCTGAAAGTTCGACGGAGTTGCCAGACTTGCAGAGCCTTATCAACTTTGCAGGTATACCGAACTCAGACATTGTTGCGTACAGGCAATCCCGAATCGGGCTATCGAACGCAGCTTTGTAATCAACAAAGAGATGATGTGTGTCGATTTGGTTTTCGTGGGTTTTCTCCAGGATTTGGCGTAGTGTAAAAATCTGGTCTATGGAGGACTTGCCAGGACGAAAGCCACACTGATAAGGTCCAATCAGTGTTTTGGTATGCGGCTTCAATCTTTCACACAATACGCTCGAAAGAACCTTGCATGCGATGGAAATAAGACTGATACCTCGGTAGTTGGCGCAGATTGTCGGGTCTCCTTTCTTAAGTAAAGGACAAAGCACACTGAGATTCCAATCGTCGGGCATGCTTTCTGCTAGCCATATTTTGCTGATGAGTTGATGCATGCACCTTATAAATTCACCGCCACCGGTTTTAAACAATTCAGCAGCCAGGCCGGCAGCACCTGCGGCTTTGTTGTTTTTGAGTCGCTGAATAGCGACTTTAACCTCGTCATGGCTAGGTGGTGGAATTTCCACTCCATCATCGTCGATTGGTGGTGTCAGACTGCATTCTCCAAGGGCGGAATTGTTGGGATCGTCGCCTGCAAGCAGATTGGAAAAATGCTGTCTCCATAATTTCAATACGCACTGCGTATCTGTAACCAGATCACCATTCTCATCTCTACAAGTGGATGCTCCGGGCTTGAAACCTTGGGTTAGACGCTTAACCTGCTGGTAGAATTTTCGATCATCCTTCTTGCCCTGGTACTCCTCAATTTTTTCTCGCTCACGCTTTTCCTGCTCCCTTTTTTACGTCTGAAAAGGCATCTCTCTTCCTTCCTCTTATCGCGATAGCTTTCGTGCATGGCTCGCGTTGCAGCTGACTGTAGCGTCTTTTTATATGCGGCGTATTTTGCTGCTGCCACATCGCGACTCTCCTGGTCATACCATTGGTTGCGAGGTTGCGGGCGCCGAAAACCAATGACTTCTTCAGCAGCAGTGCGCATGGAGTGGGATATATGCGCCCAAAGTCCGCCAGCGTCGTCGAGGCAAGAGTAAGGTTGGTTGAGCTTAACCGAGAGTTGAGCGGAGTAGGCCTCGGCGGTCCGTTGTGATAGCAGCTTATCGACATCAAGCTTTCGTTGCACACCTGTGCATACATTCTTCGCATTGCACAATCGCATGCGGATCTTGGCTGCAACAAGATAATGTTCGGAGTCAATATTGACCCCCCGAAATGTGCGCACATCCAGTACACTTGAAGCGTGCCTTCCGTCGATCACAACATGATCAATTTGGTTTCGCGTTTTTTGATCCGGGGACAGCCAGATTGCCTTTTGGATATCGGGGTGTTGGAATCTGGTGCTACTAACTACCATGTTTCGCGCCGCGGCGAAGTCGATCAGTCTTAGACCGTTATTCGAAGTGGTCTCGTGGAGACTGAACCGACCGACAGTGGAGCCAAAGATGCCTTCTTTTCCGACATTCGCGTTAAAATCGCCGAGAACTTTTTTTACGTCGTGGGCCTGGCAGCGATCATACACGTTCTCTAGGCTCGCGTAGAAGGTGTCCTTGACAGCATCGTCCTTTTCCTCCGTCGGGGCATGTGCGCAAATTAGGCTGATGTAGAAGAATTTCGCCTTGACGCGGATTGTCGCCAGCCTTTCGTTCACAGGTGTGAACCGGGAAACAAGATGGCGTAGTTTCCGACTTACGACGAATACGCATCCAAATTCACGCTTCTCCGCATGGCAGCTGTAGAAGATATCGCAGTCTGCTCTCTTAGAGCAGCCTTGTCCTTTCCATCGCATCTCCTGGATGGCGGTGATGTCAGCCTTTATTATTTCGAGGGCTTCCGCCAGTTGGACAGTGGTACCTTCCCTGTAAAGGGTCCGGACATTCCAGGTGCATATCCGTAAATCATTATCCGTTTTTCGTTTGCGGTGGTCGTCAACGTAGTGGGGGTTCATATCCGAGGCTGATTTTGTTTTCATTGGGAAGTTATAATGTGGTTGGGACCCAAACCCTACGCACATTCCATATTTAAGGTCTTGAAGAGACCCCTCAAGTTTATAGTCTAGAGGAGACCTCGCCGCTCAAATTAGCCGCCAAAGTTTATCGGGTGATAGTTTTTGACGTTTCCAGGAGACACCACGCGGAGGTTTTGAGTCGACTTGAGACGATTTCGACATGGATAATGCTGGCCTCGCCAAGTTGAGGCAATCAGACACGTTGCCATGTGAAGATCGCCCCCTTGTCTCCCAGTTTTTGCTTGTTTATTTATGTTTAATTTCGTTGATTTTGTTGTTATTATTGAAGTAACTTGAGTAAGCTATTTTTTTTTATTATGTTTGGCCGAACATAGTTAATTTACGGCACTTTTTAATATTATTTGTCTTTTTAATTTAACACTTAACATAACTCTGAACACAGAACAAATAATTTTTTATTTATTTATTTATTTATTTAGAAATAGTGTTTACATATAAGACAGAATCTGTTGCATGTTTGGTTGTACATTATAAATGTCTTTATTTTACAAATATTTACACTAATAATTTTGACAATAATAATTTCTAGTGCTCGCGCTGGACGCTAGGAGTCTGCGTTCACTGCAAGACCCATTCGACTCGACTCTTTTTCTAGCCTGGAGAATGCTGCACTGACTTCGCGCGTATTGTGGCCAATGATGTCGAAAATTGTGCCCCTGCATCTCGGGTCAGCCGCTGGGATGATCTTCTCCATTACTATATTAAAGAATTCGCACGAAAAGGAATCACCTTGTCTGAAACCTCGCTTGGTATCGAACGGAAGGGAGAGGTCCTTCCCGATTTTCACTGCACTGCTGGTGTTGTTCAGTGTCATCCTGCAAAGACGTATTAGCTTCGCAGGAATACCAAATTCAGACATGATGACATGATGGCACACTGATAAGGTCCAATCAGTTGGTTAACGATGGGCTTCAGTCTTTCACACAATACGCTCGACAGGACCTTATATGCGATATTAAGAAGGCTAATCCCATGGTTGTTGGCGCAAATGGTGGGATCGCCTTTCATGTGGCTTGGGCAGAGCACACTGAGGTTCCAATCATCTGGAATGCATTCTTCCGACCTTATTCTGCATAGAAGTCTGTGAATGCATTTAAACAGAGCTTCGCCACCGGTCTTAAATAGCTCAGCCGGTAGGTCATCAGCCCCTACGCCTTTATTGTTTTTAAGCCGAGCTATACCTGTTAAGACCTCGTTATAGTCGGGCAGCGGAACTTCAACACTGTCATCCATAATTGGGGTTTCCGGAATATCATCTCCATTGATGTCTTTGTTAGCACCTCGGATCGTGCGTACGTAGTACACTGGAAGAGTGCATTCCGTCAATCAAAACGTGATCAATTTGGTTGCATGTTTTTTGATCAGGGGACAGCCAGGTGGCCTTATGAATATTGAAATGCTTGAATCTAGTGCTACTTACGACCATGTTTCGTGCTGCGGCGAAGTCAATCAACCTCAATCCGTTATCGGATGTGTTGTCGTGGAGGCTGAACTTTCCGACTGTTGGACCAAATTTGTTTTCCTTACCCACCTTGGCGTTGAAGTCACCAAGCACGATTTTTATGTCATGACAAGGGCACCGCTCGTATGTGTCTTCAAGGCACTCGTAAAAACTTTCTTTGGTCTCGGCATCTTGTTCTTTTGTCGGGGCGTGCGCACATATTAGGCTTATGTTAAAAAATTTTGCCTTGAAGCGGATTATGGCAAGTCGTTCGTTCACAGGAGTGATTCGCAGGACATGATGCCGAATTCTCTTGCCAACTACAAATCCGCATCCAAACTCGTGCTTCTCCGCATGGCCGCTGTAGTAGATATCACAGGATGCTTGCCGTAAGCAACCTTGTCCCTTCCATCGCATTTCTTGAATTGCAGTGATATCAGCATTATATCTTTCCAAGATATCAATCAGTGGATGGAGGCACCATCCCAATTTAGGGGGTTCGGACATTCCAGGTGCATATCCGTAAATCATTATCAGTTTTTCGTTTGCGGTAGTCGTCATCAGATTTGGGGATCATTCTTTTATTTATTCTTGTACTTTTCATTGAAATGCTTTTTTGTGTGGTGGGCTTCAAACCCAACGCACAACCTTTGCTTGATGACCAAACGAAGCCCGCCGCTCAGATTCGCCGCCAAAGTTTATCGGTCGATAGTTTTTTGACGTTTCCAGGAGACACCACGCGGAGGTTTGAGTCGACTTGAAACGATTTCCACATGGATAATGCTGACCTCGCCAAGTCTAAGCAGTCAGACACGTTGCCATGTGAAGATCGCCCCTTTTCTCCCTATTTATAGTTATTTACTAAACCTAAGATTGCCTGAACTTCCTTTCTATTTCTCGGAACTGGTATATATTTTACACATACCAGTTTTCTGGATCTTTTTAAGGCCAATTGTTAAATTTGCTTCTTATAGACATTTTTCGACCTCGCTGAGCATTTTCAGGTGGGTATCGAAATCAGCTGCTATGATGTTAGCATCATCGAGATACGTAAGAACGTTTGATTTGAGTCTTTGCGGAAAGACCTTGTCCATTAACCGGCAAAAGAGTTGCGCGGCATTGCATAGGCCGAATGGCATCACAGAAAACTGATATAGTAGACGTCCTGGCACAGTAAAAGCAGTATATGCCTTGCTTTTCTGCTCTAGCTCAATTTGACAAAAGGCAAATTTTAAACGCTGCTTATAAAATAAGTCTCGTCGATACGGCTCAAGATCCCATCAATGTTTTGTAAAGGATAGGCGTCCTTCACCGCCCTGTCATTCAGTTATTTAGCATCTAAACAAAGCCGGTTTTTCGCCGGTTTTCGCACAATTGTCGTGCGACTGGTCCAGTCCCTCTGGCTTTCTTCTATTACCCCAAGTCCTAATATTTTATCTATCTCTTTATAGACTATCTCCTGCCCTGCTGGTGATATTGGGTAGTGACGATCCTTGACGGGCACGGTTCCTTCAACAAGCTCGATGGTGTGCTGTTCACAATGGGTAAGCCCTAGTCTATGTTCTTCGAATTTTCGGAACTGTTTTATAGCGCTGTTAAGACGCTTTTGCAGTTCTGTTGTTAGCTCACGAGCCGTGTTAGCCGCAGCTGGTGTAAAATGTTGAGCCACGTTCGATATATAAAGCTCGTCTAAACCTACCACATCGTTTGCTAGTTTAAACGTCCTCCAAAAATCAATGCTCAGGTAAACTTCCTGTTCCAAATATGGACATATTTAAAACAAAATCTTATTCTCTTTATTTTTAAATTTGACAGGAAGTTGGACCTTTCCCAATATATTGTATTGGCGCCTCCAGCTGTCTTTACAACAGAGAAATACGGATCCACGTCAACTCCCAGCTCCTCAACCAACTCTCGACAACAACGTTCAAGTATTGTCACAGAAGCATACTCCATATACAAGAGACCACGCACTCTTTTGCCGCCCAGTTCATTGTCAGCATATGCTCTAAGGTCTTTTCCAACGGCCTTGAAGACTGTCCTTTTCACTTGCTTGCGAATTAGTTTACGCTTTGCAAAACTTTCTCGAGCTCTTTGGATCTTCTCGCGCTTTCCATCTAGCTGGCTGTTGTTGAAGATTCGCTGCCTTGCTTCGTAGTACTCTTGAATACGTTCTTCACAGAGCTTTAAAGATTTGATTTGCTTAACATTTTTATTAAATTCAGTTACTCGCTTTCATATACTAATTTTTGTTTCTTTTCTAGGTTCGCTGGCTATCCACCATCCTGGATCTCTTTTAAATTGAACACTGGAACTAGTTCCGCTTCACCTCCACGGGTTTGAGACTGGAGCGTGGCTGCTGCCGCGTTCCACTTGTCGTTTCCCACTCCAGATTTTGGTTACTTCGGAGTGATAACGTTTGGCATACCACACTTATAGCAAAATATGTTTTGCTCTAGTGACATACAATCATTAAACGAGTGGCCTTGCTGACGACAGTTCCAGAAAATCTGCAACCGGGAACCGGCTTGCTGTTGCTGCGAACTTGTCCCCAGAGGCCTCGCCACTGTCAGTTCTTCCACCATAATTTGAACATCTTCGCCTTCACGCTCATCACGCACCTCTATCGCTATCTCGCTGATATGACGAGGATATCTTCATATAGTTGGTTGAGCTGTCCGCATGTCACGCCGAAAGAACGTCCGCTCTACTTCATTGCACTCGTCAAGGACGCGTTCAACCGAGTGCTTGGTCATCGGATACACAATTTGCCTTTTGTGCTCCTTGAGGTTTCTTTTGATGATTTTAATTACCTCATTTTCTATCATAAGCTGCATTAGTGTGGATCTTAGTTTCCATACTGCCTAAAAAAAATCAATTGATTCGCCTGGTTGCTGCTTTCGCTCAACTGAATCCCTCATGGCCTTGAAATTAGTACGACTAGTACGATATTGCTGTATGATGGAGTGTCGCAGTGTTGGCCAATCTGGAACGGTATTGGTCTGTATGAAGAGCCAATACCACTCTTTAGCTTCTCCAGATAACAACAGATGAAAGTCGCGCTTTATTTCCACCCAGGTGCATCCATATTGTGCTTGAAGATGCTCAAGGTGGAACACAAAAGTTTCAACAGATAAATTGCTGTCCATCGTCCATTGAAAAGCAATCCCACTTGTCCACTTTGATAGCTCCTGTGAACGCATTGGGATTGGGCTGGTTTTGATTGCATTGATTTTGTGCTATTGCTGCACTGTTGTCACTCAATCGTCACAAGCGACGTTTACTTGTTTTTCATATTATAAATTACAAACACTGATCTGCCTCAAAATGAGTGAAACGATCAGCGTTTTTGCAATGCTTATCAATTGAAGTTTACGGTCAAGCACCGAACAATTAAAAAGTGCAACGGTCAGCTTAAAATTGCAAGTAAGCACGGGCCAGCTATTTGAGCTGACTGTCTGTTACCATTGCTTACAAATTATTGCGGAAGTAAACAAAGAATGTAAAAAAACATTAAAATATATTTGTAATGTTTGCTTGTATATTTAAAATACGAAGTATGTATATTTGTATGTTGTTTACCAAAAATGTCTACGTTAATATCTTTAATTGTATCTATGTAACTATTATGTTATTAACGTCAAGCTCCATTACGGAAGTTAAGATAATGATCTTGAGACCAAGTAGATTTTAAGTGAAAGTTTTGTTAAAACTTTCAGGTATCACCGGGTTATAGGAAAGGATTATTTGGTGAGTATACTTATAACGATGTAAAACGCAATATAACGACGTTACACAACAGAGTTGTGTGGGTTCGACAGAGAACGCACACAACATTTATGGCGCAGCCGGTAGTCCTTTTTAAAAAAGGGTTGTCCCTTTTAAAAAAGGAAAGTGATTCGAACTCGGCTACCCGTGTTCAAATAAATAAATAATAATAACTTACCAAAGATTCTGCGATTCCGTAGCCAACTCCTTGTAGTTGACCGGACCCTCCAGAATATAATTAAAAAGGTGTAAAAACAGTTAAACAAGAACTTGTAGATCAGATTACAGAATAAGATTCCCAGAGAAACTATGGTATAGGGTGAGAACTGTTGTAGAACACAAAGAGAAATTTTAAAGACAAAAAAAAAATTCAGAATGAACATATGCGAGATAGCAAAAATAGTATCGGAGCTTGTGCCTCTATTTTCAGGAGCAGACTCCGGAGAGCTGCACGAGGAAGTGTATAAGTTTATAATTGGAACAGAATTAGCTTTCCAAGGAGTAGGAGAATCGAATTTAGAAAACTTTATTCAAAGTGTGAAACTAAGACTTTATGGAGATATTTTCAAGTAAGTAAGACCAAGACAATTAAATAATCTGGATGAATTATTTATAGTTATAAAGAAAACGTATTTGGAACGAAAAGAATTAGATGTAGTATGGCAGGAAATACAGAAGACATTACAACAACCTGGTGAAGAAATACGACAATATGCAAGACGGTTAAGTGCTCTAAAAACAACAGCGGAAGATATAATTAATAAAGAATACAAAAACGGTGTGTCCGCACTTTTAAGTGAATTAAATAAAACTGTAATTACAACTTTCAGGGTTGATCTGCAGGATTCAACTCTTAGAATACATATGCTTAGCATTAAAACATGAACATTTGAGATCCAAGTAACAATTTTAGCCATATATTAGTTCTTGCAGAGCTATATTATAAAGCAACAAGCTTCAACTTTAGCTTTAGCAGCGCTACTTAAGCTCTTGCAGAGAATATATAAGGCTACTTTCTTGAGTTTAAAAAGTAACTGCTAGCTTTTAAAATAGTCTCTGTCGTAGCCAAATAAGAACTCTTGAAAAGCTCTTTGCTATTCAGAATTTGTTTAAGTAGGTATGTGTGATAAATCAACTCAATAGATATATAAAATTTGACAAGTATTTGTTATGATTACAATGACAGATAAACTAAAGATATAATAAAGTGTTAATTATATCATACTAAAAATATGTTCGTATATCCGTAATATGCTGTGAATTTTGGTGCGCTTTTAAATTTATCGGTAACGTGTAATACTTCGTGTATGTAATACTTCGAAAAACTACAACAGGCTTCAAAAATAATTAACCCTGGAACGCTAATGTTAGTCGATTCGACTAACATCACTTACTGATCTGAAAAGATTTATCTTAAAAGTAGTTTTAATAAATGTATTTTTTTAATGAATTCTTTTCTAAAAACTTAAATTTTTTGTTTGATGTATATTCAAAATAAACCAAATATCAACCTTTATAAGGTTTGTTCATAGTTCATACATAAATTTCGGAAAAATCGGTTATTTATATACATGTTAGTCGTTTCGACTAATTATTAGTGTTAACGTACAAAAAATAACGTCAGTGTTCTAGGGTTAAAATAAAGGAGTGTTATTTTAAAATACTAACAAAATTTTTAACATTCCTTAAAATAAGCTGGAAATGCTTTTAATTCTTTATTTTTAAATATAAATTTAATAAAAATCATCAATTTGGTTCAAAATAATTTTCTAAGTTATATAATTTAAATTTGTGCGATTCCCTTGAGTTTTTTTTAATAAGATCGCCATTTTATCTTTCATATAATGCTTTAATTAACTGTATTTAACATTTATTATAGTAGATTCAGTTTTAAAACAGCTCTGTAGTTATGTTTATTGCTATAAAAGAGCCTTTACAAAGCAAATAGAAAATTTCCGAGTTTTGCTCGTTTGCAGATTTTATGAATTCCTTAACAGAACTATATAAAGTTTATAACTACATATAGAACAGAACTATAAAGCTAAGAATGGTACAAAAATCAAATATCGAGCATTTTATTCAAAGTTAAAGGCATCTAGCAGCTATAAAAGCTTGAGTAAAGCTTTAACTACATATGACACACCTTTGGAAAATTTTTAAAGCTCACTCGTACCTAGTAGCTCCTACCTCGAAAGAGGGAAAAATATGAGACCAAATCAAAGGACATTTGGTATGAATTTCAGTAAAAATAATGTGGCATGTAGGCTGGTTGATCATGAGGTTGAAGCAGGTCATAGGGCTTATTCTTCAACAGAGAATCTGCAAAGATTTCAAATAACAAGAAATTATGATGAAAGAAGGACTAAGAAGGATAGCCCAACAAGTTCATTCTGTAGTAGAAAAGGGCATACAAGAGATGAGTGCCATTAAAGTCAGAATAATTATAACATAAATCAAAAGAGGAATGGCAACATGATTCAAGTATCAAAGAAAGACGAGGTCAATTGTGAATAGTGTGCAAGGTAAGGACACATAATGCAGGATTGTTATTCAAAGAGAGAATACGATTCAAAACAGGGAAACTATCGAGGGCTCAGCCAAGGCCAATGAGCTGGGAACCCAAAAAATTAAGGAAAACTGGGCCAAGTAGGGTAGTCACAGAGGATTTCACGTCAAGAAAGATTTTTAACATCTGTGCACCAGTCAAAACCGGGAACAAAATAGCAGAAAATCGTACATCGGCAGATAAGACTAAAGTTTTAGTAACTAATGAAATAACGGAAAGCACCTCGACAGAAAATAGTACGTCAGAGGATACAGCTAATTTTTTATTCAACGATTTTTATTCAAGCATCAACGAATTGAGGGTAACAGAGCAAGAAAAATTGTGGTGGACGATTTGATGTCGCAAAAGATAGTAAACATCCTCACCACTGAGTCAAACACGAAAGTATCAACAGGTAAAGATACAGTAAGAAAAGAAGCCATATTAAGTACTTCTCAGGAAAGAAATAAAGATTAAGCAAACTCGTTACACAATAAGAATTTTACGTTTCAAAATTGGAACGAACAAGGTAGAAATTTGGTTTTCACAAAGTCAATGATTTGTTCATAGAAATTCCCTGTAAGGATTCTATAGAAGGACGACTCATTTTTCTTGTGGATACCGAGGCTGAAGCCAGTTTAGTTAAAATAAATACATTAATGAAAAATTTGAATAAAGATACAAAGGAAATTTAACATTTGAGTGGAGCATTTGGAGGTTTTGTAGATACATTGGAGTCTGTGGAGATCCAACACGATAACATAAAGAACTTAAGTTTTAAGTTACACGTAGTGGCACTAGAACAAGGGTTGCCTGCAGATGGTATTTTAGGGCGGGATAGTTTGAAGAATAATTCAGTTATAGATGCGATTAATAAGACATTAACAAACAAAAAAAAAAAAACAAAAAACAAATTGGCCATTTCAGCCCTTGAAAGGACTTTGACCGAGCTTCTTATGATCAATTGTGTTGTGTGTGTTATTAAATGTTTGCACACAATTGACCGAGAACTGGACCTACATGTTTTATGCCGACTCCGAACGGCTCATGTTCTCAAGAAGCTTAACATGGCATTATTTACTCTCTGAGGTTTGCCATTGTCTGCAGAGAGGTGGTGACCGATCAGAAAAATTTTTTATTGAAAAAAACTTTTTCGCCGCGGCTGGGGATCGAACCCGGGCTCTCGAGCATGCTAAGCCACACACTTAACCTGCATGCCACGGACACCACATTAATAAGACATTAACAGTCTATGGTAAACACATGAAGACTAGGGTGAAATTAGCTCTAAAACAAATAAACGAGATAAGTTCTTTAAGCTACAATAAGGAGATATGTGTAAGCAAGAACAATACAAACGGTTAAAATTTCGATAAAAACAAATATTTCAATTGTTGTAACAAGAGACAACAAGAGATTATGCCGGGGATTAATTTAGGTGAAACGTCAGCAAATGTGAAGAATAAAATGGCATATGCAACAGTGCTAAATGCGAATAACGATGACTGTGTCATACATAAGGATTTAAGACCAAATTTTTCAAATTTTAAAGTGGATGCGAGCTCGTCGTATAGTGCAAGGGAAATAGACGTGATAGAAAGGTTAATAGATTGATAGAAACAGTTAAATTCGAAAAAAGTTTAAACACTGAGGAAAGAGCATCAATAGAAAATTAAGTAACGTCTTTTCACGATATTTTCTTGCTTGAAGGGTATAAATTGTCATGCACCTCTGTTTTAAAGCATGAGATTCAAATGCAAAAAGATCAAACTCCAATCAACTGAGACACAGTATAGGTTACCACAAATGCATAGGGAGGAGATACACAGACAAGTAGAACAACTTTTAGATGATGACATAATCAGGCCAAGCAAGTCCCCGTGGAATTCACCAATGTTGCTTGTTCCAAAGAAAGCCGTGGAAGACGGATAGAAAATGTGGAGATTAGTTATTGATTTTAGAAAAGTCGAAGCCACAATCAAACAAGTTTTCCCTATTCCTCGAATTGACGAAATTCTGGTCCAGTTAGGTCATTGTAGATATTTTTCAACACTAGATCTAGCTAGTGGCTATCATCAAGTTTTGGTCAATAACAAGGATAATGAAAGACAGCTTTTAGTACGTCGTTAGGTCATTATGAGTTGAACAGAATGCCGTTTGGACAAACTGGAGCCCCATCTATATTCCAAAGGCTTATGAATCACATATTCACAGGGCTACAAGGGATAGATTGTTTTGTATATTTAGACGATATTGTAATCTATGGTAAAAATTTACAGCAACATGAGGAAAGACTTGGAAGAGTTTTTTAGAAAATGAGGGAGAATTTTTTAAAGTAAACCACAGAGAAATGTCAATTTTTACGTCTAGAGATAGCATATTTAGGGCATAAATGTTCGGAAATGGGAGCTTTGCCAGATCCACAAAAACTGGTATGTGTAAAATATATACCAGTTCCGAGAAATAGAAAGGAAGTTCAGGCAATCTTAGGTTTAGTAAATAACTATAAATAGGGAGAAAAGGGGCGATCTTCACATGGCAACGTGTCTGACTGCTTAAACTTGGCGAGGTCAGCATTATCCATGTCGAAATCGTTTCAAGTCGACTCAAACCTCCGCGTGGTGTCTCCTGGAAACGTCAAAAAACTATCGACCGATAAACTTTGGCGGCGAATCTGAGCGGCGGGCTTCGTTTGGTCATCAAGCAAAGGTTGTGCGTTGGGTTTGAAGCCCACCACACAAAAAAGCATTTCAATGAAAAGTACAAGAATAAATAAAAGAATGATCCCCAAATCTGATGACGACTACCGCAAACGAAAAACTGATAATGATTTACGGATATGCACCTGGAATGTCCGAACCCCCTAAATTGGGATGGTGCCTCCATCCACTGATTGATATCTTGGAAAGATATAATGCTGATATCACTGCAATTCAAGAAATGCGATGGAAGGGACAAGGTTGCTTACGGCAAGCATCCTGTGATATCTACTACAGCGGCCATGCGGAGAAGCACGAGTTTGGATGCGGATTTGTAGTTGGCAAGAGAATTCGGCATCATGTCCTGCGAATCACTCCTGTGAACGAACGACTTGCCATAATCCGCTTCAAGGCAAAATTTTTTAACATAAGCCTAATATGTGCGCACGCCCCGACAAAAGAACAAGATGCCGAGACCAAAGAAAGTTTTTACGAGTGCCTTGAAGACACATACGAGCGGTGCCCTTGTCATGACATAAAAATCGTGCTTGGTGACTTCAACGCCAAGGTGGGTAAGGAAAACAAATTTGGTCCAACAGTCGGAAAGTTCAGCCTCCACGACAACACATCCGATAACGGATTGAGGTTGATTGACTTCGCCGCAGCACGAAACATGGTCGTAAGTAGCACTAGATTCAAGCATTTCAATATTCATAAGGCCACCTGGCTGTCCCCTGATCAAAAAACATGCAACCAAATTGATCACGTTTTGATTGACGGAATGCACTCTTCCAGTGTACTACGTACGCACGATCCGAGGTGCTAACAAAGACATCAATGGAGATGATATTCCGGAAACCCCAATTATGGATGACAGTGTTGAAGTTCCGCTGCCCGACTATAACGAGGTCTTAACAGGTATAGCTCGGCTTAAAAACAATAAAGGCGTAGGGGCTGATGACCTACCGGCTGAGCTATTTAAGACCGGTGGCGAAGCTCTGTTTAAATGCATTCACAGACTTCTATGCAGAATATGGTCGGAAGAATGCATTCCAGATGATTGGAACCTCAGTGTGCTCTGCCCAAGCCACATGAAAGGCGATCCCACCATTTGCGCCAACTACCATGGGATTAGCCTTCTTAATATCGCATATAAGGTCCTGTCGAGCGTATTGTGTGAAAGACTGAAGCCCATCGTTAACCAACTGATTGGACCTTATCAGTGTGCCATCATGTCATCATGTCTGAATTTGGTATTCCTGCGAAGCTAATACGTCTTTGCAGGATGACACTGAACAACACCAGCAGTGCAGTGAAAATCGGGAAGGACCTCTCCCTTCCGTTCGATACCAAGCGAGGTTTCAGACAAGGTGATTCCTTTTCGTGCGAATTCTTTAATATAGTAATGGAGAAGATCATCCCAGCGGCTGACCCGAGATGCAGGGGCACAATTTTCTATAAGAGTGTTATGCTGCTGGTGTATGGAGATGATTTCGACATCATTGGCCACAATACGCGCGAAGTCAGTACAGCATTCTCCAGGCTAGAAAAAGAGTCGAGTCGAATGGGTCTTGCAGTGAACGCAGACTCCTAGCGTCCAGCGCGAGCACTAGAAATTATTATTGTCAAAATTATTAGTGTAAATATTTGTAAAATAAAGACATTTATAATGTACAACCAAACATGCAACAGATTCTGTCTTATATGTAAACACTATTTCTAAATAAATAAATAAATAAATAAAAAATTATTTGTTCTGTGTTCAGAGTTATGTTAAGTGTTAAATTAAAAAGACAAATAATATTAAAAAGTGCCGTAAATTAACTATGTTCGGCCAAACATAATAAAAAAAAATAGCTTACTCAAGTTACTTCAATAATAACAACAAAATCAACGAAATTAAACATAAATAAACAAGCAAAAACTGGGAGACAAGGGGGCGATCTTCACATGGCAACGTGTCTGATTGCCTCAACTTGGCGAGGCCAGCATTATCCATGTCGAAATCGTCTCAAGTCGACTCAAAACCTCCGCGTGGTGTCTCCTGGAAACGTCAAAAACTATCACCCGATAAACTTTGGCGGCTAATTTGAGCGGCGAGGTCTCCTCTAGACTATAAACTTGAGGGGTCTCTTCAAGACCTTAAATATGGAATGTGCGTAGGGTTTGGGTCCCAACCACATTATAACTTCCCAATGAAAACAAAATCAGCCTCGGATATGAACCCCCACTACGTTGACGACCACCGCAAACGAAAAACGGATAATGATTTACGGATATGCACCTGGAATGTCCGGACCCTTTACAGGGAAGGTACCACTGTCCAACTGGCGGAAGCCCTCGAAATAATAAAGGCTGACATCACCGCCATCCAGGAGATGCGATGGAAAGGACAAGGCTGCTCTAAGAGAGCAGACTGCGATATCTTCTACAGCTGCCATGCGGAGAAGCGTGAATTTGGATGCGTATTCGTCGTAAGTCGGAAACTACGCCATCTTGTTTCCCGGTTCACACCTGTGAACGAAAGGCTGGCGACAATCCGCGTCAAGGCGAAATTCTTCTACATCAGCCTAATTTGCGCACATGCCCCGACGGAGGAAAAGGACGATGCTGTCAAGGACACCTTCTACGCGAGCCTAGAGAACGTGTATGATCGCTGCCAGGCCCACGACGTAAAAAAAGTTCTCGGCGATTTTAACGCGAATGTCGGAAAAGAAGGCATCTTTGGCTCCACTGTCGGTCAGTTCAGTCTCCACGAGACCACTTCGAATAACGGTCTAAGACTGATCGACTTCGCCGTGGCGCGAAACATGGTAGTTAGTAGCACCAGATTCCAACACCCCGATATCCAAAAGGCAATCTGGCTGTCCCCGGATCAAAAAACGCGAAACCAAATTGATCATGTTGTGATCGACGGAAGGCACGCTTCAAGTGTACTGGATGTGCGCACATTTCGGAGGGTCAATATTGACTCCGACTATTGTCTTGTTGCAGCCAAGATCCGCATGCGATTGTGCAATGCGAAGAATGTACGCACAGGTGTGCAACGAAAGCTTGATGTCGATAAGCTGCTATCACAACGGACCGCCGAGGCCTACTCCGCTCAACTCTCGGTTAAGCTCAACCAACCTTACTCTTGCCTCGACGACGCTGGCGGACTTTGGGCGCATATATCCCACTCCATGCGCACTGCTGCTGAAGAAGTCATTGGTTTTCGGCGCCCGCAACCTCGCAACCAATGGTATGACCAGGAGAGTCGCGACGCGGCAGCAGCAAAATACGCCGCATATAAAAAGACGCTACAGTCAGCTGCAACGCGAGCCATGCACGAAAGCTATCGCGATAAGAGGAAGGAAGAGAGATGCCTTTTCAGACGTAAAAAAAGGGAGCAGGAAAAGCGTGAGCGAGAAAAAATTGAGGAGTACCAGGGCAAGAAGGATGATCGAAAATTCTACCAGCAGGTTAAGCGTCTAACCCAAGGTTTCAAGCCCGGAGCATCCACTTGTAGAGATGAGAATGGTGATCTGGTTACAGATACGCAGTGCGTATTGAAATTATGGAGACAGCATTTTTCCAATCTGCTTGCAGGCGACGATCCCAACAATTCCGCCCTTGGAGAATGCAGTCTGACACCACCAATCGACGATGATGGAGTGGAAATTCCACCACCTAGCCATGACGAGGTTAAAGTCGCTATTCAGCGACTCAAAAACAACAAAGCCGCAGGTGCTGCCGGCCTGGCTGCTGAATTGTTTAAAACCGGTGGCGGTGAATTTATAAGGTGCATGCATCAACTCATCAGCAAAATATGGCTAGCAGAAAGCATGCCCGACGATTGGAATCTCAGTGTGCTTTGTCCTATACTTAAGAAAGGAGACCCGACAATCTGCGCCAACTACCGAGGTATCAGTCTTATTTCCATCGCATGCAAGGTTCTTTCGAGCGTATTGTGTGAAAGATTGAAGCCGCATACCAAAACACTGATTGGACCTTATCAGTGTGGCTTTCGTCCTGGCAAGTCCTCCATAGACCAGATTTTTACACTACGCCAAATCCTGGAGAAAACCCACGAAAACCAAATCGACACACATCATCTCTTTGTTGATTACAAAGCTGCGTTCGATAGCCCGATTCGGGATTGCCTGTACGCAACAATGTCTGAGTTCGGTATACCTGCAAAGTTGATAAGGCTCTGCAAGTCTGGCAACTCCGTCGAACTTTCAGCATCGAAAATTTCTGGTCGTGTTTTAATTATTTTTCAATTTATAATTTGTGTTATTTAATAAACGGTTTAAATACGTAATTTCGGTCGTTTAATTCGTTTATAAAATTGAGTCTTTCTGTGCCTTTAAAAATTGTGCACAGTTTTCCGCGAATTGCAATAATTTCCGCGTTTAAAATATATATATAAGTGCATAAGTTTTAAGTGCTTGACACTTGTGCTTATTTTTATAAGCAGTGAAAAAAAAAAATCAACAAAAACAAAAACATACAAACATTGTTGTGCTTCATTTCTTTTCTTTAAATTCTGTTCTTGTTGTTCTTTTTATTTGTTGACATTTCACTATTTTATTTCTTAGCTTCTCTTAAGTTAAGTAAAATAGCGTTGCATACCTGTAGGCACTTCTTTTAGCTATTCCCACAGGGTGTCTCAGAGTTTTTATCTCTTTGTTTTAAACTTTCGCCACTATTTACTTTTATATCTGTTTACTTTATTGTTTTCTTTTTCTTTCTTTAAATTAAATAAATTGTTAAACTAAAAAAAAAAAAAAAAAAAAAAAAAAAAAAAAAAAAATGGTTTGTGCTAAGCCTGGCTGCTCCACTAAAGGTGAAAATGAACGATTTTTGTCATGTTGGGTATGTGACAATATTGTTCACATCAAGTGTGCAGGAGTGTCAGGTCGAGTGGCAGATGCCATTGAAGAAGGTAAAGGGTTGCGTTGGTCTTGTGAGAAGTGTAGGTTGGCCGACATTAACTTTTATAAACTTTTTAAGCAAACGAAGCAAGGTTTCTCGGAAATAAGTAGAGGATTTTCTTCACTTTCTGATAAATTTTTAAAATATCAAACTCTTTTCAATGAGTTTAAATATATTGATGAGTCAATTCCTTCACCAAAGCGAAAAAAGAAACATATGACCATTCGAAGCAAACAGAAAACTGACTCGACACCAACACAACCTTCTATAGAACAAGACAACGTTGACGACATGGACACGGATGCTCCTCCTCCTATTCTTTCTTCTTCGGCAAATTTGTCTATGTCTTCTCCTTTACCATTATCAGCTCCACCTCTCGCTTTGCCTGAAATATCGTATGCACAAGCTGCTTCTCTTGCTCCTACTGTTGCTGATGTCCAACAAATTGCATACAAATTAAAAAAACAATGTAAAAAAATTACAAATTACTTCTGATATTTCTGTTCCTAAACCTTTGATTGCTATTCCTCCAACTAAATCAATCTTTGTTTCGCGCTTAGAATCTGATACAACAGATAATGATATAGATTTTTCATTAAATCAAAGTTGAAATGTTCATCGACTCTTTCTATTTCTATTCATAAATTCAAATATGTAAACGCACGTCCGACTACTTCCTTTAGATTGACAGTTCCAGAAAATTTATTTAATACTATTGTTGATGTAAGTTTCTGGCCACGAAATACAATCGTACGCGAATTCGAATTCAAAAATAATCCGCGATTAGTAAATGTAGTACACTTGCCTCGCCCGCGAAATAGCCCGCAATCTCATCCAAAAAACGATTAACAAATCGCAAGTCTAAATTAGAACTTGTGTATCAAAACGTAAGGGGTCTTAATTCCAAACTTTCTGCAATGTTCATTAACAGTTTTGATTTCGAATATAACATTATAATTTTCACGGAGACTTGGCTTCGCTCTAATATTCTAAATTCTGAAATAATGTGTAAAAATTATCAAATTTTCCGTAAAGACCGTTATAATAAGATCGGTGGTGGTGTTCTGATAGCTGTTCATATCTCGTTTGCATCTGATGAATTAACAATCCTCGACACTAGTGAACTGGAGTTTATTTGTGTTTCAGTTAAATTAAATAATTGCATTGCTTATCTTACCTGTTCTTACATTCCTCCTAATTGTGACATATCAATTTACTTAAGACATATAAACGCTATCGAGCAAGTCCATAATATGTTAAAAAATAATGATGTTCTTATTGTGTTGGGCGATTTTAACCTACCCTTTGTGTCTTGGAATTCGACAGATGTCTCTTCATTTCTTACACCTGTTTCCACTAGTAATTGGATAAATGATTTTTTAGATAAGTTATCTGATCTGTGTCTTCAACAAGTCAATAATACTTTTAATAAAAACCATAGAACGCTGGACCTTGTGTTTGTAGATAGATGCACTACTGTATATCTCAATCGCTCAAACCCTGTATCATTTCCGGAAGATGAACATCATCCAACTCTTGAAATAACAGTTTTACTTGCTCATGAAAATGAAAATAAACTTACACCTGATAAGCGAAATACAAAAATATATAATTTCAAAAGTACAGACTATGTTAAACTCAACACCTTACTCTCGCAGACTGACTGGTCACCGATTCTATCTATTAAGCCACCGTATTCATATTATGACGTCGAAACCTCGGTACAGTTTTTTAATGATACTTTGCAAAGGTGCTTCTTATTACCCGTCCCAACAAAGCAAATTAATTCTAAACCCTTAAGTCCACCCTGGCTAACAAGTGAACTTAAGTCACTAAAAAATTTTAAAAATCGATTATTTAAAAAATATAAAAAATCTGGTTCTAATATTGACTTTGCTTGTTATTCATCTTGTCGTTGCAGATACCAGCTATTAAATAAACAGTGTTATACAGCTTATAAAGCCAACATCAAATCTCAATTTAATGATAATCCGAAACTCTTCTATACTTTTGTTAATTCAAAACGTAAGGCTTCCAACTTTCCACCCCTTATGAGATTCAATCAAGAGGAATCGTCTTGTGACAATGTTATTTCTAACATGTTTGCAAGCTTCTTCAAATCAACTTACTCCAACATACCATTTAATATGTGTTCTGAGCATCCTTATTTACCTCCAGTCAGCTCTTTTGAAACTCCAGTAATAGACTCAATTATTGTTATGCATAACCTTCGTCAAGTTAAATGCTCTTTTTCGACTGGCCCTGATGAAATTCCGAGTTGCATTCTAAAGGAATGTGCTAGCAACCTGTGTGCTCCTCTATCAAACATATTTAATATATCCCTGCAAAGTGGACATTTTCCCATTATATGGAAAGATTCATATATTATACCCCTTCATAAATCTGGCTCCAAAATTGATGTCACTAACTACCGAGGCATCGCCAAATTAAGCGCAATCCCTAAATTATTTGAGAAAATCATAACTGAACAACTAACCCACTTCGTTTCATGGGTGGTATCGCAAACAGATGCAGCCGCTCTTGGGGTGTTCGAGAGGAAAGTTCTTCGCAAAATCTGTGGTCCTGTTCGATTTGGCGACGACTATTGTATTCGAATGAACCACGAACTGTACGAGCTCTACGACGACATTGACATAGTCCAGCGTATGACAATTCAGCGACTACGTTGGCTGGGTCATGTCTTTCGTATGGATGAAGAAGCTCCAGCGAAAAAGGTGTTTGAGGCGAAAGCCGAGGAAGCCCTTACCGCGCTTGGTGAAAGAGATTGGAGACGGCGCGTGCGAAGCAGAGACGCCTGGCGAGAACTGATGAAGTCGGCCGTAACCCGTCAACGGGTTGTCATGGCCACCTAAGTAAGTAAGTAAGTAAACAAGCAAACAAACAAAAGAATAAAGCAGCTGTTTAGTTGAAGCAGCTAACAGCAATAACAATACAGCTACAGCCAGTGCGATATTTTTTTGACTAGCCACGCGAGGGGCTTTTCTTTGTTCCTCGCTCCGCAAGTAACTGTTGTTGCTTTCGTGTCCTTCAACTCTCTTATCCTTACCAATGAGTTGCGTCTGTGGGAGAGGTTTCACTGTTTGCTTAACTGTGCTGAGGTAAAGGCATAACACTTGCCTCTGCACATTTTTTTTATGCTCACAGTTTTTAATCTTTTTTGCAGTAGCAACTAATTACTTTTCATGCCCTTGTTTGTTTAAAATTTGTACTGTGCGAAAATGTCGGGTCATTTTCGCATAGATTTTTGAAATATTCGTGGTCTGAGAACAAATTTTTTCTCAGTCTATGCCATTGCTTTCTTTGTGTAGGGCATCGCCTTTTACATTCGTGCAGATGTAACGTACCGATGCCAACCGGATCTGAGTGTGACCGATCCAGAGTTTAGCTCTATGTGGGTTGAGCTCAGGGTCCGTTCGCATTTGCTACACTTCTGCTACGTATATTCTCTCTCTGATTCGATTACGCATATTTTGGGGTTGTTTCCTGAAATCGTTGTTGCCGTTGATTTTAATGTCTACAACCTGGCTTGGTTATGTCACTCGGGCCAAACAACTTCAAAATGACAATATGTTGAGCCTTTGCTGAATCGAACCAATTGATTCGATTAGTGAAAGAACCAACCTACATTCCCAGAGTTGTTCTGCAAAGCAAGAAAGTCCTGGAGCTTTTTCTGACTTCTCATCATGAAAAATGTGATGTGAGTGTCAACGCACCTCTTGGTCTTTCGGACCACTGCACCATAACTGCTGCTTTTTCATATTCTTACCTACATCATTCTACGCCTAAAGCCCCGAAGAGGACAGCCTGGTTTTATGAAAGGGCAAATTGGATTGCGTTAAACAATTTTTACCGCAATTTTAATTGGAAATTATGTTTCACTGATAGAAACTTGAATGCCGCGGCTCTAGTGGTGCAAGAAATTATTTAATTGGTTATGAGGTCTTTCATCCCCACTAAAATGCGTAGCATTAAACCAAAAGACCACTCCTAGTATACGGAGACTAGCAGGATTGCAGTTAGGTTCAAAGAGGAAGCCTTTCAGAATTGCGCTCTAATAAGAATGGTGATACCAAAAGACTTCGCATCAAGGCTAGGAATCGTTTAAATGCAGTTTTAAAGCGCGAAAAGTTTCTGCACAAGACTCGCGTCAGAGAACAGGTTCTTCTCTGTGCCAAAGGGAGCAAAAAACTTTTTGTCATTTATTAAATGAGTAAAAACTCAGACGTTTTCGTCTCTCCCAACCCTTTTAAAATATGACCAAATCTTCACTGAACCGGCTGACAAAGCAAACTTGTTGGCCAGATTGTTTCCACAGAACTCCATTATCCCTGCTAGAAATCAGCCACTGCTTTTTAATGAGAACACATCATCTGCAATGCAGGAAATTTCTTTCGATGTGTCGAAAGAAGCTGCCAAGTGCCTAAGTTTTTTAAAACGGTGCAAGAAATACTTCCCTGCAGTTGAACTTCTTACTATCTACACCACATATAGTAGGCTTAAAATGGAGTACAATTCTCACATTTAGACAGGGGCTTCAACTCTCCTGGACATCGACGCAATGTTGGCTACCTGAGCTTTCTGTATAAGTATTACCACGGTAAGTGTTAATACCTATGGAAGGGAAATACGCGATTTCAGGGATAATTCGTTCTTTGGTCGCACTGTAAGATTGGGAAATAATCTCCCTACGTCTGTGTTTCCCGACGATTTGAGCTGTGCAAATTTAAACAATATCTTCACCGTCATTCCACCTTTCCACCCTCCTACTAAACTATTACCTCTCTTCGAAACCAAAACAATGCTGACGCATTTATAGGAGGCATCCCCTCAGCGTTGGTTTAATCTAAATAAAATTATGCACCGGGAAACGAAAAAGAACGGGAAGAAATCAGCGGCGCTTCTCCCCGGATGCAGATAAAAGCCGATGTGCACCAAGCACAAAATTAACCTATTCAATTATAATACATGAATATTATATATAATACAAATTGCCTGCGTTCAAGAAAAGAAAAACATACTGACCTAATTTAAGCTCATACGCTGGAATTACTAAAATAAACTGAACCAATGCTTTGTTTTTTATTGTCAAGTGGTTCCGATTTTAAAGTCGGTGACAACAAAAACAAAGCAAGTGCCTGTTTACTTGCATTGGCATTGGCTTGCACGGTTAGCAAAATGCCGTTAATTTACCTACCTTAGTTGCTGCGCTGCTGGTATGGAACTGCGTTGTCTGCAACTGCGTAACATGCAAAGCGTACGTGATCGCGTGTCACTAAGGGAAAGTAAAACAATATGTTAATTTACTTAATGATGCATTTTCTTAAATATATCGCACACTTCATACAAAACAGTCACAACTCTAAAAACATAACTTTTCAGGAGAAGCGAAAACTAAAACTGTTCGGTTGAAACTGCAGAAAAAAATCAATTTTTATTTAAACACACAAATATCATTCTTCCAGTTAATGACGAAAATAATGAAAAAGATAGTGATATATGTGTTTTGTGAATTGATTTATAACAAAAATTCGATGTCGAAAAATTTTGAGTTGTGACTGTTTTGTATTTAGTGATTGATTGGTTGATATTGATTTGAATTTCCACTTATCGGAAATTATTGGAACTTGTGGAATATGGCTCCCGGAAACTAAGGATTTTTCTTTTAAATCCACCGACCGGCGTAGAAATGGTCAAGAAATAATTTGACTATGAAAAACTCAACAACTAAATTGGTCGCAGCCTTGCCTAGACAGCGAGCCTTTTTAGTGTAATATTATAAAGTATAAAAACCCAACATTGGTCACAGCCTCGTTTAGACAGGCTTTTATTATAAAGTAAATAAAATTAATTAAAACATTCCAACCGTCTTTATCTCTTCCGTCTCTGGTCTCTCTTCTCCGCGTGAAAGCACGGAGACCAGCGGACGCTAAGCTCAACATTGGCTCAATATTTTATAAACAAAAAAGTGAATAAAAGCGTACCAATGCTTCAACATCGGTTGTGAATTAAAAAAAGTGAATAAAAGCGTGCCGAGGTTTTAACAGCGACTTTAAAAAAAAAGCAGTGAAAAAATCTTTTCAAGCCCAGTATAACCAGCTTTAAGCACTGCAGAAACAACATCAACAACGAATAAAAAGCAAACAATTCACCGACAACATCTACTACACAACATCTAGCGAGAACGATCACTTGGCATTCGAGGACGGTTTGCGAAATCATAATTTAAGATTAGATCAAAATAAGTCAGACTTGAAAAAAGCCATCATTGATGCTTAGGAGCATTCAATACGGATGGAAAAAATGTCGCAATACCAAACTTCATCGTTTAAACACACATGTCAGTAATGTAAAAAGTCAGAACACAAAGTCAGAAAAGAAGTACAATCTATATTTTGTACAAACTGCAAACGAATGTCGAATCAGAAGTACAAAGAGTACAGATTGTGGCGAAGGCAAGAATATAAATAACTTCCAGAATCGTTGAATTTCGGAAAATAATTGAACTTTAAGACAATATCCACATCCATTAAGTGAAAACAACCAATCCAGTAGTAAATAAAGGGTGGTTAAATTTTAAGGGCCGATGTTGATTTTGAATAAAACACAAATTATTTCATTACTTTTGAGCAATTCATGACTGACCTTGTCCAACCTGGGCAAGTTTGCTTTGGGAATTATGTAGATAATGAGAATGAAACAAATTCTGATATCAATTTGGTATCACTGCAATATTGTGATACTGAAATATTTATGGTGGTATTTATGGTGATATTTATAAATCAGTCAAAAATTACAGACCTCAATCTTGTCTATAAAAGTCCTAGCGGAGATTAATATAGATACTATAAAGAAATTGATAAAAATTATAAAAAATTTTTATAAATGAATTTTAATATTCCAGGTACTATTTTTCTCCAATTATGCAAAATTTTTCGTTAATTATTCAAAGTTTTCTATATTAAACTAACTTCAGTTTTTATAACTTCATAATGTCAAATCTTCAGTTATTTAAAACAGATATTGTGTGGTTTACTAATAGTAAATTTTTCTCTCACAACTTGTAAGCCCGGTAGACAAAAATATTAGAACAATTCAGAGAAAATTCTTTAAGTTTTTGAATTTTTAAATTTTTACTTCTTTTATCAAATATTCATGGATAGCATAGTTTTGTTTATTTTTTAATCTCTTCTAAAATATGTCATTTTTGTAGAGGTTGATTCGAAAATGTGTAGTAAGATTCATCGACTTATTTTATAAAAAAAATCTTCTAAAGGGGTGCACAATTTCGATTCCGCCCCGGGTGCCACCAACCCTAGCTACGCCACTGGGTATAGTTCAATTATGTATGGAACAAAATATTGGTCAAATGGCCGCCACGACCTCGGCGGCACACCTCCATCCAATGGTTCAAATTTTCGACGAGCGTGAGAGGTGCAATTGTTGGACACGACGACGAGTTGAGGTGTACGGCTCTTCAGCCACACTATAGCGAATAGCAGCAATTTTTTCTGCAGTACAAGTGTATGAGCATGCATACATTCACATCTCCTACAAACCTGGTTTGCTCAAATTTTTGCACGATTTTTCCGATTGTACGTACATTTATACGATTAAATTGACCGAAAAAAACACGAAGTTACATTCCATTCAATTTTCATAATAAGCCTGAATAACTTTAACGCGTTGCTCGATTGTGTATCTTTCCATGGTTCAAATTGAATTAGTCTGTAATTGAAAAATGTCAAATGAAATGCAGAAAAAACTTGACGATTAGGTGTGGTTCACATTCAACATCGGCCCTTAAAATTTAACCCTTTACAATACTCCGACATAAACTCATCACATAAATTATGCATCAGGAAATGAAATAGCTCATGGATACGAAGAGCCAGTGCTTCGTATTAAACTCGAGTCTTCAGACAAAAATGTGACTTCACTTTTAGTAGACACAGGCGCACAAATTAGACTTTTAAAAGACACAGAACAGCAGTGCAGAATTAAGAAACACAGTAAACACACAGTTTCAACCATTTCAGGCAATTCAATGCAAACTTTGTTCACCTAAAGTTAAAAACAATAAATGTTCCATCTAATGATCAGATTATAACACTGAGGCACAATTTTCGTATTCTAAATAAAAATACTAACTTATCCTATTATTTGAGGAAGCGATTTTCTCACCAAATTTAACTGTAAAATTAATTTCGTGAAGAAACAACTGGAGATATCAGTAGACTACTCAAACGCAGCAGTAATAAAAAATAAAATAAACTCACTCATAACCTCTCTTCGAGTAAAACTAAAACAAGCACTACACCAACACAAAGCAATATTGATAAAAACTTCTCTATTTCCTCCAACAACTCTCACCTACCTTCTATTTCAACTACAACCAACTCCAACAATTTAAAAAATAGTTCAGATTTAAGCCCTTTCTCTTCCGACATAACTCTTGATCATACTCTCGACACTTGTACAAGTACTCTTAGCTCAGAACTCAGCTAAACTCCCAACGACTCTATAGGCCTCAACAACAATAACAATAAAAACAAAAACAACAACCACGACCACGATCTTAACTCACCATAACTGCATAGAAAACCTTCACCACTATCTCTTACTACAAATAAAAATAAAAATACACAATTTAAAAATATACCTTTGAATATATCACCTCAGCCACTTATGAATGAATTCAATAATAACCCCTCAATAGCCCCATCAGAACTTAGTGATAATAACGCTACAATCATATCTAGGGACTAGTGTCCGACCGAATATTCGGTTTCGGTTTCGGTTTCGGCCAGTTTCGGCCCTTTTAGTCAGTTTCGGCTATTCGGCATCAATATGGCCGAAACCGAAACCGAAACCGAATAACTCTAAACACTAAAAAGTTCCTTAAAGTGGTATTAAAAAGTATCTCTTTATTTATTATTTTAAAGTTGAACTTTAATATTCAAAGAATATTAATCGTATGTATACGTTATTATTATCTGTTTGAATTTTTTTGTTTTTGAAAGCTTTTAATAAAATTTAAAAAAAAATAAAATGTTTTTAAAAACAAATTTGTATGTAGACTTTCAGTTTCAGTTTCGGTTTCGGTTTCGGCCGAATATTACAAAAATGGCCGAAATTCGGTTTCGGTTTCGGCTAAAATTTTGGTTTCGGTCGGACACTAGACATAACCAAGCCAGGTTGTAGACATTAAAATCAACGGCAACAACGATTTCACTGTCAGGAAACAACCCCAAAATATGCGTAATCGAATCAGAGAGAGAATATACGTAGCAGAAGTGTAGCAAATGCGAACGGACCCTGAGCTCAACCCACATAGAGCTAAACTCTGGATCGGTCACACTCAGATCCGGTTGGCATCGGTACGTTACATCTGCACGAATGTAAAAGGCGATGCCCTACACAAAGAAAGCAATGGCATAGACTGAGAAAAAATTTGTTCTCAGACCACGAATATTTCAAAAATCTATGCGAAAATGACCCGACATTTTCGCACAGTACAAATTTTAAACAAACAAGGGCATGAAAAGTAATTAGTTGCTACTGCAAAAAAGATTAAAAACTGTGAGCATAAAAAAAATGTGCAGAGGCAAGTGTTATGCCTTTACCTCAGCACAGTTAAGCAAACAGTGAAACCTCTCCCACAGACGCAACTCATTGGTAAGGATAAGAGAGTTGAAGGACACGAAAGCAACAACAGTTACTTGCGGAGCGAGGAACAAAGAAAAGCCCCTCGCGTGGCTAGTCAAAAAAATATCGCACTGGCTGTAGCTGTATTGTTATTGCTGTTAGCTGCTTCAACTAAACAGCTGCTTTATTCTTTTGTTTGTTTGCTTGTTTACTTACTTACTTACTTAGGTGGCCATGACAACCCGTTGACGGGTTACGGCCGACTTCATCAGTTCTCGCCAGGCGTCTCTGCTTCGCACGCGCCGTCTCCAATCTCTTTCACCAAGCGCGGTAAGGGCTTCCTCGGCTTTCGCCTCAAACACCTTTTTCGCTGGAGCTTCTTCATCCATACGAAAGACATGACCCAGCCAACGTAGTCGCTGAATTGTCATACGCTGGACTATGTCAATGTCGTCGTAGAGCTCGTACAGTTCGTGGTTCATTCGAATACGATAGTCGTCGCCAAATCGAACAGGACCACAGATTTTGCGAAGAACTTTCCTCTCGAACACCCCAAGAGCGGCTGCATCTGTTTGCGATACCACCCATGAAACGAAGTGGGTTAGTTGTTCAGTTATGATTTTCTCAAATAATTTAGGGATTGCGCTTAATTTGGCGATGCCTCGGTAGTTAGTGACATCAATTTTGGAGCCAGATTTATGAAGGGGTATAATATATGAATCTTTCCATATAATGGGAAAATGTCCACTTTGCAGGGATATATTAAATATGTTTGATAGAGGAGCACACAGGTTGCTAGCACATTCCTTTAGAATGCAACTCGGAATTTCATCAGGGCCAGTCGAAAAAGAGCATTTAACTTGACGAAGGTTATGCATAACAATAATTGAGTCTATTACTGGAGTTTCAAAAGAGCTGACTGGAGGTAAATAAGGATGCTCAGAACACATATTAAATGGTATGTTGGAGTAAGTTGATTTGAAGAAGCTTGCAAACATGTTAGAAATAACATTGTCACAAGACGATTCCTCTTGATTGAATCTCATAAGGGGTGGAAAGTTGGAAGCCTTACGTTTTGAATTAACAAAAGTATAGAAGAGTTTCGGATTATCATTAAATTGAGATTTGATGTTGGCTTTATAAGCTGTATAACACTGTTTATTTAATAGCTGGTATCTGCAACGACAAGATGAATAACAAGCAAAGTCAATATTAGAACCAGATTTTTTATATTTTTTAAATAATCGATTTTTAAAATTTTTTAGTGACTTAAGTTCACTTGTTAGCCAGGGTGGACTTAAGGGTTTAGAATTAATTTGCTTTGTTGGGACGGGTAATAAGAAGCACCTTTGCAAAGTATCATTAAAAAACTGTACCGAGGTTTCGACGTCATAATATGAATACGGTGGCTTAATAGATAGAATCGGTGACCAGTCAGTCTGCGAGAGTAAGGTGTTGAGTTTAACATAGTCTGTACTTTTGAAATTATATATTTTTGTATTTCGCTTATCAGGTGTAAGTTTATTTTCATTTTCATGAGCAAGTAAAACTGTTATTTCAAGAGTTGGATGATGTTCATCTTCCGGAAATGATACAGGGTTTGAGCGATTGAGATATACAGTAGTGCATCTATCTACAAACACAAGGTCCAGCGTTCTATGGTTTTTATTAAAAGTATTATTGACTTGTTGAAGACACAGATCAGATAACTTATCTAAAAAAATCATTTATCCAATTACTAGTGGAAACAGGTGTAAGAAATGAAGAGACATCTGTCGAATTCCAAGACACAAAGGGTAGGTTAAAATCGCCCAACACAATAAGAACATCATTATTTTTTAACATATTATGGACTTGCTCGATAGCGTTTATATGTCTTAAGTAAATTGATATGTCACAATTAGGAGGAATGTAAGAACAGGTAAGATAAGCAATGCAATTATTTAATTTAACTGAAACACAAATAAACTCCAGTTCACTAGTGTCGAGGATTGTTAATTCATCAGATGCAAACGAGATATGAACAGCTATCAGAACACCACCACCGATCTTATTATAACGGTCTTTACGGAAAATTTGATAATTTTTACACATTATTTCAGAATTTAGAATATTAGAGCGAAGCCAAGTCTCCGTGAAAATTATAATGTTATATTCGAAATCAAAACTGTTAATGAACATTGCAGAAAGTTTGGAATTAAGACCCCTTACGTTTTGATACACAAGTTCTAATTTAGACTTGCGATTTGTTAATCGTTTTTTGGATGAGATTGCGGGCTATTTCGCGGGCGAGGCAAGTGTACTACATTTACTAATCGCGGATTATTTTTGAATTCGAATTCGCGTACGATTGTATTTCGTGGCCAGAAACTTACATCAACAATAGTATTAAATAAATTTTCTGGAACTGTCAATCTAAAGGAAGTAGTCGGACGTGCGTTTACATATTTGAATTTATGAATAGAAATAGAAAGAGTCGATGAACATTTCAACTTTGATTTAATGAAAAAAATCTATATCATTATCTGTTGTATCAGATTCTAAGCGCGAAACAAAGATTGATTTAGTTGGAGGAATAGCAATCAAAGGTTTAGGAACAGAAATATCAGAAGTAATTTGTAATTTTTTTACATTGTTTTTTTAATTTGTATGCAATTTGTTGGACATCAGCAACAGTAGGAGCAAGAGAAGCAGCTTGTGCATACGATATTTCAGGCAAAGCGAGAGGTGGAGCTGATAATGGTAAAGGAGCAGACATAGACAAATTTGCCGAAGAAGAAAGAATAGGAGGAGGAGCATCCGTGTCCATGTCGTCAACGTTGTCTTGTTCTATAGAAGGTTGTGTTGGTGTCGAGTCAGTTTTCTGTTTGCTTCGAAGGGTCATATGTTTCTTTTTTCGCTTTGGTGAAGGAATTGACTCATCAATATATTTAAACTCATTGAAAAGAGTTTGATATTTTAAAAATTTATCAGAAAGTGAAGAAAATCCTCTACTTATTTCCGAGAAACCTTGCTTCGTTTGCTTAAAAAGTTTATAAAAGTTAATGTCGGCCAACCTACACTTCTCACAAGACCAACGCAACCCTTTACCTTCTTCAATGGCATCTGCCACTCGACCTGACACTCCTGCACACTTGATGTGAACAATATTGTCACATACCCAACATGACAAAAATCGTTCATTTTCACCTTTAGTGGAGTAGCCAGGCTTAGCACAAACCATTTTTTTTTTTTAGTTTAACAATTTATTTAATTTAAAGAAAGAAAAAGAAAACAATAAAGTAAACAGATATAAAAGTAAATAGTGGCGAAAGTTTAAAACAAAGAGATAAAAACTCTGAGACACCCTGTGGGAATAGCTAAGAGAAGCTAAGAAATAAAATAGTGAAATGTCAACAAATAAAAAGAACAACAAGAACAGAATTTAAAGAAAAGAAATGAAGCACAACAATGTTTGTATGTTTTTGTTTTTGTTGATTTTTTTTTTCACTGCTTATAAAAATAAGCACAAGTGTCAAGCACTTAAAACTTATGCACTTATATATATATTTTAAACGCGGAAATTATTGCAATTCGCGGAAAACTGTGCACAATTTTTAAAGGCACAGAAACACTCAATTCTATAAACGAATTAAACGACCGAAATTACGTATTTAAACCGTTTATTAAATAACACAAATTATAAATTGAAAAATAATTAAAACACGACCAGAAATTTTCGATGCTGAAAGTTCGACGGAGTTGCCAGACTTGCAGAGCCTTATCAACTTTGCAGGTATACCGAACTCAGACATTGTTGCGTACAGGCAATCCCGAATCGGGCTATCGAACGCAGCTTTGTAATCAACAAAGAGATGATGTGTGTCGATTTGGTTTTCGTGGGTTTTCTCCAGGATTTGGCGTAGTGTAAAAATCTGGTCTATGGAGGACTTGCCAGGACGAAAGCCACACTGATAAGGTCCAATCAGTGTTTTGGTATGCGGCTTCAATCTTTCACACAATACGCTCGAAAGAACCTTGCATGCGATGGAAATAAGACTGATACCTCGGTAGTTGGCGCAGATTGTCGGGTCTCCTTTCTTAAGTATAGGACAAAGCACACTGAGATTCCAATCGTCGGGCATGCTTTCTGCTAGCCATATTTTGCTGATGAGTTGATGCATGCACCTTATAAATTCACCGCCACCGGTTTTAAACAATTCAGCAGCCAGGCCGGCAGCACCTGCGGCTTTGTTGTTTTTGAGTCGCTGAATAGCGACTTTAACCTCGTCATGGCTAGGTGGTGGAATTTCCACTCCATCATCGTCGATTGGTGGTGTCAGACTGCATTCTCCAAGGGCGGAATTGTTGGGATCGTCGCCTGCAAGCAGATTGGAAAAATGCTGTCTCCATAATTTCAATACGCACTGCGTATCTGTAACCAGATCACCATTCTCATCTCTACAAGTGGATGCTCCGGGCTTGAAACCTTGGGTTAGACGCTTAACCTGCTGGTAGAATTTTCGATCATCCTTCTTGCCCTGGTACTCCTCAATTTTTTCTCGCTCACGCTTTTCCTGCTCCCTTTTTTTGCGTCTGAAAAGGCATCTCTCTTCCTTCCTCTTATCGCGATAGCTTTCGTGCATGGCTCGCGTTGCAGCTGACTGTAGCGTCTTTTTATATGCGGCGTATTTTGCTGCTGCCGCATCGCGACTCTCCTGGTCATACCATTGGTTGCGAGGTTGCGGGCGCCGAAAACCAATGACTTCTTCAGCAGCAGTGCGCATGGAGTGGGATATATGCGCCCAAAGTCCGCCAGCGTCGTCGAGGCAAGAGTAAGGTTGGTTGAGCTTAACCGAGAGTTGAGCGGAGTAGGCCTCGGCGGTCCGTTGTGATAGCAGCTTATCGACATCAAGCTTTCGTTGCACACCTGTGCGTACATTCTTCGCATTGCACAATCGCATGCGGATCTTGGCTGCAACAAGATAATTTGGCGATGCCTCGGTAGTTAGTGACATCAATTTTGGAGCCAGATTTATGAAGGGGTATAATATATGAATCTTTCCATATAATGGGAAAATGTCCACTTTGCAGGGATATATTAAATATGTTTGATAGAGGAGCACACAGGTTGCTAGCACATTCCTTTAGAATGCAACTCGGAATTTCATCAGGGCCAGTCGAAAAAGAGCATTTAACTTGACGAAGGTTATGCATAACAATAATTGAGTCTATTACTGGAGTTTCAAAAGAGCTGACTGGAGGTAAATAAGGATGCTCAGAACACATATTAAATGGTATGTTGGAGTAAGTTGATTTGAAGAAGCTTGCAAACATGTTAGAAATAACATTGTCACAAGACGATTCCTCTTGATTGAATCTCATAAGGGGTGGAAAGTTGGAAGCCTTACGTTTTGAATTAACAAAAGTATAGAAGAGTTTCGGATTATCATTAAATTGAGATTTGATGTTGGCTTTATAAGCTGTATAACACTGTTTATTTAATAGCTGGTATCTGCAACGACAAGATGAATAACAAGCAAAGTCAATATTAGAACCAGATTTTTTATATTTTTTAAATAATCGATTTTTAAAATTTTTTAGTGACTTAAGTTCACTTGTTAGCCAGGGTGGACTTAAGGGTTTAGAATTAATTTGCTTTGTTGGGACGCATAATAAGAAGCACCTTTGCAAAGTATCATTAAAAAACTGTACCGAGGTTTCGACGTCATAATATGAATACGGTGGCTTAATAGATAGAATCGGTGACCAGTCAGTCTGCGAGAGTAAGGTGTTGAGTTTAACATAGTCTGTACTTTTGAAATTATATATTTTTGTATTTCGCTTATCAGGTGTAAGTTTATTTTCATTTTCATGAGCAAGTAAAACTGTTATTTCAAGAGTTGGATGATGTTCATCTTCCGGAAATGATACAGGGTTTGAGCGATTGAGATATACAGTAGTGCATCTATCTACAAACACAAGGTCCAGCGTTCTATGGTTTTTATTAAAAGTATTATTGACTTGTTGAAGACACAGATCAGATAACTTATCTAAAAAATCATTTATCCAATTACTAGTGGAAACAGGTGTAAGAAATGAAGAGACATCTGTCGAATTCCAAGACACAAAGGGTAGGTTAAAATCGCCCAACACAATAAGAACATCATTATTTTTTAACATATTATGGACTTGCTCGATAGCGTTTATATGTCTTAAGTAAATTGATATGTCACAATAAGGAGGAATGTAAGAACAGGTAAGATAAGCAATGCAATTATTTAATTTAACTGAAACACAAATAAACTCCAGTTCACTAGTGTCGAGGATTGTTAATTCATCAGATGCAAACGAGATATGAACAGCTATCAGAACACCACCACCGATCTTATTATAACGGTCTTTACGGAAAATTTGATAATTTTTACACATTATTTCAGAATTTAGAATATTAGAGCGAAGCCAAGTCTCCGTGAAAATTATAATGTTACATTCGAAATCAAAACTGTTAATGAACATTGCAGAAAGTTTGGAATTAAGACCCCTTACGTTTTGATACACAAGTTCTAATTTAGACTTGCGATTTGTTAATCGTTTTTTGGATGAGATTGCGGGCTATTTCGCGGGCGAGGCAAGTGTACTACATTTACTAATCGCGGATTATTTTTGAATTCGAATTCGCGTACGATTGTATTTCGTGGCCAGAAACTTACATCAACAATAGTATTAAATAAATTTTCTGGAACTGTCAATCTAAAGGAAGTAGTCGGACGTGCGTTTACATATTTGAATTTATGAATAGAAATAGAAAGAGTCGATGAACATTTCAACTTTGATTTAATGAAAAAATCTATATCATTATCTGTTGTATCAGATTCTAAGCGCGAAACAAAGATTGATTTAGTTGGAGGAATAGCAATCAAAGGTTTAGGAACAGAAATATCAGAAGTAATTTGTAATTTTTTTACATTGTTTTTTTTAATTTGTATGCAATTTGTTGGACATCAGCAACAGTAGGAGCAAGAGAAGCAGCTTGTGCATACGATATTTCAGGCAAAGCGAGAGGTGGAGCTGATAATGGTCAAGGAGCAGACATAGACAAATTTACCGAAGAAGAAAGAATAGGAGGAGGAGCATCCGTGTCCATGTCGTCAACGTTGTCTTGTTCTATAGAAGGTTGTGTTGGTGTCGAGTCAGTTTTCTGTTTGCTTCGAAGGGTCATATGTTTCTTTTTTCGCTTTGGTGAAGGAATTGACTCATCAATATATTTAAACTCATTGAAAAGAGTTTGATATTTTAAAAATTTATCAGAAAGTGAAGAAAATCCTCTACTTATTTCCGAGAAACCTTGCTTCGTTTGCTTAAAAAGTTTATAAAAGTTAATGTCGGCCAACCTACACTTCTCACAAGACCAACGCAACCCTTTACCTTCTTCAATGGCATCTGCCACTCGACCTGACACTCCTGCACACTTGATGTGAACAATATTGTCACATACCCAACATGACAAAAATCGTTCATTTTCACCTTTAGTGGAGCAGCCAGGCTTAGCACAAACCATTTTTTGTTTTTTTTTTTTTTGTTTTTTTTTTTTTTAGTTTAACAATTTATTTAATTTAAAGAAAGAAAAAGAAAACAATAAAGTAAACAGATATAAAAGTAAATAGTGGCGAAAGTTTAAAACAAAGAGATAAAAACTCTGAGACACCCTGTGGGAATAGCTAAAAGAAGTGCCTACAGGTATGCAACGCTATTTTACTTAACTTAAGAGAAGCTAAGAAATAAAATATTGAAATGTCAACAAATAAAAAGAACAACAAGAACAGAATTTAAAGAAAAGAAATGAAGCACAACAGTGTTTGTATGTTTTTGTTTTTGTTGATTTTTTTTTTCACTGCTTATAAAAATTAGCACAAGTGTCAAGCACTTAAAACTTATGCACTTATATATATATTTTAAACGCGGAAATTATTGCAATTCGCGGAAAACTGTGCACAATTTTTAAAGGCACAGAAACACTCAATTCTATAAACGAATTAAACGACCGAAATTACGTATTTAAACCGTTTATTAAATAACACAAATTATAAATTGAAAAATAATTAAAACACGACCAGAAATTTTCGATGCTGAAAGTTCGACGGAGTTGCCAGACTTGCAGAGCCTTATCAACTTTGCAGGTATACCGAACTCAGACATTGTTGCGTACAGGCAATCCCGAATCGGGCTATCGAACGCAGCTTTGTAATCAACAAAGAGATGATGTGTGTCGATTTGGTTTTCGTGGGTTTTCTCCAGGATTTGGCGTAGTGTAAAAATCTGGTCTATGGTGGACTTGCCAGGACGAAAGCCACACTGATAAGGTCCAATCAGTGTTTTGGTATGCGGCTTCAATCTTTCACACAATACGCTCGAAAGCACCTTGCATGCGATGAAAATAAGACTGATACCTCGGTAGTTGGCGCAGATTGTCGGGTCTCCTTTCTTAAGTATAGGACAAAGCACACTGAGATTCTAATCGTCGGGCATGCTTTCTGCTAGCCATATTTTGCTGATGAGTTGATGCATGCACCTTATATATTCACCGCCACCGGTTTTAAACAATTCAGCAGCCAGGCCGGCAGCACCTGCGGCTTTGTTGTTTTTGAGTCGCTGAATAGCGACTTTAACCTCGTCATGGCTAGGTGGTGGAATTTCCACTCCCTCATCGTCGATTGGTGGTGTCAGACTGCATTCTCCAAGGGCGGAATTGTTGGGATCGTCGCCTGCAAGCAGATTGGAAAAATGCTGTCTCCATAATTTCAATACGCACTGCGTATCTGCAACCAGATCACCATTCTCATCTCTACAAGTGGATGCTCCGGGCTTGAAACCTTGGGTTAGACGCTTAACCTGCTGGTAGAATTTTCGATCATCCTTCTTGCCCTGGTACTCCTCAATTTTTTCTCGCTCACGCTTTTCCTGCTCCCTTTTTTTACGTCTGAAAAAGCATCTCTCTTCCTTCCTCTTATCGCGATAGCTTTCGTGCATGGCTCGCGTTGCAGCTGACTGTAGCGTCTTTTTATATGCGGCGTATTTTGCTGCTGCCGCGTCGCGACTCTCCTGGTCATACCATTGGTTGCGAGGTTGCGGGCGCCGAAAACCAATGACTTCTTCAGCAGCAGTGCGCATGGAGTGGGATATATGCGCCCAAAGTCCGCCAGCGTCGTCGAGGCAAGAGTAAGGTTGGTTGAGCTTAACCGAGAGTTGAGCGGAGTAGGCCTCGGCGGTCCGTTGTGATAGCAGCTTATCGACATCAAGCTTTCGTTGCACACCTGTGCGTACATTCTTCGCATTGCACAATCGCATGCGGATCTTGGCTGCAACAAGATAATTTGGCGATGCCTCGGTAGTTAGTGACATCAATTTTGGAGCCAGATTTATGAAGGGGTATAATATATGAATCTTTCCATATAATGGGAAAATGTCCACTTTGCAGGGATATATTAAATATGTTTGATAGAGGAGCACACAGGTTGCTAGCACATTCCTTTAGAATGCAACTCGGAATTTCATCAGGGCCAGTCGAAAAAGAGCATTTAACTTGACGAAGGTTATGCATAACAATAATTGAGTCTATTACTGGAGTTTCAAAAGAGCTGACTGGAGGTAAATAAGGATGCTCAGAACACATATTAAATGGTATGTTGGAGTAAGTTGATTTGAAGAAGCTTGCAAACATGTTAGAAATAACATTGTCACAAGACGATTCCTCTTGATTGAATCTCATAAGGGGTGGAAAGTTGGAAGCCTTACGTTTTGAATTAACAAAAGTATAGAAGAGTTTCGGATTATCATTAAATTGAGATTTGATGTTGGCTTTATAAGCTGTATAACACTGTTTATTTAATAGCTGGTATCTGCAACGACAAGATGAATAACAAGCAAAGTCAATATTAGAACCAGATTTTTTATATTTTTTAAATAATCGATATTTAAAATTTTTTAGTGACTTAAGTTCACTTGTTAGCCAGGGTGGACTTAAGGGTTTAGAATTAATTTGCTTTGTTGGGACGGGTAATAAGAAGCACCTTTGCAAAGTATCATTAAAAAACTGTACCGAGGTTTCGACGTCATAATATGAATACGGTGGCTTAATAGATAGAATCGGTGACCAGTCAGTCTGCGAGAGTAAGGTGTTGAGTTTAACATAGTCTGTACTTTTGAAATTATATATTTTTGTATTTCGCTTATCAGGTGTAAGTTTATTTTCATTTTCATAAGCAAGTAAAACTGTTATTTCAAGAGTTGGATGATGTTCATCTTCCGGAAATGATACAGGGTTTGAGCGATTGAGATATATAGTAGTGCATCTATCTACAAACACAAGTTCCAGCGTTCTATGGTTTTTATTAAAAGTATTATTGACTTGTTGAAGACACAGATCAGATAACTTATCTAAAAAAATCATTTATCCAATTACTAGTGGAAACAGGTGTAAGAAATGAAGAGACATCTGTCGAATTCCAAGACACAAAGGGTAGGTTAAAATCGCCCAACACAATAAGAACATCATTATTTTTTAACATATTATGGACTTGCTCGATAGCGTTTATATGTCTTAAGTAAATTGATATGTCACAATTAGGAGGAATGTAAGAACAGGTAAGATAAGCAATGCAATTATTTAATTTAACTGAAACACAAATAAACTCCAGTTCACTAGTGTCGAGGATTGTTAATTCATCAGATGCAAACGAGATATGAACAGCTATCAGAACACCACCACCGATCTTATTATAACGGTCTTTACGGAAAATTTGATAATTTTTACACATTATTTCAGAATTTAGAATATTAGAGCGAAGCCAAGTCTCCGTGAAAATTATAATGTTATATTCGAAATCAAAACTGTTAATGAACATTGCAGAAAGTTTGGAATTAAGACCCCTTACGTTTTGATACACAAGTTCTAATTTAGACTTGCGATTTGTTAATCGTTTTTTGGATGAGATTGCGGGCTATTTCGCGGGCGAGGCAAGTGTACTACATTTACTAATCGCGGATTATTTTTGAATTCGAATTCGCGTACGATTGTATTTCGTGGCCAGAAACTTACATCAACAATAGTATTAAATAAATTTTCTGGAACTGTCAATCTAAAGGAAGTAGTCGGACGTGCGTTTACATATTTGAATTTATGAATAGAAATAGAAAGAGTCGATGAACATTTCAACTTTGATTTAATGAAAAAATCTATATCATTATCTGTTGTATCAGATTCTAAGCGCGAAACAAAGATTGATTTAGTTGGAGGAATAGCAATCAAAGGTTTAGGAACAGAAATATCAGAAGTAATTTGTAATTTTTTTACATTGTTTTTTTTAATTTGTATGCAATTTGTTGGACATCAGCAACAGTAGGAGCAAGAGAAGCAGCTTGTGCATACGATATTTCAGGCAAAGCGAGAGGTGGAGCTGATAATGGTAAAGGAGCAGACATAGACAAATTTGCCGAAGAAGAAAGAATAGGAGGAGGAGCATCCGTGTCCATGTCGTCAACGTTGTCTTGTTCTATAGAAGGTTGTGTTGGTGTCGAGTCAGTTTTCTGTTTGCTTCGAAGGGTCATATGTTTCTTTTTTAGCTTTGGTGAAGGAATTGACTCATCAATATATTTAAACTCATTGAAAAGAGTTTGATATTTTAAAAATTTATCAGAAAGTGAAGAAAATCCTCTACTTATTTCCGAGAAACCTTGCTTCGTTTGCTTAAAAAGTTTATAAAAGTTAATGTCGGCCAACCTACACTTCTCACAAGACCAACGCAACCCTTTACCTTCTTCAATGGCATCTGCCACTCGACCTGACACTCCTGCACACTTGATGTGAACAATATTGTCACATACCCAACATGACAAAAATCGTTCATTTTCACCTTTAGTGGAGCAGCCAGGCTTAGCACAAACCATTTTTTGTTTTTTTTTTTTTTGTTTTTTTTTTTTTTAGTTTAACAATTTATTTAATTTAAAGAAAGAAAAAGAAAACAATAAAGTAAACAGATATAAAAGTAAATAGTGGCGAAAGTTTAAAACAAAGAGATAAAAACTCTGAGACACCCTGTGGGAATAGCTAAAAGAAGTGCCTACAGGTATGCAACGCTATTTTACTTAGGCCCGTTAACTGATCTCCGAAGTTTAAATTCCTTAATCTCATATTTCGTAAACAGAGTTTAAATTTTAAACTCAGTTAAAATTATTTTCGTAACTTATCTCATTTTTATCGACAGTTTTCTTAAACTCTGTTTAAAAATTTAAACTGAGATTAAAAAACATATTTGAGCGGTACTGTAGTAAAAATTCTACAACTTTGACGTAGAACATCAAAATATTTCAAAAATTTTTAATAAAATAATGCAAATTGTCAGTTTCATTGGAATATTTTTTTTTCAAAACTTAAAATATGTTTGTTTTTTGTTTATTTATTTGATTTTTTTGAAGTATGATTTTTTTATTTTTTATTTTTTGTTTATGATTGAGAATATTTCCAATGTTCTGAGAGAATTTTTGACAAAATCTAAGTTTAAATTTTTTAAACCTAGAATTTCTGTGTTTAAATTTAAACTTGCCTCACCAAGTTAAACTTAGATTTTTTGAGATGAGGTATCGGCGTTAAAATTTAAACTGAGGTTAAGGAATTTTAAAATTTGTTTAAGCTAAACTTTGTTAAAAATTGAGATCAGTTAACGGGCCTTAACTTAAGAGAAGCTAAGAAATAAAATAGTGAAATGTCAACAAATAAAAAGAACAACAAGAACAGAATTTAAAGAAAAGAAATGAAGCACAACAATGTTTGTATGTTTTTGTTTTTGTTGATTTTTTTTTTCACTGCTTATAAAAATAAGCACAAGTGTCAAGCACTTAAAACTTATGCACTTATATATATATTTTAAACGCGGAAATTATTGCAATTCGCGGAAAACTGTGCACAATTTTTAAAGGCACAGAAACACTCAATTCTACAAACGAATTAAACGACCGAAATTACGTATTTAAACCGTTTATTAAATAACACAAATTATAAATTGAAAAATAATTAAAACACGTCCAGAAATTTTCGATGCTGAAAGTTCGACGGAGTTGCCAGACTTGCAGAGCCTTATCAACTTTGCAGGTATACCGAACTCAGACATTGTTGCGTACAGGCAATCCCGAATCGGGCTATCGAACGCAGCTTTGTAATCAACAAAGAGATGATGTGTGTCGATTTGGTTTTCGTGGGTTTTCTCCAGGATTTGGCGTAGTGTAAAAATCTGGTCTATGGTGGACTTGCCAGGACGAAAGCCACACTGATAAGGTCCAATCAGTGTTTTGGTATGCGGCTTCAATCTTTCACACAATACGCTCGAAAGAACCTTGCATGCGATGGAAATAAGACTGATACCTCGGTAGTTGGCGCAGATTGTCGGGTCTCCTTTCTTAAGTATAGGACAAAGCACACTGAGATTCCAATCGTCGGGCATGCTTTCTGCTAGCCATATTTTGCTGATGAGTTGATGCATGCACCTTATAAATTCACCGCCACCGGTTTTAAACAATTCAGCAGCCAGGCCGGCAGCACCTGCGGCTTTGTTGTTTTTGAGTCGCTGAATAGCGACTTTAACCTCGTCATGGCTAGGTGGTGGAATTTCCACTCCATCATCGTCGATTGGTGGTGTCAGACTGCATTCTCCAAGGGCGGAATTGTTGGGATCGTCGCCTGCAAGCAGATTGGAAAAATGCTGTCTCCATAATTTCAATACGCACTGCGTATCTGCAACCAGATCACCATTCTCATCTCTACAAGTGGATGCTCCGGGCTTGAAACCTTGGGTTAGACGCTTAACCTGCTGGTAGAATTTTCGATCATCCTTCTTGCCCTGGTACTCCTCAATTTTTTCTCGCTCACGCTTTTCCTGCTCCCTTTTTTTACGTCTGAAAAGGCATCTCTCTTCCTTCCTCTTATCGCGATAGCTTTCGTGCATGGCTCGCGTTGCAGCTGACTGTAGCGTCTTTTTATATGCGGCGTATTTTGCTGCTGCCGCGTCGCGACTCTCCTGGTCATACCATTGGTTGCGAGGTTGCGGGCGCCGAAAACCAATGACTTCTTCAGCAGCAGTGCGCATGGAGTGGGATATATGCGCCCAAAGTCCGCCAGCGTCGTCGAGGCAAGAGTAAGGTTGGTTGAGCTTAACCGAGAGTTGAGCGGAGTAGGCCTCGGCGGTCCGTTGTGATAGCAGCTTATCGACATCAAGCTTTCGTTGCACACCTGTGCGTACATTCTTCGCATTGCACAATCGCATGCGGATCTTGACTGCAACAAGATAATGTTCGGAGTCAATATTGACCCCCCGAAATGTGCGCACATCCAGTACACTTGAAGCGTGCCTTCCGTCGATCACAACATGATCAATTTGGTTTCGCGTTTTTTGATCCGGGGACAGCCAGATTGCCTTTTGGATATCGGGGTGTTGGAATCTGGTGCTACTAACTACCATGTTTCGCGCCACGGCGAAGTCGATCAGTCTTAGACCGTTATTCGAAGTGGTCTCGTGGAGACTGAACTGACCGACAGTGGAGCCAAAGATGCCTTCTTTTCCGACATTCGCGTTAAAATCACCGAGAACTTTTTTTACGTCGTGGGCCTGGCAGCGATCATACACGTTCTCTAGGCTCGCGTAGAAGGTGTCCTTGACAGCATCGTCCTTTTCCTCCGTCGGGGCATGTGCGCAAATTAGGCTGATGTAGAAGAATTTCGCCTTGACGCGGATTGTCGCCAGCCTTTCGTTCACAGGTGTGAACCGGGAAACAAGATGGCGTAGTTTCCGACTTACGACGAATACGCATCCAAATTCACGCTTCTCCGCATGGCAGCTGTAGAAGATATCGCAGTCTGCTCTCTTAGAGCAGCCTTGTCCTTTCCATCGCATCTCCTGGATGGCGGTGATGTCAGCCTTTATTATTTCGAGGGCTTCCGCCAGTTGGACAGTGGCACCTTCCCTGTAAAGGGTCCGGACATTCCAGGTGCATATCCGTAAATCATTATCCGTTTTTCGTTTGCGGTGGTCGTCAACGTAGTGGGGGTTCATATCCGAGGCTGATTTTGTTTTCATTGGGAAGTTATAATGTGGTTGGGACCCAAACCCTACGCACATTCCATATTTAAGGTCTTGAAGAGACCCCTCAAGTTTATAGTCTAGAGGAGACCTCGCCGCTCAAATTAGCCGCCAAAGTTTATCGGGTGATAGTTTTTGACGTTTCCAGGAGACACCACGCGGAGGTTTTGAGTCGACTTGAGACGATTTCGACATGGATAATGCTGGCCTCGCCAAGTTGAGGCAATCAGACACGTTGCCATGTGAAGATCGCCCCCTTGTCTCCCAGTTTTTGCTTGTTTATTTATGTTTAATTTCGTTGATTTTGTTGTTATTATTGAAGTAACTTGAGTAAGCTATTTTTTTTTATTATGTTTGGCCGAACATAGTTAATTTACGGCACTTTTTAATATTATTTGTCTTTTTAATTTAACACTTAACATAACTCTGAACACAGAACAAATAATTTTTTATTTATTTATTTATTTATTTAGAAATAGTGTTTACATATAAGACAGAATCTGTTGCATGTTTGGTTGTACATTATAAATGTCTTTATTTTACAAATATTTACACTAATAATTTTGACAATAATAATTTCTAGTGCTCGCGCTGGACGCTAGGAGTCTGCGTTCACTGCAAGACCCATTCGACTCGACTCTTTTTCTAGCCTGGAGAATGCTGCACTGACTTCGCGCGTATTGTGGCCAATGATGTCGAAATCATCTCCATACACCAGCAGCATAACACTCTTATAGAAAATTGTGCCCCTGCATCTCGGGTCAGCCGCTGGGATGATCTTCTCCATTACTATATTAAAGAATTCGCACGAAAAGGAATCACCAAATTCAGACATGATGGCACACTGATAAGGTCCAATCAGTTGGTTAACGATGGGCTTCAGTCTTTCACACAATACGCTCGACAGGACCTTACAGGGATCGCCTTTCATGTGGCTTGGGCAGAGCACACTGAGGTTCCAATCATCTGGAATGCATTCTTCCGACCATATTCTGCATAGAAGTCTGTGAATGCATTTAAACAGAGCTTCGCCACCGGTCTTAAATAGCTCAGCCGGTAGGTCATCAGCCCCTACGCCTTTATTGTTTTTAAGCCGAGCTATACCTGTTAAGACCTCGTTATAGTCGGGCAGCGGAACTTCAACACTGTCATCCATAATTGGGGTTTCCGGAATATCATCTCCATTGATGTCTTTGTTAGCACCTCGGATCGTGCGTACGTAGTACACTGGAAGAGTGCATTCCGTCAATCAAAACGTGATCAATTTGGTTGCATGTTTTTTGATCAGGGGACAGCCAGGTGGCCTTATGAATATTGAAATGCTTGAATCTAGTGCTACTTACGACCATGTTTCGTGCTGCGGCGAAGTCAATCAACCTCAATCCGTTATCGGATGTGTTGTCGTGGAGGCTGAACTTTCCGACTGTTGGACCAAATTTGTTTTCCTTACCCACCTTGGCGTTGAAGTCACCAAGCACGATTTTTATGTCATGACAAGGGCACCGCTCGTATGTGTCTTCAAGGCACTCGTAAAAACTTTCTTTGGTCTCGGCATCTTGTTCTTTTGTCGGGGCGTGCGCACATATTAGGCTTATGTTAAAAAATTTTGCCTTGAAGCGGATTATGGCAAGTCGTTCGTTCACAGGAGTGATTCGCAGGACATGATGCCGAATTCTCTTGCCAACTACAAATCCGCATCCAAACTCGTGCTTCTCCGCATGGCCGCCGTAGTAGATATCACAGGATGCTTGCCGTAAGCAACCTTGTCCCTTCCATCGCATTTCTTGAATTGCAGTGATATCAGCATTATATCTTTCCAAGATATCAATCAGTGGATGGAGGCACCATCCCAATTTAGGGGGTTCGGACATTCCAGGTGCATATCCGTAAATCATTATCAGTTTTTCGTTTGCGGTAGTCGTCATCAGATTTGGGGATCATTCTTTTATTTATTCTTGTACTTTTCATTGAAATGCTTTTTTGTGTGGTGGGCTTCAAACCCAACGCACAACCTTTGCTTGATGACCAAACGAAGCCCGCCGCTCAGATTCGCCGCCAAAGTTTATCGGTCGATAGTTTTTTGACGTTTCCAGGAGACACCACGCGGAGGTTTGAGTCGACTTGAAACGATTTCGACATGGATAATGCTGACCTCGCCAAGTTTAAGCAGTCAGACACGTTGCCATGTGAAGATCGCCCCTTTTCTCCCTATTTATAGTTATTTACTAAACCTAAGATTGCCTGAACTTCCTTTCTATTTCTCGGAACTGGTATATATTTTACACATACCAGTTTTTGTGGATCTGGCAAAGCTCCCATTTCCGAACATTTATGCCCTAAATATGCTATCTCTAGACGTAAAAATTGACATTTCTCTGTGGTTTACTTTAAACAATTCTCCCTCATTTTCTAAAAAACTCTTCCAAGTCTTTCCTCATGTTGCTGTAAATTTTTACCATAGATTACAATATCGTCTAAATATACAAAACAATCTATCCCTTGTAGCCCTGTGAATATGTGATTCATAAGCCTTTGGAATATAGATGGGGCTCCAGTTTGTCCAAACGGCATTCTGTTCAACTCATAATGACCTAACGACGTACTAAAAGCTGTCTTTCATTATCCTTGTTATTGACCAAAACTTGATGATAGCCACTAGCTAGATCTAGTGTTGAAAAATATCTACAATGACCTAACTGGACCAGAATTTCGTCAATTCGAGGAATAGGGAAAACTTGTTTGATTGTGGCTTCGACTTTTCTAAAATCAATAACTAATCTCCACATTTTCTGTCCGTCTTCCACGGCTTTCTTTGGAACAAGCAACATTGGTGAATTCCACGGGGACTTGCTTGGCCTGATTATGTTATCATCTAAAAGTTGTTCTACTTGTCTGTGTATCTCCTCCCTATGCATTTGTGGTAACCTATACTGTGTCTCAGTTGATTGGAGTTTGATCTTTTTGCATTTGAATCTCATGCTTTAAAACAGAGGTGCATGACAATTTATACCCTTCAAGCAAGAAAATATCGTGAAAAGACGTTACTTAATTTTCTATTGATGCTCTTTCCTCAGTATTTAAACTTTTGTCGAATTTAACTGTTTCTATCAATCTATTAACCTTTCTATCACGTCTATTTCCCTTGCACTATACGACGAGCTCGCATCCACTTTAAAATTTGAAAAATTTGGTCTTAAATCCTTATGTATGACACAGTCATCGTTATTCGCATTTAGCACTGTTGCATATGCCATTTTATTCTTCACATTTGCTAACGTTTCACCTAAATTAATCCCCGGCATAATCTCTTGTTGTCTCTTGTTACAACAATTGAAATATTTGTTTTTATCGAAATTTTAACCGTTTGTATTGTTCTTGCTTACACATATCTCCTTATTGTAGCTTAAAGAACTAATCTCGTTTATTTGTTTTAGAGCTAATTTCACCCTAGTCTTCATGTGTTTACCATAGACTGTTAATGTCTTATTAATCGCATCTATAACTGAATTATTCTTCAAACTATCCCGCCCTAAAATACCATCTGCAGGCAACCCTTGTTCTAGTGCCACTACGTGTAACTTAAAACTTAAGTTCTTTATGTTATCGTGTTGGATCTCCACAGACTCCAATGTATCTACAAAACCTCCAAATGCTCCACTCAAATGTTAAATTTCCTTTGTATCTTTATTCAAATTTTTCATTAATGTATTTATTTTAACTAAACTGGCTTCAGCCTCGGTATCCACAAGAAAAATGAGTCGTCCTTCTATAGAATCCTTACAGGGAATTTCTATGAACAAATCATTGACTTTGTGAAAACCAAATTTCTACCTTGTTCGTTCCAATTTTGAAACGTAAAATTCTTATTGTGTAACGAGTTTGCTTAATCTTTATTTCTTTCCTGAGAAGTACTTAATATGGCTTCTTTTCTTACTGTATCTTTACCTGTTGATACTTTCGTGTTTGACTCAGTGGTGAGGATGTTTACTATCTTTTGCGACATCAAATCGTCCACCACAATTTTTCTTGCTCTGTTACCCTCAATTCGTTGATGCTTGAATAAAAATCGTTGAATAAAAAATTAGCTGTATCCTCTGACGTACTATTTTCTGTCGAGGTGCTTTCCGTTATTTCATTAGTTACTAAAACTTTAGTCTTATCTGCCGATGTACGATTTTCTGCTATTTTGTTCCCGGTTTTGACTGGTGCACAGATGTTAAAAATCTTTCTTGACGTGAAATCCTCTGTGACTACCCTACTTGGCCCAGTTTTCCTTAATTTTTTGGGTTCCCAGCTCATTGGCCTTGGCTGAGCCCTCGATAGTTTCCCTGTTTTGAATCGTATTCTCTCTTTGAATAACAATCCTGCATTATGTGTCCTTACCTTGCACACTATTCACAATTGACCTCGTCTTTCTTTGATACTTGAATCATGTTGCCATTCCTCTTTTGATTTATGTTATAATTATTCTGACTTTAATGGCACTCATCTCTTGTATGCCCTTTTCTACTACAGAATGAACTTGTTGGGCTATCCTTCTTAGTCCTTCTTTCATCATAATTTCTTGTTATTTGAAATCTTTGCAGATTCTCTGTTGAAGAATAAGCCCTATGACCTGCTTCAACCTCATGATCAACCAGCCTACATGCCACATCATTTTTACTGAAATTCATACCAAATGTCCTTTGATTTGGTCTCATATTTTTCCCTCTTTCGAGGTAGGAGCTACTAGGTACGAGTGAGCTTTAAAAATTTTCCAAAGGTGTGTCATATGTAGTTAAAGCTTTACTCAAGCTTTTATAGCTGCTAGTTGCCTTTAACTTTGAATAAAATGCTCGATATTTGATTTTTGTACCATTCTTAGCTTTATAGTTCTGTTCTATATGTAGTTATAAACTTTATATAGTTCTGTTAAGGAATTCATAAAATCTGCAAACGAGCAAAACTCGGAAATTTTCTATTTGCTTTGTAAAGGCTCTTTTATAGCAATAAACATAACTACAGAGCTGTTTTAAAACTGAATCTACTATAATAAATGTTAAATACAGTTAATTAAAGCATTATATGAAAGATAAAATGGCGATCTTATTAAAAAAAACTCAAGGGAATCGCACAAATTTAAATTATATAACTTAGAAAATTATTTTGAACCAAATTGATGATTTTTATTAAATTTATATTTAAAAATAAAGAATTAAAAGCATTTTCAGCTTATTTTAACGAATGTTAAAAATTTTGTTAGTATTTTAAAATAACACTCCTTTATTTTAACCCTAGAACACTGACGTTATTTTTTGTACGTTAACACTAATCATTAGTCGAAACGACTAACATGTATATAAATAACCGATTTTTCCGAAATTTATGTATGAACTATGAACATACCTTATAAAGGTTGATATTTGGTTTATTTTGAATATACATCAAACAAAAAATTTAAGTTTTTAGAAAAGAATTCATTAAAAAAATACATTTATTAAAACTACTTTTAAGATAAATCTTTTCAGATCAGTAAGTGATGTTAGTCGAATCGACTAACATTAGCGTTCCAGGGTTAATTATTTTTGAAGCCTGTTGTAGTTTTTCGAAGTATTACATTCACGTTACCGATAAATTTAAAAGCGCACCAAAATTCACAGCATATTACGGATATACGAACATATTTTTAGTATGATATAATTAACACTTTATTATATCTTTAGTTTATCTGTCATTGTAATCATAACAAATACTTGTCAAATTTTATATATCTATTGAGTTGATTTATCACACATACCTACTTAAACAAATTCTGAATAGCAAAGAGCTTTTCAAGAGTTCTTATTTGGCTACGACAGAGACTATTTTAAAAGCTAGCAGTTACTTTTTAAACTCAAGAAAGTAGCCTTATATATTCTCTGCAAGAGCTTAAGTAGCGCTGCTAAAGCTAAAGTTGAAGCTTGTTGCTTTATAATATAGCTCTGCAAGAACTAATATATGGCTAAAATTGTTACTTGGATCTCAAATGTTCATGTTTTAATGCTAAGCATATGTATTCTAAGAGTTGAATCCTGCAGATCAACCCTGAAAGTTGTAATTACAGTTTTATTTAATTCACTTAAAAGTGCGGACACACCGTTTTTGTATTCTTTATTAATTATATCTTCCGCTGTTGTTTTTAGAGCACTTAACCGTCTTGCATATTGTCGTATTTCTTCACCAGGTTGTTGTAATGTCTTCTGTATTTCCTGCCATACTACATCTAATTCTTTTCGTTCCAAATACGTTTTCTTTATAACTATAAATAATTCATCCAGATTATTTAATTGTCTTGGTCTTACTTACTTGAAAATATCTCCATAAAGTCTTAGTTTCACACTTTGAATAAAGTTTTCTAAATTCGATTCTCCTACTCCTTGGAAAGCTAATTCTGTTCCAATTATAAACTTATACACTTCCTCGTGCAGCTCTCCGGAGTCTGCTCCTGAAAATAGAGGCACAAGCTCCGATACTATTTTTGCTATCTCGCATATGTTCATTCTGAATTTTTTTTTTGTCTTTAAAATTTCTCTTTGTGTTCTACAACAGTTCTCACCCTATACCATAGTTTCTCTGGGAATCTTATTCTGTAATCTGATCTACAAGTTCTTGTTTAACTGTTTTTACACCTTTTTAATTATATTCTGGAGGGTCCGGTCAACTACAAGGAGTTGGCTACGGAATCGCAGAATCTTTGGTAAGTTATTATTATTTATTTATTTGAACACGGGTAGCCGAGTTCGAATCACTTTCCTTTTTTAAAAGGGACAACCCTTTTTTAAAAAGGACTACCGGCTGCGCCATAAATGTTGTGTGCGTTCTCTGTCGAACCCACACAACTCTGTTGTGTAACGTCGTTATATTGCGTTTTACATCGTTATAAGTATACTCACCAAATAATCCTTTCCTATAACCCGGTGATACCTGAAAGTTTTAACAAAACTTTCACTTAAAATCTACTTGGTCTCAAGATCATTATCTTAACTTCCGTAATGGAGCTTGACGTTAATAACATAATAGTTACATAGATACAATTAACCTAGATATTAACGTAGACATTTTTGGTAAACAACATACAAATATACATACTTCGTATTTTAAATATACAAGCAAACATTACAAATATATTTTAATGTTTTTTTACATTCTTTGTTTACTTCCGCAATAATTTGTAAGCAATGGTAACAGACAGTCAGCTCAAATAGCTGGCCCGTGCTTACTTGCTATTTTAAGCTGACCGTTGCACTTTTTAATTGTTCGGTGCTTGACCGTAAACTTCAATTGATAAGCATTGCAAAAACGCTGATCGTTTCACTCATTTTGAGGCAGATCAGTGTTTGTAATTTATAATATGAAAAACAAGTAAACGTCGCTTGTGACGATTGAGTGACAACAGTGCAGCAATAGCACAAAATCAATGCAATCAAAACCAGCCCAATCCCAATGCGTTCACAGGAGCTATCAAAGTGGACAAGTGGGATTGCTTTTCAATGGACGATGGACAGCAATTTATCTGTTGAAAATTTTGTGTTCCACCTTGAGCATCTTCAAGCACAATATGGATGCACCTGGGTGGAAATAAAGCGCGACTTTCATCTGTTGTTATCTGGAGAAGCTAAAGAGTGGTATTGGCTCTTCATACAGACCAATACCGTTCCAGATTGGCCAACACTGCGACACTCCATCATGCAGCAATATCGTACTAGTCGTACTAATTTCAAGGCCATGAGGGATTCAGTTGAGCGAAAGCAGCAACCAGGCGAATCAATTGATTTTTTTTAGGCAGTATGGAAACTAAGATCCACACTAATGCAGCTTATGATAGAAAATGAGGTAATTAAAATCATCAAAAGAAACCTCAAGGAGCACAAAAGGCGAATTGTGTATCCGATGACCAAGCACTCGGTTGAACGCGTCCTTGACGAGTGCAATGAAGTAGAGCGGACGTTCCTTCGGCGTGACATGCGGACAGCTCAACCAACTATATGAAGATATCCTCGTCATATCAGCGAGATAGCGATAGAGGTGCGTGATGAGCGTGAAGGCGAAGATGTTCAAATTATGGTGGAAGAACTGACAGTGGCGAGGCCTCTGGGGACAAGTTTGCAGCAACAGCAAGCCGGTTCCCGGTTGCAGATTTTCTGGAACTGTCGTCAGCAAGGCCACTCGTTTAATGATTGTATGTCACTAGAGCAAAACATATTTTGCTATAAGTGTGGTATGCCAAACGTTATCACTCCGAAGTAACCAAAATCTGGAGTGGGAAACGACAAGTGGAACGCAGCAGCAGCCACGCTCCAGTCTCAAACCCGTGGAGGTGAAGCGGAACTAGTTCCAGTGTTCAATTTAAAAGAGATCCAGGATGGTGGATAGCCAGCGAACCTAGAAAAGAAACAAATATTAGTATATGAAAGCGAGTAACTGAATTTAATAAAAATGTTAAGCAAATCAAATCTTTAAAGCTCTGTGAAGAACGTATTCAAGAGTACTACGAAGCAAGGCAGCGAATCTTCAACAACAGCCAGCTAGATGGAAAGCGCGAGAAGATCCAAAGAGCTCGAGAAAGTTTTGCAAAGCGTAAACTAATTCGCAAGCAAGTGAAAAGGACAGTCTTCAAGGCCGTTGGAAAAGACCTTAGAGCATATGCTGACAATGAACTGGGCGGCAAAAGAGTGCGTGGTCTCTTGTATATGGAGTATGCTTCTGTGACAATACTTGAACGTTGTTGTCGAGAGTTGGTTGAGGAGCTGGGAGTTGACGTGGATCCGTATTTCTCTGTTGTAAAGACAGCTGGAGGCGCCAATACAATATATTGGGAAAGGTCCAACTTCCTGTCAAATTTAAAAATAAAGAGAATAAGATTTTGTTTTAAATATGTCCATATTTGGAACAGGAAGTTTACCTGAGCATTGATTTTTGGAGGACGTTTAAACTAGCAAACGATGTGGTAGGTTTAGACGAGCTTTATATATCGAACGTGGCTCAACATTTTACACCAGCTGCGGCTAACACGGCTCGTGAGCTAACAACAGAACTGCAAAAGCGTCTTAACAGCGCTATAAAACAGTTCCGAAAATTCGAAGAACATAGACTAGGGCTTACCCATTGTGAACAGCACACCATCGAGCTTGTTGAAGGAACCGTGCCCGTCAAGGATCGTCACTACCCAATATCACCAGCAGGGCAGGAGATAGTCTATAAAGAGATAGATAAAATATTAGGACTTGGGGTAATAGAAGAAAGCCAGAGGGACTGGACCAGTCGCACGACAATTGTGCGCAAACCAGCGAAAAACCGGCTTTGTTTAGATGCTAAATAACTGAATGACAGGGCGGTGAAGGACGCCTATCCTTTACAAAACATTGATGGGATCTTGAGCCGTATCGACGAGACTTATTTTATAAGCAGCGTTTAAAATTTGCCTTTTGTCAAATTGAGCTAGAGCAGAAAAGCAAGGCATATACTGCTTTTACTGTGCCAGGACGTCTACTATATCAGTTTTCTGTGATGCCATTCGGCCTATGCAATGCCGCGCAACTCTTTTGCCGGTTAATGGACAAGGTCTTTCCGCAAAGACTCAAATCAAACGTTCTTACGTATCTCGATGATGCTAACATCATAGCAGCTGATTTCGATACCCACCTGAAAATGCTCAGCGAGGTCGCAAAATGTCTATAAGAAGCAAATTTAACAATTGGCCTTAAAAAGTCCATGTTCTGTTTCAAGGAACTTCGGTACTTAGGTTTTATGTGGGTGGTGGTGCATTGAAGACAGATTCGGAGAAAGTTTTAGCGATTAAGCGTTTCCCAATTCTCCAAAGTCTAAAAGAGAAATCCGAAGCTTTTAAGGTACCGCTTCATCCAAAACTTTGCGGCTATATCCGCTCCTCTTAGCGACACGTTGAAAAAGGGAGTACAATTCACCATGACACCCCTAGCAATCGAAGCGTTCAACGAACTAAAACAAGCCCTAACGTCAGCTCCTGTATTGAAACAAGCAGATTTCAGCAAGCGTTTCTGGATACAGTGTGACGCATCAGACATTGAATTGGAGCTGTCCTCTATCAAGTAGAGGATAACAAACACAAAAAGCCGATTGCGTTTTACTCACAAAAGTTAAACGGTCACCAGCGAAACTGTGAGACGGAAAAAGAGTGCTTAGCAGCAATACTAGCGGTAAAGAGGTAGGGCTAGCTATGTCGAAATGATGCCTTTCACCGTTGTAACTACCTAGGTGGTCCCTTCAACTGCAAGCTTTCGATTTTCAAATCGAACACAGGAAAGGCGCAGACAACGTGGTACCTGATACACTCTCCCGTGCTATCGAAGAAGTGGAGTTAAATGGTGACGAGCTATGAGATATAAAGACACTTGCATTTTCATCTAAGGAGTTTCTGGACCGGATAGAAAATTGCCGTCAAAACGATGAAAGGTTGCCAGATGTGAAGGTTGACAATGGAATAATTTTCAAGCGGACTGAATTGAACCGAAATGACAGTGAGTTGGAAGAAATTGCATGGAAATTATGGGTACTGAAAGTGCTGACATCTACTTTAATTTCTAAGGCACACGAACCACAAACTACGGCACATAGCGGAATCGCGAAAACACTCCATCGTTAACGGCAATTCTATTTTTGGTCTGGAATTACCAAGCAGGTCCGCAATTGCATAAGCGAATGTGTCACTTGTAGAGAAAACAAATCCACAAATATAGAAATGCGACCTGGGATAGGGCAGGAGGTGATCATTGAACGTCAATTTCAGAAAATCTATATAGATTTCTTAGGCAAATACCCGCGATCCTAAAAAGGAAATACATACATATTTATTATAGCGGATCATTTTTCAAAATTTACAATTTTAAAATTTTTAAAGCTATGCGTGAAGCGATAGCTGTAAAAGTTGTTGACTTTCTGATTCACGAGGTCTTCTTTAAATTTGGAGTGCCCGAGGTTATCCACAGTGACAATGAAATACAGTTCACATCTAAAGAATTTCAGAAGATGATTCAAAACTTTCAAATAAATCACATGAAAACAGCAATTTACTCACCACAGTCAAATGCAGCAGAGCGAGTAAACCAATCAGTACTTACGGCGATTAGAACCTATCTCAACAATGATCATCGTGACTGGGAAATATATCTACCAGATATTAAATGCGCGCTAAGAAGTGCTGTTCACGCAGCAACTGGAGTGACACCATTCTGTGCTCAGAATATTAAATAAATATTTTTAGGCAGGATAATGTTCAGAACTTTTTCAGAAATCCAAAATGAGAAGATTATCTTCGACACAACTTATGATTCACGTGGTATAAAATCTTATATTATTTTTTTTGAAAAAGTTAAAAAAATGCGTTCTAGTATACATTTCTCTAAAACAAGAGAATACATATGCATAAATTTTGCAAATTATTAATTCATGAAATTTATGGAATACACCAACACTATAAGCAGTTTCACCAAAATTTATAACCAATGGTTACAATCAAAAGTCGTGTACTATCCCAAGTTCAACTTTCGCTTGGAATGTCCTTCATACAGGACACTGTTGTTAAACCTCGTGAATAGCACCGTGTTTGGCAAGAAATTGTTAGTTAAATTGCATTTTTTGTTTTGCTTTAAGGCACATATGGTTTTTTAAAAATATCAAAGCATTTTAAGATCGTTATTTTTTAATAATTTTCCCAAAAAACAATTTTGTCTTTGCGAGAATGGAAGATGTCCTTTATTTTTTATAAACATTTTTTTGTGGGATCTTGACAAGCCTATGCAACTTTTGAGACCTCTAAGAATACGATCTAAATTTTTCGATACGCCGTACTGTGCACTATTTGGGTACAACATGTTTCTCAGCGGATCTGAATGCAAACTCGCTTGCAAGCTGAAGTCTCTAGGTGATCCAGAAATCATGATTTTAATCAAAGAAGACAAATTAACACTGTTGCGCGAGAATATCAAAAACAATTTGCACTCCGCCTATGAGAAAAGTTCACGTCGATTAACCAGCGAAAACGTTAAATACATTTCGGTCCGGATCAAGAAGTATTTAAAAGAAATTTCATACAGAGCAAATTAAGCGCAACATTAATATAAAATTTTGTAGAAAATTTATTAAGTGCCGTATAAGCCAAGCAATTGGAAACAAAATGTATAAATTAGATAGCCTTGATGGAAAACAAAAAATCCACAACAAATCAATTAAATAGACGCAACCACTCTACAAAATAACTTGGTGCAATACTTACCGATATATCCAGTGTACTAAATTCCAACAGAGGTATCCCGCCCACGAGAATCCTGAACAACAAAATTGCCAACGTTATTTCTAATGTGGACTAAAATTCAATATTACAATCGGTTACTCAGTCACCATGCCAGTATTACCTGAAAAAAGGATAAACAAAGCAAAAATAATAAAAAAAACAAAACTATGACCTAGAAACTTCCCGGCAAATATAACCAGCTCCGAAAGAAGCAGGAGAAAGTTTTCAATAACTTTCAGGTTTTCCACAAAAAAAAAATGTTTAAGATTTTTTTTGACTCTCCAGTTGTAATAGTGAATAAAACGTCCGTTAGTACACGACTTAGATTTTTTTAAAAATATTTGTTATCAAATATGCGAGGTTGGATGTTATCGTACTCGAAATCATCACTCGAATTGGTAATAGTTTCGGAAGAGAGCGCTTCTTTTTTGGACCACAAGAAAAAAAAAGATAAAAGTTCAAATGTATTTGGATGTTATATATATCATCAGGGTGTATTCGTTGCTATGTTTATTTTTGAGTCAAGCTAGCACATATCAAAAGCGCTGAATCCGTAAGACTCATTTGTCTAAAAAGGTGATTTATACCCAATGTAGTATGTGTGCTTCAAGGCTAGATAACAAATACAATGTTGGCACTACGTTTGGTTTCTGTTAGTCTAGCACCGACCCCAAATGTTCAAACAAACGTCAGAAGGGCCGGTGTTGAAAGTGTGCTGCGTTAGGGGTAGGGTTCCCAACTGTCCCGGATTTCGCGGGACGTCCCGCATTTCAGCTAATTTTTTAGCGTCCCGCGATGACCCCTTGCGGGACACCTTTTGTCCCGCATTTGAGAACTTAAGATTGTTTGTATCTAAATTTCCAATTCGACATGAAACACAGTTTCCTAAACCGTTTAATTTTATTATCAAAATAAATTTATAGATCGTTTCAAAAGAGAAGAACATTTTTTAGTTTCATTTTTCGATGCGCAGTGAGAAATTATATCTAAAGCTACAAAATTGTTTAGAGCGTAGTTTCTTGCTCTTTTTGTACTGTTCGCTGAACTTAATGCTGTTTTTGAATGTTTTTTACTGTTTTTCTTAATATTTTAATGCGCAAACATTTCGAACAAATGATTGCACAAGTACGGTGTTGCACCAACGGCCTTTAGCAACCTGCATCTTGTGAGAGAAATAAAATAAAAATTACATAAAAAATAAATTATTTTCTCAAGAAAAAATTGTGAAGTGAAATTACGGATAACAAAATATTTTTTTACGCACATTTTTTTTAATTTTGATTGGTTTATTTTAAAAAATAAAATTCAGTACTTCCGCAGCGCAGTTTTTTTTTTTTTTTTTTAGCTTGAACCAACGCTCAGGGGATGCCCCCTATTAATGCGAAAGCATTGTGTTGATTCGGAAGATGGGTAATAGGCTAGTTCAGTGGTTCTTAACCTTTTATCGATGGCGGACCACTTAGTCTGTTTTTCGTTATTCACGGACCACTGAAGTAATCATCAGAAATAAAAAAAAATATAACCAAAACTATGTGCAACGAAAGCTATTTATTGCAAAAATAATGGTACAAATTACATACATATATTTGGAATTATTTTACATAATATTAAAGAGATTTTTGAGCTTGCATTTATCTGACAAATTGCTGAATTCTTGGTTCGGTATTGCTCGAAGCTACCCGTATATCATTACTAGCATCCAAACGATGTCGGTGTTTGTTTTTTATTAATAATAGCGCAGAAAAGCCCTGTGTTGTGGAAAACAGAGTAAGATACCGCAAATCAATATCTTTAATTTTATTAAAATAACCTGCTTTCTGGCTCAAGAAATCTTCAAGACTAATACCTGGCTGAAATGTATCTCTGCAGTCCATAAGTGAATTTTAGAGATATACTCACTAAGCTTATCTCAATAAACAAATATGTTGCCCACGCCTTCTAAATTTTTATTTCCTGAACCTTGCATTTGTAAGTGAAGTTTATTTAATTTTGTAAAAATATCAACTAAATAAGCCAAAAGATTTTCGAACTGTAGCTGACAGAACTTATCCATCAAGTCTTTTTTGTCTTTTTCAGCCAAAAAAAAATTGTACCTCCTCTTTCAGTTCGTACAACCTTGCCAACATTTTCTCCTTTGACAGCCAACGAACTTCTGTGTGGGAAAAGTAGCGTTTGGTGTTCGGAATCCATATCTCAACATAATTTCTTGAACATTCTTGAATTAAGCGCTCTACTTTTTATGAAATTTACAACTTTTATTGTTATTTGCATTGTTGTTGCAAAGCATTATAGAAGATTTTTGGGTGTCAATGCTTGACGATGAATCATGGAATGCGTTGTTATGACTGATGGATTGTTTTTTATTAAAACTGCAAGATCAGACCGAGAACCAAGCATAGCAGGAGTTCCATCTGTACAAAAGCCATTCAGCTTTTCCCACATAAGACCATTTTTATCATATTATTGGCTAATAGTTTTCATAAGGTCTGAACCTTGAGAGGTGGCTTCCAGTTCTTCTGAGAAAAGTATTTCTTCTTTAAATACTTTGTCTTCTAAGGACCTGACAAACACAAGAAGTAGACAACATTGTGCAACGTCTACAGATTCGTCACACTGCAGTACAAAATATGGACTCTTTTTTATTTTGTCCACAACTTGTTGTTCCATATCGATTGACGTTTTTTGAATACGCAATCTCACCGTGTCATTTGATAAAACAATAGGGATATTTTCGCTGTCTTGCAAAACCCTTGCAAGGTGTAAGAATTGCAAAAGTTGCAGAATCTTGCAACCCGTGCAACGGCACAACAACAAAATACAAGCGATAAAAGTTTTGCAATTCGTGCAATCTGTGCAACAGTGATACCCATGTTTTGAGGGGACGTGCAACCATGCACTCTGATTGAGACAAATTTGTTAATTTTAGTTCGTGTGCGTTAGAGTAAGTATTTAAATTTTTTGTTTTCGCATGTTCGCGGCATTTCTTTTAATATTCACAATATTTGTGATTTTGTGCGCTCCCGCAGTGTTGCATATTTCAATATTGCAAGGTTGCATTTTCACATATTTTGCATCTTTGCTATACTGAGAGAATACCCCTAATATCTTGTATTTTCCTTTCAGCTTCGGTACTTATAACTTGTTTGACAGCACTGAGCAAACAAGGTGTTATTAGAGATTCACCAACTTTGTGGGGTTTTAAGGCTGCAAGTTTTTTTTCTTTCGCAACCAATTTTGAAATATGAAACGACGCAGTCAATCCATTTTCCAAAGATTCATAATTGAGGCCGATACTCCCCGTTCCTTTCTGTTGAAGTAAAACCGAATCTGATGTATTTGCTATTATACTGGAAGTAATAAAAAAACTATTTATAAATCCTATTTATAAATCCTATTTATAAATTTATTTTGAAATTTCTACGAAAATACAAATTTTTGTTACGCACGTTAAAATGAAATTAAATAACTGTTAAAAGCCATAAATTTAACTATTTCCACCATAAATAGCTAAAAAAGCAAATAAATAACAAAGTTTTTCGTTACGACTTCGCGGACCACTGGCGAACGGCTCACGGACCACCAGTGGTCCGCGGACCACCTGTTAAGAACCACTGGGCTAGTTGGAGGGTGGAAAGATGGAGAAGTGACGGTGAACATTTGTTTTGAATTTACACAGGTCAAAACTGCCAGGAAACACCTCTGCAGGGAGATTATTCCACAATTTTATTGTGCGACTGAAGAACGAATTATCACGGTAATGCGAGGTTCTGTTGGGCAACAAGGCAATACTGTAGGGATGGGCTAGGTGAGCTGCCCGAGTGGACCTGGGAAATACTCGAGCTGGTGGAGTCAGGTCGTGTACCTCCCTTGAACACTTCCCATGGTAGTACCTGTATAACATGCTTACTGACCCAACATTGCGTCGATGACCAAGAGAATTGAGAGATGATGAAACGTTATCATCCCCAATCAAATATATCGCACGGCGTTGAATTCGGTCCAGAAGCTCCAAATAATATCTTGAAGCCCCTGCCCAAATGTGCGAATAAACTTACATTCATACCTTTTTAACTAACTAGTTTTTTGTACAACATAGTACCATTTTTTACTGGAAACAGATTTATAAACATGGTTGTTTTAAAATATGTTATAAAAAATTATATGTTAAAAATATAAGAGGATATTTTAAAAATATTAAGGGCATATATCCTTTAAATAGACGGACCTTTAATATAGAAGGACGTTAGCTCATTTATTTTTTACTTGATAAAAGTAGAAAAAACTTTATAAAAATAAGGTTTGCATTTTCGGAAGTAAGAAAAGTATTACATTTTTTTTTTATCTTCGAACCAACTATTTCAGGTGTCATACCTATTCAGTCAAGTCTGCCATGGTTTAGAAATGGGAGATAGATAAGAAGGTGAGAAAGTTTTATGTGTGGCGGAGTGCAACATCAACTTACTTTTCCATGCTGACTTGCTTAATTTTACTTTTGAAAACAAACCACAATTACTTTCAATGATCAAAATTATATACATTGTTGCTACTCTCATGTGGCACAGAGAAGTGAAGTGGAAGTGGAATGGCAGAGAAGTGGATTTTGCGATGCACCAGTAATTCGCCCAAGTGTTTTTTGGGAAAATGCATCGCTTTTCAAATGCTCAAGCAATGAATGCGCTAGTCACGAAAATTTTCAAAATCTTCCTTTACTAATTTCAGCCATTGTTGGAAGATGTATTTTTGAAAAATGTTCAAAATCTATCATGGAAATATGAAGCAGGCTCTGAAAAATCGTAAAATCAATTATAAAATTGAACTAGTATAGTTTTGAAGCAACGTCACATTATATCGAAGAGAAATAAAAACAAATTCACAAAAAATTCATTGAAATTTGACAGAACAACGATGCTTTGGAACAAATTGCTGAGGACTCTTAAATGGACTTCGTTTGACACCCTTTTCGGCGAATTTCTTGTTACTCCTCTAGGCGGTTCATTGGCGAATCTTCCCGGCGAATCGGCCTAAGCAGATTACAATAGAAGGCAATTGCTTGATCTTCCCAGCAATTCTTTGGGGATTCTCTGGCAATTGAAAATTTTATATGTGAAATAAAAAATTAATTTTCGCCGGAATGCAAAAACATAGCCGAGTAAAAAAAAAATAGCCAAATGAAAAATAAAATCGCCAAATAGCCAAAACTCAAAACGAGCAAAAAAATAGCCACTTTTGGCTATAAATAGCCAACACGGCAACACTGATCAGAATGAAGAACACTCTCCAAATTATTTTCTTATTCTCAAACATGCGCGAAAATGTTATACATGTTATAAAATGTTTCATACATTTTATTTATCAAAACGATTTGGATTTATTTTTTGGTTTTTTCATGAATTGGGCAAGAGTTGGAAAGAGATCTAAACAATATCAAGGAACCAAGCGATAGTGTAAAGGCACCGTTGATACCCTCTATTTCTCAAAGAATAAAAGGAAATAATTTATAAAATAAAAAATTCTAATGTTGTCCCGCATTTTTCAGCCAAGTCCCGCATTTTTGATGGTTCCGTCCCGATTTTGTACTTTTCAGAGTTGGCAACCCTAGTTAGGGGGTAGGTACTAGCAATCACTGCCATCGTGGCCATAAAAAAAAGCGGCGAATGCGTGTTAAATATGACCCCTGACTTGGAGGTTTGCCACAGAAGTCCTTCGTTGTCACCACGTGCCGTTAGCACACTAGTCCTGCAGAAGTCACCGCAGCAGTCAAGCTGCTGCAAAATTTTCTAAGTTGCAAGACTGTCTGCGCTGCAAAAGTTGCAAAAGATAAGTCGGTCACAAAGTTTTTATCCTTAAATATACATATATATATATATATATATATATATATATATATATATATATATATTAGGGCGGGTCGATTTAAAAACCGCCGATTGCTCTCTGAAAATCGTATTCTAGGGATCAAAATAAGAAACTTTGCCGAAGGAACCATACCTCTAAAACGAATTCTGATGTCCCCCAATTTGGGTCGAACTTTTGGGTAGGGGCAAGTTTTGAAAAATCCACTTTGACCCATTTAGAGTGCTCATATCGAGTCCAAATGTATGACCGACCCCCACTTACTTTGGAGGCTTAACCCACCCATGCTAGTGACACACCCCTGGAACCCCCCTGTGTGGTTCCCCATACAAATATTTCAAAAATCACCATTTTTGACCTTTACATGAAAAAATCAGCGAAATGGCTATGTTTTTTCTTTATTTTTATTTATTTATTTATAATAATATTTATTATTTATTTATAATAATATCTATTTTTTCCCTTTTGAAATTTATTTAGTCAGAACATATGTAAATGAAAAAATTATTTTAAGTTAGTTATAGAAAAGAAACTAAAAATATTATTCTTTGAAGTCTTTTTTACTTTTAAGTTTCGCACGGCTCTCTAATGTCGTCGCCATAACAGCCTCTATGGCTGTTATTTGTGATGGAATTTTTGGATCATTAAACGGTGGATCATCTTGATTTAAATATTCTTTCAATGTATCGTACGGAATGCTTCGCGTGAATGGTGGTTCAAATACGTTATTTATGTCATTCATATTGATCATTTCCGTGTAACTTGTGCAATTAAACTTTATATCTGGTTTTTTATAAGCTCTAAGTTGCGTTGGGTCGTCAACATCTGTTCGATAGCGTAGAATTATGTTGATAGCACAGTCGCGCTTTTCTTTGCTATCATCAAACAACATTGATAAAAAGATATTTTCCGAATGCGCATAATATGAATTATCTGTAATTACTTGAGTGAAAATTTTGCGTAAACGATGTTCTTGAAATCGTGACCAACTAATGAAGTTGAAAAATAATGCACTGCCGTACACGACAGAGCTGTAATACTTGATGTTGAAGTTCATTGGCACATAACATTTAATTATAAATTCAACCAGAATTCTTAAATTTGCATCTGGATTTTCCGTTGTCACATATAATCGTAATAATCTAGCGGCCTTGGTGAGCCACCGAGAATGTACAATTTTCCCTGGTTTGATGTTAGCCAGATCCACCGAAACCACGCCGCTAGAAATTGCATGGGCCATGTCGTATAAGTACTTCGAATCGGTGGAAAATTCAATTTTTTTCTGGAGCGGGGGCATATTTTGTAACTCAATTTTCTGGAAGCCGTCCACCACCTGAAAATGTATAATAATAAAATAATTTAAAATGGTTGACAATTATAATAAATGAGTGATAGCAATAACTTACCGGAAAAGTTTCACAAGTTTCGATTTGACGGCTCAGTTTTCCGGTTGCCGATCTTGGTCCAGTGCTGGTTGATTTATCCAAAGCTTCAAACAAATGCCGAAGCGGAAGTTCGTTGAAGTGTAGAAGGCAAACGAACCAATGCAATGGTCTTTTTAACAGCAATTCGAATCGTCGTATAATTCCACCGTGTGGGCCAGTGTTTGTTGGCTCACCGTCAGTGCATATTCCAATTAATGCATCCAGTGATATATTTTTATCGTTGAAAAAATCATTTAATTTGGTTGTTTTGTATTCAGCGGTTTCATGTTCCAGTCTTACGTAACCAATCAATTCAGAATTGGGTTCTCTCAAAATAACAAGATGAGGTTCTCTAACCATCCTAGTATGATACTTCTCATCAACTTTAGCTGTCGTTAAAGTATCATCTTTTCTGCCATCGAATGAAAACGCTAACAAATTGGTATGATCTAACCGTTTGCGAACCACTTCTTGTCTACATTTCTCTTTTTCTCTGCGAACTTTCGATTTATCCATGATGAGAGGTTTGCCATGCTTATCTTTCATTTTAAAATCTTGGAAAAGAGCGGTTCCCAATGCCGATGCTACTCTATCAGGCACACCAAATCTGTCGCATAACAAGGCAAAGTTAAAACAATCGTATCTCTCTGTGTATTGTGAACTTGTGCTTCTATCCATATCTTCTTGAACCGGTGGCAGTGCGTATGTTGAATCATCGGGATCTTGGTATGTTGGCATTGATGACATAGACGTTGCTCCTTGCTCTTCAGTTTCCATCTCAACTGCATCCATTGTTAGTCTTCTCTGATAATGTTGATCGTGCATGAACTCTTTGAGGCGTTCGGGAACCCAGTCGCATGCACATGGAGCTGCCTTCAAATCGCATATACATGTTCCAATGTAAAAAATTGTTTCCAGAGATTTTACATACTCTGTAAATTGTTGGGTTTTGTTTCTTCTCTTGATACTTGTCAAGCAATTTATTCAATTTATTAAATACACTTTTTGCAGCATTATTTCCCTACCAAGTTTTTCCCAAATTCCATTCAACTTATCTTGTACTTGAATAGTGAATGATTTATGGGAAAACTTTTTTGTTCTGTTTTAGCACGTTCGCTTAAGTAAAAATAATATGTCAAGATATCCAGATAGGTTGGTAAATTAAGTTCAGTCAAATCAGTAGACACACCAAAAACAGTAACATCGAGCTTGGGTATATGACTCATTGGGTTTTCGATAGTTGTTGTTGCTTCATCTTGCGGTATAGAGGATGGTGGATTCATTGTGAACTTTTTGATTTGGAATGGTCAACTTCAATTATTATTTTTTTTAAATATTTTTTTATCTGAAATTAGCACTTCACACTTTGAGTTCTTCACAACGACTTAATGCATTCACAAAAACTGTTGCGTTATATATGGTCTACGAGACGAGGTAATAAGAATGAAATGGTAATTTCAATTCTACCTGCTGTGTCTTGTGGTGGCTTAAAAACGCACACAAGCAATTTTAGGATCTGCAATTGTGTCACAGTGATACCTTAATTTTTTAAAAGGGTTGCGGTGCATTCCAGGGATACCTTAATTATTAAAATGGTTGTATAAAACGCGCATTTCTTAAGAAGGTGCCATAAAATACCCACAAAAAGGGTTGTAAAAACAGCCTTCATTTCTTAAGTAGGTGCTATAAAAAAACTACACAAGTAAGTTTACGACATGCAGCTGTGTCTTGTGGTGCCTTAAAAAACGCACACAAGCAATTTTCCGATTTGCAATTGTGTCACAGTGATACCTTCATTTTTTAAGAGGGTTGAATAAATTTCTAAAGAGAAAAAAACTCGAAAAAGAAAAAAACATAGGCATTTCGCCGATTTTTCCATGTAAAGTGCCAAAACTGGTGATTTTTTGAAATGTTTGTATGGGGAACCCCCAGGGGGCTCCAGGGGGTGTGCCACTGGCATGGGTAGGTCGGGCCTCCAAAGTTAGTGGGGGTCGGTCATACATTTGGACTCGATTGGAGCACTCTGAATGGGTCAAAGTGGGATTTTTCAAAATTTGCCCCTACCCAAAGGTTCGACCCAAATTGGGGGACATCAGAATTCGTTTTAGAGGTATGGTTCCTTCGGCAAAGTTTCTTATTTTGATCCCTAGAATACGATTTTCACAGAGCAATGGGCGATTTTTTTGCCTCCCCACAAATCGACCCGGTCTAATATATATGTACCACCTCCTATGCAAAAAAAAAGTGCGCCATATACCGCGAATATGACACATTTTTGCAAGACAATTACGAAAAAAATTTTTATATGACCGAAGGTAGGTGTCGCGCATTGACATATTTCTTCATATCTCAGGTGTTTACAGTCGGATTTTAAAGTTTGGTATATCAATGTTTTGTATCAAGGAGATCATTATGACCTCTATAGCAGTCATTGACCTCAGGTGCACCGTTCTAGTACTAACCCTCCAGATCTCAGTCCCTGCCATCCTTATGAACCACCTTAATATCAAAAAGAAAAAGGCGTTAAAATATCATTAATCTTCTGCTCATGAAGTATATCGATATTTCCAGCAAAACTATTTTTGACTTGTAAACCGTCATTGACATCAGGTGTACCGTTCTAGTACTTACCCTCCAGATCTGAGTTCCTACCATCCTAATGTACCACCTTAATACCAAAAAGAAAAAGGCGTTAAAATATCATTAATCTTCTGCTCAGGAAGTATATCGATATTTCCAGCAAAACTTTTTTTTTGACTTGTAAACCGAACGTAGGCTCCCTTTTCTCATTTTCATCATATCTTCGGTATTGAAAGTCTGATCATATTGAATGACATATCGATGTTTTTATCTGAAAGAGACCAATTAGCTTTTCTCCAAAATAAAACAAAATATATTCTTACAAGTCCTTGGAGGGCCTTAAATTGATTTTGAGGAATTTTTAAGCTCGTTAAGAATGAAAAATCTGCAACGCCAATGCTAAAAAAGTTATCAAAGCTAAAAGGCGGTCCACCCCGGGTGCACGCTAAAATGGGGAGCAAAATTTGGCAAAAGAACTTTTTACCACATAATTTTTGATTTTTTTAATAAAAAGAACACACCTCAATGAATGCGGTTTTATATTTTGAATATTAAGAGGGTGCAAAAGTGAATGAAAATATTTTTTCTTTTAAATACCTTAACTTTAATTTTACATTAAATTTTGTTCAATATTAACCCTAGAACTGTATCGCTAATTTTGTTGACCTATTCCTGTATCGCGGGGTGAAAAAACACCCCAATTTTCAAGAACCCATATATCGGGCACAGTATGACTTTGATGGTTCCATGGCGGCTCATTTTTTTGTCTTTTGATCTAAAATCACGTGAATTAAATTGTTTTGGTCAAAAGTTTGGTGGGTCCGGGAATATTGACCAAGAAGGGCAAAAAACGTGAAAAACTAGCAAAAATTTTATTTTTCGCCAAAATTACGATATCTCAGTGAGTTTTTGAGTAACTCGAGTAATATCAACGGGGTTCTAAAGGGGAGTTTAAAGGGTACTATAGTGGTTTTGGTAAATTTTCCAAAAATGCTGTTTATTTTGAGTGCGCAAATAGCAAAAATTTGGAAAACGATTTTTGCCGCACAGATCGTTGCAATGAATAAGAATTTCGTTCAAATTGGGAAAAAACATCTCTATTTGAAATTATAATGTACAATTATTGAGAAATATATTAAATTTATCATTACACACACATACACTCCTGACAGCTTACACCTCTATGGTCTGGACACACGAAGGCCTGACACTTGGACCATTTGATTCCATATTTTCTGTCGATGATTTGGGGATGATGAACTCATCTTCCCTGTCTTCTTGTTCCACCTATTTTTCGTCGTATTGTCCCTTCATCCAATACCTCTTGAATGCAAAATACTGTTTGGAGTGGTAGATTTATCAACTCTTTCCTCCTCTAGATATGAGGAATTGTTAGATCATGGATTAAACTTTTAAAAAATCTCTCCTGCATTTATTCCAATTAGTTGTTGTTATTTTTTAACCAATATTGAGAGCAGAGCATTTTTTGTTATTAAAACAAGTGCGGCTAATCAAGTGGAGACGTTGAAACAGAATTATGATAACGGGCCCAGGCCGTAAACGTAAGACGTTTGTGTCTGGCGCGAGATTTAAACCAGTCTGGGGTGCTTTTTTCACCCCGCGATACAGTTCTAGGGTTAACGCTCATATTAAAACCCAAGTCAATTCCGTATGTAATTTTTCATTGGTTAGGGGTGCAGTTGCAAAAAATTATAATAAAATTTTCATGATATTGAGATGGAGTACAAAAGGAAAAATGTTAAAACATTTTTTTTATATTCCATAAAGTTTTTTAAAAAAGCACTAGTTTACTCTTATATTCAGGTTAAGAAGTGTTCAAACTTGCTACTACAGTAGACATTTCTAAAAACATTATGTTTCGAAAACCTGCATGATTTTTAGAGTATGATGAATGGAGGTGTCAGTTGTTTTGTAAGCAATACATTTCTCCAGAACTTTCAGAAAAATGTGTTCATGTCATAAATGTCAAGAATAAAAATATACTTTATGATTTTGTGATTACTAAGTTCTGAGACTATAGATCATGAAACAAACCTTATTTACAGCTTTTCACCTGCTAGAACATAATTTTGAATAGTAATATGTTATGGGTACACTGTTACATAAAACTTCTAATTTAAAAATCATATATCAACTTTTTACTTGCTTATAAAATTTCTAAAAAATTAAATTGATTTAAAATCATTGCATTTTTTTATTTAAATTAAATAAATGGCCTTCTATGACAATTTTATGGCATTCTGACTTTTTTTTTATTTTATTTTGAAATTTTTGTGGAAATTCTACCCAAAATAAATAAGCCAAATACTAAAAAAAACTAAATCAGATATGCCGATCTTTACCCGAATGTGTATCCATTGTTTAAGAATATGTGTTTTAGAAAAGTTTCTTATGCTAAAAATAAACTTGATAAGCCCTTGTTGGAAATATTTTTAGGGGAACTGAAGGAGTTTTATCTATGCGCATTCTGCAGGAAGTGCTGAATATATGTTTTTTAATCAAAAATTTGGTTAAAGCAAACTTGAAAAATATTTATAATAATAACGAAGTAAGACACGAAGATTGTAAAGTAGTGTAAGAAAATTTTTTAAAAAATCAGGCTTAAATTTTATTTGTAACAATATGATATACTCGTAGGCATATAAACTTTTACTTTAAATTTATTTAAAATTATATAAATAATGGGTCGAGTGAAAATTTTAAAATTTTCGATACGATTGATTCGTTACGAAATCCAAAAGAGCAAATGCCATCACTGGTGTGCCATGTGCGCTAGCACACTATGTTAACACACACAGTGGCACAGTAGCACACAAAATGGAAGCAGCGCTTAGACGCACACACAACAAGACGCACTGAGTGTTAAAGCACTTTTGTGTTCTGTAGGGCTTTGTAACACACTACTGTGCTTATCAACTTCGCTAGCACACATTAGTTATCATTATTGTGCAGTGCAATACATTGCTGATTGTGGCGCTATCCGATTCTTGTATATTGGTATATGTATAGATTGCATGCATATTTATAGATATCAATAAATTGATATCTTTAGATATAATATTAAAAACAATATTAATCAAAATTAAATTTCATAAATCTATTTTTGACACTTTTATATTACATTCTATTATACACTTAATACACTACATATACACTATTATATACTATTATATACTTATCAGTAGCGATGGTTGATAGCACTTTATATATTATTGATATTTTGAACGGCGTTACTGAAGGAATTTTTAAATTTGCCTTGACACAATTGTGCTAACACAGAGTGCTGACACACATGGGTGCACATGTGCTAGTGTGTAAACTCTCAAAAAATTTTGCTATAACCCACCTCTAGTACTATGAATTGAATCAACTTAAGAAATCTTCTGTTGGCATCGTTGATGCGGTGGCTGCAATAAGCTTCTGGACAACATTACCTCTATTGCGGCAAATAGTAATAACACTTGGCTAAAACTGCGAAAAAGTCTGCTAGACTAAAAAGGTAGTGGCTCCTGATCATGTTGGAAAAGTCATTGAGGCTAGTCTCCTCACTCAATCTCTGACTGCACTGCCTGTTAATAATGCGGACGTGGTATTACTGGAGAACTCGCCAGCTGTGCTAAACAATCCTCTGGCGGCAACAAATACTCCTTCTGTTATTGTGTCACCTTGGTCTGGTCCTCCACCATGCCTAACTTCACAGCCTTCTTCATTACGTCTTGATATTGTTCTTGATACTATATAAGCTCCTTCGTCTGCCGTTAAGTTGACATCGCCTGCGGGTAACACTTCTCGAAGGCGTGATTGTGATTATAATAGCATAAATCATGACGTCACTATAGGCCATTCCACTGTTGAGAAGACATCGCATCTTCAATGCTTGATGATGTATTCAATCCGTCACTCTGACCAGCAGATGTGAAGATAAAGTTTTTTTCGAAAAGTTCAAAATCCTCTAATAAACCTTTAGAAGAGTGCGAATCTGCCTCAAATCGCTGCAACTTACTTAGCATCTACTTCCAATTTTTTGGCGAAAGAATTTTGGCGCTTTGTTAAGTCCAGAAAAATCTAACTCTCCACCATCTCTAAGCTTTTCGAGCACATAGTAAAGGACAAAACCTTCTTTGCAGTTAAAATATCATCTCTCCTTACCAACATGGCTTTGTTCCGGGTCGTTCTACAGTCAGTAACCTCACGATTTTTTCTAAATATTTTATCAATGCCTGCACAGACGGGTGTCAGATTGACGTTATCTATACAGACTTTTCAAAAGCCTTCGATAAGGTAGCTCATACTATTCTTTTTATTGAGCTGGATAAATTAGGCTTCCACTCAAATGTTTTAAAATGGTTCATTTCATACCTCACTGGTAGGATATGTTATTTTTGTATTCAAAATGTTAAATCCAAGCCTTTCTTTGTTACAGCGGGAGTCTCACAGAGTAGTATTCTTGGCCCGCTGTTATTCATTTTATTCATTAATGACATAACTGATTCCATAAAGTGTTCCCGCTGTTTGCTATATGCGGATGACTTAAAAATATTTTCAAGAGTCTGTAACTCAATTGACGCTGCGAATCTCCAGGCTAATCTGTTCTCTGTCAATGATTGGTGTAATCGTAACATGTTGTTTCTTAATCTTAGTAAATGTGCTTATTCCACGATAATTTTTTGTTAAATATCTATGTTCTAAATAACACGCCACTCTGTTGTGTCTCCGAAATTAAAGACAGGTCTAATTTTTGATGGTAAAGTTAATGTCATTTCCCACTTCAACTATATCATTCCTAAAGCTTATTCAATGCTTGCGTTTCTGCGTCGTAATTCTTCTAACTTTAAAGATTTATCAACATTGAAAACTCTTTTTAATTCCATGGTACGTTCGTTATTGGAATATTCCTCTTTTATCTGGAATCCTTTCTATATTATTCATTCAACTCGCATTGAACGTGTTCAAAAGTCATTGATTAGATTTGCCTTTCGATCTTCAAACCTCGAAGAACCCTTTAGGTCGTAAGAAGCCAAGTGTATACCCATGAATTTACAAAGTTTGCATACTAGACGATGTAATCTTTCAATGTTATTTGTTTTTGATATTGTTGTAGGTAAAGTCGATTGTCCACAACTCTTAGAACAAATTAACTTTAATGTTCCAACTAGAACGCTAAGATATTCTAACTTATTTTACTTGCGCTTACGTCGCACGAACTATGCGTCAAATTTTTCAATATATAGAGCCTTACGTAAATTTAATGAATAATCAGAATACTGTGACTTTGATTTTGCTAATTCCAAGGATTCTCTTAAGTTATTACTTAGTAGTATTTAATTTTAATTTTATTTCTTATTGTTACCTTACATATTTTATAGGTATACGAAAATTATTTGCAAAAAGAATTCGTTGTCTGTAAGAACATTTTTTATAGCCTAACGGCATTTTCATAAACTGATTTTAGTGGCTGCGTTACTTTACAAATGCTTTACAGATGTTTTACACCTACGAAACTTGAGTAGCTTTAAAACGCCAAAATTTGCCGAAAAGTCTACTTTAATTGAACCTATGATTATTGGCAGCACTGCCGCGTTATTTTGCTTTAAGTTGGTATTTGTGCTGTTATTAACATGATTTTGTCTCTTTGTTGATGGCTTAAAATTTTTAAAGAGAATTTCTTATGTTTTTTTTATGTTCCATTGAGAATGTGTTTGGTTAAATTACCGTGAGGCAGTTTGGAATGAAAAAAGTTAAAATTTGTTTATAACAGGAAAAAACAAGAGCCAAAGCTTCAGTCATTGTAGCCCATTGAGTCATTACAACTTAAGCCTCTACACCGCATCAAGGAGACTATCCACGTAGTGGACTAGCTGACAAATCGTCAGAATTTTATTGCCCATATTTTTTTTTTCGTGCAACTGAATTACACTAAGCTCATTTAGCTTAATACTCTTTTAATATTCTCAAATAAGCACGGCTCTGTAGCCATTTATCGAAAATATCTTGTTGGAGCGAGCGAGCGAAGCTCCCATGGAACAGGTTGTTTGAAGCTGTTTAGAGACCTTAAACTCTCGAACGGATTGACCGATCTTAAAATTTCTTTTACTGTACTGTTCTACGCTTCCTAACGAAGGTTGTTTTCTTAGGAAGTTTTTTCAAATTCCATTTAGTTTAAAAGTTAATTGAAAATAATATTTCCGTGAGTTTTGTTGTTGTTATTCGCTGAAATAGTTTTCTTCTAACATGCTTGTGCATTAGACCGTATCGAAAAAATAAATTTCGCCGCACACCAGCTAATCTGAAGCATTATTGAAAGGAGGTTTCGAAAAATATTTTATTTTTTTTTTTGACCGAACGTAGGGGTCGCGCATCGACATATTTCTTCATAACTTCGGTATTTACCGTCCGATCTTAAAGAACGATATGTTTTTGTTTTTGTCTCAGGAATACCTAGCTTTTGTCTCTAGGCATCATTGACCTCAGTTGACCTTTTATAGTACTGACCCACTGGATCTCAGTTTCTACCATCTTAACGGACCATTTTGGTCTCAGAAATTGAAAGCCCGTAAAAAGTCATTAAACTTTTACCAATGAAATTTTTCGCTATCTCCACTAGAAATATTAAAAATTTTTGTATATTAATATTTTTGGAAATTTTTAAATTTTTTGTCATATCGTATTATTTTTATAAAATATCCACCGAAAACGTCCTTACACCGAGAAAAAACCATATTAAAATTATCTTAGATGGCTTTTGTGAACACAAAAATATACTGAATGGAATATGTATATAATGTATAATTACAAAAGTTTTTTGTGAGTTGAATAGGTTTTAAAATGAAAAATTTGATAATTTATATAAAAAAAAAGGTTTAAATTCATAAAGCACAACTTTGTAAAATTAATCAAATTCATGTTTAAAGTACCCAAAGTATGGCTGGTAGCTAAAAACGAAAATAACACAAACACTGCGAACAAGTGAAATGCAAATAGCTATCAATCCCAAAAACTTCGTCAAACTTTGGACAGTAACAGTCCGATCTTAAGGAATAGTCCATTTTAATTTGTATTTTTTATCATTAAAAAACCAACTCACAGAAAGCTTAAAGTGAAAAAACTGTTTCTAAAAAAACCTACCTTGAATATTGTTAGAGCTCATTGAAATATCTGTGACATATTTGAATATATTAAATATATTAACATATTAAACATATTAAATTGAAATTGGGTATATTTCACGAATATATGTTAGTGTTCAATCCGATTCTAAGTGAGCAAAAAAAAATTTATAAAAAATGTCTTTTTCCATTAGTGAATTTAATAATAACAAATTGCCAACAGAGCGCGATGTGATTAATTTTTTATTATATATGCAGCATAACAGTGATCGAAATCGAAAGTTGAGTGCATTTAACCAAGACGCTGTCAGAAAGGTAAGCTTTTTGTGGAAACGCGCGGGCATTCCAATTATATCTGAATCAGGTATTCGTAAACGTTTAAATAAGCTTGTGAATGCATACTATAATATTGCTAAAAGTCCATCAAGACGCAACATAAATCAGTGAGCACAGCTCGATGGCTAACAACAGCATCTCGAATCCTCCGTTATTATGTAACGTGCACAGAACCCTCGCCAAATCTAATGAAGCTAGCGGAGTTCGTTGTAAAAGTCTATGCGCTATTCTGGTTTCTTGTCAAAAATCAACCCCTGGCAGTCCACGGAAGTCGCAACGTTTTCAAATATATATCTTGGATTCGTCACTTGCCGGAAGACGTTCAACAAGCAGTCCGTCCGTTCATTAAAAATAACGCATACTTCTTTCACCCCGAGAATGTTTTGCTATCGATGATAACGGACCGAGATCCGCTAGTGCGTTCAGATGGATATGCGAAGATTTTAGCAGCACGTCAAGAAGCAATAGGCTGTATTCGACAAATGTTCGGTCCAGAAGTAGACAATTTTATAAATTTTCAAAGTGAATCATACTTCAATATGATCAATTTTCAAAAATTCAATCAATTTTCAAAATTCATGTTGACTGAGCCACCTTGCCTACAGTTCTTCACGCAACACCAACTTGAAACATTGCAATACTCAAATGACATAATCGAAATACCAGGTGAAATAAGCAACTTCATTTGATATTTTTCCTTACTAAACTTAATTATTTTCACAGCATATCTATGCCATTCTCAAAATACTGAGCGCTTTGTCCATGTAGTGCATGAATCTGCCATTGCTGTCACCGATGAACAACGCATGGGTCACATTTTATCTAAGCTCGAGAGCCGCCAGAAATACAGTCAACTTGAATCACTCGAAATTTGATCGCTTAAAACTCGATGAATTTAATATGTGAAAAGTTTCTTAGTAAAATAATAAAAGTGGGTTTTTAATCAACACTTTTCCCACTATAAAATGCTGTGTTTTTTTTTGAAATTTTTTTTTGGAAGAGTTAATGGTTTTTGAAGACTTCAATTGTATTACTTTAGAATTGTACATGAGGATGGTAAATTCGCAAGAGAACGTTTTCGGTGGATATTTTATAAAAATAATACGATATGACAAAAAATTTAAAAATTTCCAAAAATATTAATATACAAAAATTTTTAATATTTCTAGTGGAGATAGCGAAAAATTTCATTGGTAAAAGTTTAATGACTTTTTACGGGCTTTCAATTTCTGAGACCAAAATGGTACGTTAAGATGGTAGAAACTGAGATCCGGTGGGTCAGTACTATAAAAGGTCAACTGAGGTCAATGATGCCTAGAGACAAAAGCTACGTATTCCTGAAACAAAACAAAAACATATCGTTCTTTAAGATCGGACGGTAAATACCGAAGTTATGAAGAAATATGTCGATGCGCGACCCCTACGTTCGGTCAAAAAAAAAAATAAAATATTTTTCGAAACCTCCTTTCAATAATGCTTCAGATTAGCTGGTGTGCGGCGACTTTTTTTTTTTTGCCTATAAGGCGAGACGGTCTATTGTGCATGTATGTATCAGTCAATGAAAAAACCGAACGACATGAAACGACAGCAAAAATCTTACGGCGAATGTTTTTCGCTGCAACAGCTATTTATCAATAAATAGTAAAATAGTAAAAAATAAGAGTACGAATTTTATTTATGAAAGAAAATAGTTTGAAAATAAAACACAAAACATGAAATCTGTTTATATTTGCATATGTAGTTGAACCCTGTTAAATAAAATAAATTTGCAGTTTTAATTCTTATTTTAGGCTTATTTTCTTTCATAAACAACATTTGTTGTTGTTTGACAGACATTTGTAATTCCATAAATTGCAGGTCAGCGCTGCTAATAATTTGCTGCTAAGGGATCCTGCACATGTTAATCAAGTTTTGTTCTTTACTGTTACAACTACAAAAAATTAAACAATTTTACGTGGGCAAGGAACAATGAGCGCGTAATTTTCGCAGAGTATTTGAAAAGAAATTTACTATTATTTTGTTTTCATCAGCAATCCATTAAATATATTTAATAATACATTTCTTAAATGATTCTTAAACTTATTTAATAGCAGATTTATTTCGTTTGCAATCGAACGCAGGCATGCACGTTAATTCTTCCCTTTTACCCGCTGCTTTTTTGAAGATCTTAAAAATGCGAAAAAAGCAAGTGTCATACCAGATTTAGCATAGGAGAAAATAATAGAAAATTTTTCGTTTTTCAACGAAACGAAATTTAATTTGATAAATTTTTAACGTTATTTAAAAAACGAAATAATTTTGATAATTTATTTTTCTGCCTCAACGAAACAGAAAAAATTATGTTGATTTCGTTGTGCATGTCTGATCGAAAGATAAAAGCTTTTTTTATCACGGAAAATTTGTCTGTTGCGTATTTTCTCAAGAAATTTTACACACAACTTCAAAAATCAACCGTTTCAACCGTTCAACCGTTTCAACCGTTCATTTAAAATTAAGGTTTAAATAGAATGTCCGTTCAGAAAAAAATTACTAGCAGCGTCAGTGATTTTTTTTGTTGTGCGTGCGTCATCGGTTCGGTTTGCGTTGTTTCTGTTCTACATGTTTTCGTCTTTGCGTTATCGTGGAGAAATGAAAACAATAAGAAATAAGAAAAAAAAGTAAAGAAATCAATCTGCAAGAAACATTCAGATAATTAAGTGCCGGTCGTGAACAAAGTTCCTGAATTTTTAATTCAAACGCTCATTTTGAATAAGTGATTAAAAACGAACGTTCGCTGTTTTTTTTTTATTGTGTGAAAAAACCGAAATAATCCAATTGGATTTTTATTGCCTTTAATTGTTTTTACACAACATCTTTGGATTTGAGTATTCACTTAAATATTTCTTTTTAGCATATTTCTAAAGCTTTCGGTGTTCAAAAGTAAATAAATTAAATAATTATTTTTTAGATTTAGTACGAAAAAAATTATAGATGTGTTAGTCTGTCAACTTATGTGAAAACGAGAAATTATGAAATTGTTAAATATTATTGTTTTCGTTTTGAATTATCATATTCATTGCACCAAAAAAATATATGGCAAATTTTTTCCAAAAATTTATCACATGCTCTTAGTAGGTTCCTTTTCTACTTATAAGAATATCAGTTATTTGTTTTTTTATCGCCATAATTTTGTAAAATATTATGGAGATACCAATTTTTTATAAAAGCAACAATCTTAAAAATTAAGTCATTTCTAATAAATCATATCTCCATCTTATGTTACCTTATTTTTGTAAATGGTAACATTCCTATCATTAGAAAACTATAGAAAAGCAATTTCAAAAAATTAAATATTTTTGGAATTTTTATGCTAGAGTTGCCAACTTTCTGAAAAACTTTAATTTGGTTTTATCTCAAAAAGTGAATTTTAGTTTTTTTTTTGTTATTTTAAACTGTTTGCCGTTTTAGAGGTTTATTTATAGTAATGTTTGTTTTATATATATTAATGACCTCACACGTGACTTTGGAACATAAAAATGGAAGAAAACTAGAATAAATTAAAAAATTTTTAAATTTTTTCGTTTAAGATACTCGAAAGAGATAATATCTCTTTTTTTACAGATTTAAGAAAACATTTTTTAAAGCGAGCGACCCAACTAATTTGTATCTTCAACGTACCTATTTATGTGGCCAGCTTAGGTACTTGCTAAGCGATTGCTACGACCTAGTATATTTTTTTATTTTATCGAATGAAATATTAAATAAATTTAACTATAGCCCACAACCTCTTGGTCGAAGAGGCCCAACCAGGAGCTAGTAGCGAGAGCACATCCTCTCGTATGAAAGTGGCTCGAGAGAGATCTATAACAGTGGCAGACACGTTGGGATAGATCGAGTAAAAGATCCCATCACCTCGTCCCTTACCTTTTCGTGTGGTGTGGTGGAAGTCACGGTACAGTGAACTTCTACTTCACCCAAATTCTGAGCGGACACAGTTGCTTTAGAGCATACCTGCATAAATTCAAGCATGCAAGTTACCCCTATTTCACTCATTGCTCTGGTAGCATAGAAGAGCATAGTGCTTTGTCCAAACGCATAGTCGACAAACTTCGAAGAGTCGAGCGTTTGCAAAATAGGTCAGTGTGAGATACGAAGTTTAGGGTTCTCCCCGACCCAGAGTCGACATCAAGTTAAGGAAAAAATTTAGGCTCTTAACTTGACAGTCCCCCGATAGACAAAATTAGACCTTCTGTTCCGTGTTGCTATGACGGGTTGCTTGTGAGATGAGTGACGATTTTGTGCCAATAATGTAGCAGATAAATATCCGGTGCCCGCGTCTAGGAATGTCTGACCTTCGCATCGAAAGTAGGGCTAGCGCAAGAACAAAAGAACAATTTAAAAACGCACAGTGTACGAACGAAGACCAAATCGGGCAATCGTTGCAATTGTGTTGTAAGGACTAAAGTCGTTACAAATAAATATTAAAATTAAAATATAAGGATTCCTATAATGTAAGAAAAAAAATTATAATAATTTTAAAAGCCGACGGCAACATTTAATTGAAATTAAAAAGATACCAATGAATAAATGAAAAAGAAAAAGAAAAAGAAGAATTAATCAATAAAGACGAGTAGAATATAAAAAAAAAAAAAAAAAAAAATAATAATGCGGATGGAGGTTCCAATGTGGTCCCCCATCTAAGTACTAACCGCAGTGAAGGCTGCTTAATGTATCAATCACAGTGCAACACACAGAGCTCGTTTAGCAGCAATGTAAGCAGCCAGGCTGTTTATAGCAACGTTGCATTGTAGCACTTGCTGACATGATAACAATGATATGATTCACATGCAGTTAGCAGTGAACATTGAATAAGTAGTGCGCAAAATGTTGGTTTAGGATGTTGAGTTCGCTTGACATCTCAATTGATGCAATTAATCTTTTTTAATTGTAAATCAATTTTCGGGTGGTGATAAAGCCAGGGAATTAAAATTGCTTAAAGAGTTCTGTAATCAAGCCACCTTGCCTCAGTGACTCTGTAACTTGGTGACTCCGGTCAAACTCAAGCTCCGGCTTTTCGACTCCGGTCAAATTCAAGCTCCAGCTTTTTGACTCCGGTCAAACTTAAGCTTTGGCTTTTCGGGTTCAGTAACCCTCCGTATTTTAAGTAGGTCTGCGTTGTGAAGGCCTGTTTTGCAGGCGGCCTTCTACCGCCTGAATCAGTTTGGCCCTCTGCCACCGTGAGCACTTTGCCACTAATGTTTATACCGTATATGAACTAATTTTAAGTACAAACTAAGTACGCCTGAATCAGTTGGCCCTCTGCCACCGTGCGCACTTTGCCACTAATGTTTATACCGCATATGAACTAATTTAAGGTATTCACTAAGTTTGTAATAAATATTTTATATAAAAAAAAAAAATAATTAAATAAAATAAAAAAAGAAAACAATAGATTATTAATCGTGCCGAGCTAAAACCTTTGAGGTTTAGTGATTGTGTTGACCTTAACGTCAACCGTGACTAATTCTGCGATTAATTAATCTATTTAATTTCTGATTGAGAAAAATTTACTTTTGCCCAAGGGTTGCGAGATCCCTTGGACGGACCCTGGAGCGGTTGAGCATACCTCAGCCTTCGAAACAAAAACACTCGTTACAAATGGCGCCCGAGCAGGGACAACAGCAAAAGTTGCCCGAAAAAGAAAACACTGAAAACTATTTATTAAACACCGACACACTAAACTGGATTTACACTTCAAATAAAGAAGAATTAGAATCCAAACTTCAATCGTGCGTATTGGCTACTGAAGGAACAATAACAGAGTTACGTAAACGCATGAGCGTTTGGGCTAAAGCGCAACGAACACGCAAATCAACAGAGTCACTTAATATGGAAGAAAAACAACACACAGCTTTTCCCAAATCAACCAGTAAAGAAGCAGAATTTCCGGACGTGATGAACACAGTCAGGAAATGGGGACTCAGTTTTGATGCCACCCGACCCCTCCACGACTTCATAGAAAATATTGAAGAACTGGCCGAATGTTACCAAGTCCCATTGAATAGTCTACTGCTGCCTTTGAATGAACTGTGCAAAGGTAAAGCCAAGGACTGGTGTCGTTACAAGCGTGATGAAATCCATTCGTGAGATGCTTTCAAGGATGCGGCCAGCAAATTCTTTCTGCCGCCCCGGTACCTTCAACGCAACCGATGATCGGGCAACACCCACGAATGAAAAGGGAATCACAAATTGAACGAATCTATGAGGGACTCCGACCAGAATAACGGCTATATATTCGACGGTATGATTTCGAAGATATCGACTCCCTAATGACACTAGCGGATGAATATGAGCATCTCCGAGGAGAAGAAGCACGAGCTTCTGGCCGTGTACATGCCAATCATTGCATTCTGTATCAACCATACCGGCGCGAAACACATTGCTGGGCTTGCCGAAAACCAGGGCATACCCGACAGTTATTCTGTTCATACTGCGGCACAAATAACATATTGACAAGAGACTGCAATTGTCAACAAATTCCAGTCACACCCATACCGAATATAGCTCGCTATCACGTGCCCCTCCTCTGCAATATGCATCCTGTAAAAGCTCTCATAGACACGGGGGCTACTATGTCATTCATAGGCTATAGCCTACATGACCGCCTACAGAGACAGGCTCGCAAAACCGTCCAAAAAAATTCATTCAAATAGCTAATGACGAAGAGGTCGCTATAGAAAAGTATTATGACGTCACTATAACAGCCTATGGGAGGAAAATCTCTCATCAGGTATACTTCTTGCCGGGACTGGCGGAAGAATTTATCCTAGGCATGGATTTATTAAATAAGCTCGAATGTAAGCTTTTAATTGCTGGACGCGAGCAACAGCCCACCATCAGTACAAATAAAAATAATAATAATCAGTTACATACAATATGAGATGTAACACCGTCAACTGAAGTGCAGTCAGAGGAGCTGCAAGAACTTATCACAATAGCAAAAGGAAATATAAAAAAAATTGTCAACAACTGCAAAATAACCAAACATCAAATTAAGGTTACCACTGAAGAACCTTGCCAACATCAAGATTACCCCCGGAACTCAGCGATGCAGGTAATCACTAACCAGGCAGCAAAACCAGGCATACAAGCACCAGAAAATATTCAGCCACCATTGCCATACAAGCCACCCGCCGAGGCTGATCCTACAGCTAGATACTGGGCAGAAGCCGTACAAGAACGTGTTTCCCGACACCGTGCTCTGCTGATAGCCTTTGCAACAGCGCGGGCTGAGCGTCAACCAAAACTCAGTACTTCCACGCAAGGTACCATCGCATCAGCGAGCAGGGTGCCCAATTTGTCCATAAAAAGCCGCAATCAGCACTCCAAATCGCATGACAACCAGAAGCCGCAAGCCACCGCACCAGATCCGTTTAAAAGAATCACTATACCGCCACAAAAGAACCCTGGCAAATGTTCCCTTGCAGCATGTGTATGATGCGGAGTACCAAAGAGTCTTGGTTCAGGCAGGAGTCGACCTGAACATGGTGGAAATAGTGGCCGCACGAGTGGTGATCCCATGACAACACGTTCGCAAACTTAAAAGAATGATAGATAGCTATGGTAAAACGGGGCCTGCCACAGAAAAAATAAAATGCGATGCAACCTGCTGGCTAGCTGAATCTAAGCTGTCATTTATGTTTCTCGCGTTGCCAACGTCATGTGTAAACGTCAGTAAGGCAGGCAAAAACTAAATGGCAGCACCAACTATTTTATGCCAGATTGAGGGAAATCTCACGCTAGGGTATGATATTATAATATCGAATAGGGTTGAGGATGAGATAAGCTATAACCAATTATCAGAACAAGATAGTTATATTGAAAGGGGGTGTTCGAAAATTTGGGTAGGAAAGAAAATTACATGACCAGATTAAGAAGGCAAGGAAAAACCTGCAGGAGGAAATAGTGGCGAGGATCTAAGCGTTGGAGAGATAGGGACGATAAGTACAAGGATGGAAAAGTCCAGTTCCTGCGAAGTTGAGTCGAGGGTTTGCTTAGGAAAGAAATCTTATTGAGTTTTAAACCTATTTAGCTTTGAGCAACAAAGTGGTATTTTGTTTAAAACTAAGTGTTTAAGTGGAAACAAAAACAAAGAATCAAGTACATTTAAGTACAAATGCGGTTAACACGGAGGAAGAAAAAAATTTTTTTGGAGGTAAATCCAACAGTCAAAAATCGGCCAAAGAACTAAAGGGTGAGAATTTAAAATTATGTTTTTTAAAATTATGAGACACACATAAGCCAATTAGGCCCGTTGTGATACAAGGGGGTTAATTATTTGCCTACTTTATTTGAACCAGTTGGAGCTATTAATAAAGCTTTGTAGTCTGTAGACCGAAGTTTGAGAGACTGTCTAGGTTACTATAAAACCAGTTCCCCAGAAAGAGGTGGAGGTTTTTAGCTAGCACTGGGCATGTGCAGAGAAGATGTGTTGTGGATTCTTTCTTCTCCTCATCTCTACAGCTTCTGCAGAAATCGTTATGGAGAATGTTTAATCTTCGGGCGTGGTTACCAATTAAGCAGTGATCTGTTTGGACGCCGATAACAGTATTTATTTGATGCCTTCTATGGGAGATTAGTTCTTTCGAGCGTTTCAAGTTCAGAGTTGGCCAAACCTGACGCGCTGTGCTGCATTTGTTTCCCGTAGACCACCTTATGTTGGTTCTATTAAGGGATAGCTCATTTGTGAGTAGCTTACATATTGTAAGAGGTACACCAATTCCTTCCTTTTCTCTCGCTAAGGTTTTGGTAGTACCATTTCGAACAAGTTCATCTGCTTTGCAGTTTCATAGAAAGTCTCTATGCCCGGGAATCCAGCATAGGAATATATTTAGCTGCTCCGCCATCTCATTTAGAGATCTGCAGCAGCTTAGGACTGTTTTTGATGTTATTTGAAAAGATTCCAGGGCTTTTAAAGCGGCTTGACTATCAGATAGATTGCTCATATTTCATTCATCTGAAGCCAAGGAACGGCTTAATGTATAGCAGTGACTTCCGCTTAACTTTGTTAAAGGCACCTTCTATATCGATGAATGCTTTCATTGTATATTCCTTTTAGTAAAGGTTTTTCAGTTGTTTCCACGGATTAACCTTTAGCGTAAGCATGTTGCGCTGGCAAAAGTGGGGTTACTTATATTTTTAGTCTCAAGTGGATATCTATTAATCTCTCGAGAGTTTTAAGAAGGAAAGAGGAGAGACAAATTGTTCTAAGGTCTTTTGAGTTAACATGTCAGCTTTTTCATGCCTTAGGTATGAAAACTACCTTCACGTATCTCCAGCGTTTTGGAATGTGATTCAGGTCAAGACAGCTTTGGAAGATCATCAAAAGCCATTGGTTTAGAATGTCGTACGTTTTTTGAATTTCAATTGGGGCTATGCCGTCTGGTTCTGGGGACTTGAATGGTTTGAATCTTTCTATTGCCCATTTTAGCTTTGATTCTGTAATTATGTCTGATGAGTTGTCAACAGCGGGTAAATGCTCTTCCAGTGTTGGAACATTCCCTATCTCTGAATAGCCTAGGAAGTGACTTTCCACTAATATATTTAGAGATTCTTCACTGGTGGTAGCAGGGAATGTAAAAAAACGAACCTTAACGAACGGTTCCTTTTTGTTCGGTTCGGTGTTTTTTGAGAGAGCGCAATCTTTATTCGGCTTTATATAAATTCCGCTCTATTCAAATACAAGCACAATCACTATCACGCAGAAGAAAGAGAGCACACTAAAATGTTAGGGATTGTGCTGTTTGATCAAAAACATTATTTGCTTTGTTGTGCTTTTTGATCATGATCAAAAAACCGTAACTTATGTAGCGAATGTTTTTGCTGTTGAACAACAGTAGAAAGATTTATTGGCGCATTCAAAACATTTTTTCAAGACGCCACATTTATTTCCACATTTTTTTTTATGTCTTTGCAGGTGACGTGACCGTGTCATGCAGGTTAAGTGTGAGGCTTAGCATGCTCAGAGCCGAGTTCAATCCCCAGTCGCGACGAAAAGTTTTTTCAATAAAAAAAATATTTCTGATCGGTCACCACCTCTCTGCAGACAATGGCAAACCTCAGAGAGTAAATAATGCCATGTAAAGCTTCTTGAGAACATGAACTTTAGCCGTTCAGAGTCGGCATAAAACATGTAGGTCCAGTTCTCGGTCAATTGTGTGCAAACATATATTACAAACACACTCAACACAATTGATCATAAGAAGCTCGGTCAAAGTCCTTTCAAGGGCTGAAATGGCCAATTTATTTTTTTTTCATTTCTATAGAGGTGAAACCATAGTCTACCATACAGCCTTTGGATGACAATATAGCCAGAGACACTTGATGTATGACAAAAGTTGCCGATCAAAAGTCCCCCTTTCTTATAGAGATAGAGATCAACTGATCTCTGATCGGCGCAGGCGATCAGCTTTACGTGGCTCTGATGCCATCCACTGTCGCCTTGCTGGGAAAACTCCTTCATAATCGGAATGAAAAAAGTAGCTATTTTGACTACTACTTTCCTCCATTTTCAGGCGATATGCTGCCGTCCGAATCGCTTTAGTCGATCACTGCGATTATGATCTGCCTAGCTACAATTTCGCTGAAAATCTTAGGTGTGGTTTTGTTTCCACAAACTTTTTTGGCCACTGACTGAGGCCGAGGGACCTCCTCTACGGATCTCTGCCGCTTTGCGGGCATTGGTCTTGAGGAAGCTTTCGCTTCTTCTATGATACCCACCGCCCACGGTGGGATGGATGTCTTCTGTTGCGTGGTACGCAGCTTTGCAGGTACGCGTGAAACGCGGTCCCTTACTCCTTGCGCTGGTTTCTGCGTAACTTTGTCCACCCCATCGATGAGCGGTGCAATTCTAGCCGGGGCGTGCTTGATACTTCCACTGCCAACAGTTTCCGTCGCAGGTTTAGTGGGAGGCTTCTCGCCAGGAGCGTTTAAAGACCACGTTTCTGTTGGCCTGTTTGAGCGATTAGAGACCGCGTGCCTGTAGCTTTTTGGCGTGGTTTAAAGACCGCGTGTCTGAAGCTGTTAGGAGCTGCATCGGTTTGGCATTTAAATACTTGTGTTTTTGCTTTTTTTGATTTCGGTGAATGCATGGCTGGTTCGTGCGGTCACCTTCCCTTTGTAAGACGAAAAAAGCGATCGGGGCTGCATTCGAGTGCTTAAAAGCAACTTCGCGTGGAGTCCCGATTCAGCCCGAGACTTAGTTCGGAGTCTGCCAGTACGGTGGCCAAAAAAAAAAAGAGGGGAATAGATGTACACCGCGCTCTTACCCCTTTACCGCGGTAAGGTCACAGTTTCTTTCGGAGGTAGCCAAGTATCAGAGAGGCTCCGTTACATTACAGGCAGATTTTATACTCCCTGCCTGCAAATTATCCAATAGGCACGGAAACGCACAACATCTTGAATTAGGGAGTGGATAGCTCTTAGTACATTGCTCCTCAATGACCTATATGACATGGGTGACCCTGCCAGGAGCCTAAGCTCCAGTCATCGTAGCCCATTGAGTCATTGCAACCTAAGCCCCTTCACCGCATCAAGGTGGCTATGCACGTATGGGTCCCACAAAGACAAGTCGGTCACAAATTTTTTTCACCTTCTTATATATACCTATCTATACATATACATACATCCTCACACACATACATACACATATTTTAAAAAAAAGTGCGAAGCTCTGAAGCTGCCTTAAAACAAATTTACATAGAGTTAGAACAGTTTCATAGCGAAAATTTAATTTACACAAGCCAGGCGTTCGCAAACGAATACGCATCGGGTGCCGCTTTATATAAAGTACTCAGAACAAGTAAATCTAACGGAAGCCAACCATGTCGGCCATCTTAAATCCGATGCATTCAAATATTTTGAGTTAATAAATTATATATAGTTAATATTTCTGTTTTTTCTATTAATTGGTATTAATATTTTTATGATTTATATTTAAGTTGCATTTTCTAAGTGATACGCGGTAAATTTGGTTCCAACAAGTTCAATTTTTTTTTTTTGCGTTTTACAGTATGTAAAGCAACGAAGCGTAACTACATGTCCATTCGGTCTGAACCGAAATTCAGATTCAAATTTTAAAGTGTTGACTTTTTTTTATTAAACTAAGCGAAAGTTTAGTTTTAAGGTAGAAAAATTTAAAAAAACGTTTTTTTTTTGTGAAAATTCGTTATTTCGTCTGGCAACTTTGTTCGTGCTTACATCGAAATTATATTCTGCTGCGCTATTCGTTCCTTATTAGCTGGAAATACATTAATTGTATTCAAATATTTTGTGCAAAATAATTGAATGTTGGTTTGTACTTAAGTGACGAATCATAGTTACTGTTTTTTTCTGTTCATCAGCATATTCTGCATGCCGACAACGTTGTGTGGTACCATAACCACACTTTCTGCCTTGCAATGGCAACCTTTTGCGCAATATGCAAGTCAGAGTGGGACACTTTCGGCCTTTTCATTTTGTGCTCTGACTGTTCACAACTCTATCACGCTAAACGTGCTGGATTGACTGCAAGGGTTGGTGATGCCCTGTCTGGAAGGACTAGTAATGGCCTCCAATGGTTCTGTCCTAGTTGTCGGAATTTTGTCTACTAGTACTATATAGAGGTATGTAACACTGTTCTGTGCTTTGAAACTGTGCTGACGTTTAGTAGTGTGCCACAGTGATGGAATTTTCGATACAATTGTACTTTTTTCAGTACACTACCCTTATCAAAAGTACGTAAGTACCCCGGAGCCATTTTCAGTACTATTTGTGCTATTCAGTAGAAATATTTGTGGAAACAAAACCACACCTAAGATTTTCAGCGAAATTGTAGCTAGGCAGATCATAATCGCAGTGATCGACTAAAGCTATCCGGACGGCAGCATATCGCCTGAAAATGGAGGAAAGTAGTAGTCAAAACAGCTACTTTCTTCATTCCGATTATGAAGGAGTTTTTTTTTTTTTTTTACATGCAATAACAATAGAGTTCAGCTACTACAGCTTTTTCGCACATTCCCAGCATTAATCTATTTGAAGCCACGATATCTGGTATCATTGAAATGTTCCAATGCAATGAATTCAAGTGGCTCAAAACAGGTAAATGCGGGAAAAATTTACCCACCACAGAATGGATTGGGCTCAGGGACAACACAGGACATAACAACTAACCATGCATACATAAATACAGATCTGATTACACAATATTTTTCAATCTACTTTTGAGTTCACCTTTCGACAGACTAACATCAAAAAATGTACAGTTGTTAACAGAGGCACTCATGCGGTTTAAAGGAGCAGTAGCCATGTAATTTGTTCTTCTAAATGGTAGATAAATTAAGTTGTTAGCATTTCTACTACTTCTACGATAAGAGTTAAAGTTAATAAGAGAAAGAAATTCCGGACAATCGAATACACCGGTTATGAGTTGGTGTAAATAGACGATATCCGCAGACCTCCTTCGCTCATTTAAAGATTGCATTTTTAATAGTTTTAAACGATCCTCGTAAGGAGGAAGGTTCAAAAATTCAATCCCACCTAAGCCCATAAGAGCAAACCGAACAAAACGTTTTTGGATCCTCTCTATTCGTTCAACATGCACACTATAACTAGGTGACCAAACTTGACTTACGTACTCCAAGTGAGGGCGCACTATTGTATAATATAACGTTGTGGTAGTTATCATGCTATTGAATTCTTTGGCCCAACGCTTTATAAATCCAAGCATTGAAGATGCTTTTTTACAAATGTAATCAATATGATTGTTGAGCGATAGCTTAGAATCCATGCATATACCAAGGTCTTTGACGGCACTTACACGACTTAAAGCGGTATTTTTGATCTTATAATCAAAAATTAAATTATTACTTTTTCGCGAAAAGGTCATAGTTTGGCATTTATCTGGATTAAGAAACATGTTATTTTTAGAACACCAAACTTCAAAGGATTTCAGATCAGACTGGAGTAGGGCAGAATTGTTATCAGAATCTATAGTTCTGTATATTTTCATATCATCTGCGTAAATGAGCAGATGAGAGTGTTTAATGATGTGAGTTACATCATTAATTGCTAAAATAAACAGAAGTGGACCATGGTGACTACCCTGCGGACCACCTGATTCAGCAACAAATTCAGAAGACAAAACGCCTCGGAATCGTATTTGATAAGATCGCTCCATCAAATACGATTTAATCCAGCTCACAAAATATTGTGGGAAGCCCATTGTCTTGAGTTTAAACAAAATTAGATTGTGTGGTAATTTATCAAAAGCTTTACTGAAGTCAGTGTAAATACAGTCGACCTGTTTACCAGAAACGATTGAATTTAAGCAAAATGTTGTAAAATCGAGAAGATTAGACACCGTGGATCTGCCACTAACAAAACCATGCTGCCGATCGTACACAATTCGCTCAAACAATTTTGGAACCGATGAGAGTTTAGTGATAGGCCTATAGTTGTTGACATCATTCCTGCAACCTTTTTTATAAATTGGACTGATGAAAGATTTTTTCCAGAAAATTTGAAAATAACTTTCGTTAATTGATTTATTGAATAATGAAGAAAGTGGTTGACACAAAATGGATCCGCATTGTTTTAACACTGCGGCAGGAACTCCATCAGGTCCAGCACCAAAATCCTCATCGAGCGATCCAATATACTTTAAAATATCCCCTGAAGTTAAGGATATAGGGTCCAAAGAAACCTTGGGAGTACAGTTCATATATTCGAAATACTCTTCATCAGGATTAAAAGAATCTGAGCAAAAGGACTCTTTGAAAAGATTGGCAAATAAGCCAGATATTATGACGGGATCGTCAGTAAATCCATCAAAAGTTCTAAACGAATTAGGGAATCCATCGGATTTCTTCTTTGTATTTATGAATCCCCAAAATTTCTTTGCATCAGATAATATTCTCAGCTTAATATTATCTAAATATTTGCGATATAATGTAGCTGAGCGATTTTCAAATTCCAGAAACAAACTTTTGTAAGTTTCTAGGTCATTTGAGTTTAAACTACAAACGTATTTCTTCCATGCCCTGTTTCTGTTGTTACGAAGAGTCTTTAAATCCTTTGTGTACCAGGGGTACGCAGAATTCTTCGCAATTTTGAGGCTATATGGTACGGACTGAGTAAACACAGCAAAGAGTTCCATATAAAAAAAATTAATGGAACTATCCAAATTATTTTCATTTATATATTCTAACATTCTAATATATGTTCTTGCCGAGTCTTCGAATTAGATGCACAAAAATATGTTTCATCGTCAGAAGAATACCATTTTAAGTCAGGCAAATTAAAATCACCCAATAATAAAATGTCGTCATTTACGTCAAGTAAATTAATAATATAATCTATGCAATTAGCAAGGCTTGCATAGACCTCTGCACTACTCTTTGGAGGAACATACGCATTAATAACATATACATTGGAATTACAATGTATTACTTTAACGCATATCAGTTCTATATTAATTGAGCAGGGAATATCAACAAGCGAACTGACAAAGCAGTTCCTCACTGCTAAAAGGACACCACCACCAACAGAGACACTGCTGTCAGTGTATCTATCCTTTCTAAAAACTTGAAAACTATTGTCAAACAATTCTAAATCATTGATGCTTCCATTTAGCCACGTTTCTGTTAAAGCGATAATATCCTCAGAGCTATTCTGAGTCGACAGAAATATGTCCTGCGTCTTAGAACGCAATCCCCTTACATTTTGGTAGTAAAGGGATAGCCTATTTAGTTTTTTTGAGTCTGACGGGTAGAGTGATTCGTCTTTCTAGACTTATTTTTGGGCTTAAACTCAGTAACGAGAATATTATCGGCCCACATGGGAGAGTTAAGAACTGTTGCAAAATCTTCAGCAGCAACTGTAAGAATAAAAGAGGCGTGGGTTTTCCCAGCAAGGCGACAGTGGATGGCATCAGAGCCACGTAAAGCTCAGTTGATCTCTATAAGATCGCGATCTCCAGGATAGGAGAGGTATGGTCGGGCGCTTAACTCGAGGTCGTTGATAGGAATCAGATCCCTAACCGACCAAGAGCGCGTTTCCGGATCCCAAACCTTCTGACCCTCAAACAATCCTGGACCTAGTTGAATATATTGTCATCCAAAGGCTGTATGGTAGACTATGGTTTCACCTCTATAGAAATGAAAAAAAAATAAATTGGCCATTTCAGCCCTTGAAAGGACTTTAACCGAGCTTCTTATGATCAATTGTGTTGAGTGTGTTTGTAATATATGTTTGCACACAATTGACCGAGAACTGGACCTACATGTTTTATGCCGACTCTGAACGGCTAAAGTTCATGTTCTCAAGAAGCTTTACATGGCATTATTTACTCTCTGAGGTTTGCCATTGTCTGCAGAGAGGTGGTGACCGATCAGAAATATTTGTTTTATTGAAAAAACTTTTCGTCGCGACTGGGGATTGAACTCGGGCTCTGAGCATGCTAAGCCTCACACTTAACCTGCATGACACGGTCACGTCACCTGCAAAGACATAAAAAAAAATGTGGCGTCTTGAAAAAATGTTTTGCATGCGCCAATAAATCTTTCTACTGTTGTTTAACAGCAAAAACATTCGCTACATAAGTTACGGTTTTTTGATCATGATCAAAAAGCACAACAAAGCAAATAATGTTTTTGATCAAACAGCACAATCCCTAACATTTTAGTGTGCTCTCTTTCTTCTGCGTGATAGTGATTGTGCTTGTATTTGAATAGAGCGGAATTTATATAAAGCCGAATAAAGATTGCGCTCTCTCAAAAAACACCGAACCGAACAAAAAGGAACCGTTCGTTAAGGTTCGTTTTTTTACATTCCCTGCTACCACCAGTGAAGAATCTCTAAATATATTAGTGGAAAGTCACTTCCTAGGCTATTCAGAGATAGGGAATGTTCCAACACTGGAAGAGCATTTACCCGCTGTTGACAACTCATCAGACATAATTACAGAATCAAAGCTAAAATGGGCAATAGAAAGATTCAAACCATTCAAGTCCCCAGAACCAGACGGCATAGCCCCAATTGAAATTCAAAAAACGTACGACATTCTAAACCAATGGCTTTTGATGATCTTCCAAAGCTGTCTTGACCTGAATCACATTCCAAAACGCTGGAGATACGTGAAGGTAGTTTTCATACCTAAGGCATGAAAAAGCTGACATGTTAACTCAAAAGACCTTAGAACAATTTGTCTCTCCTCTTTCCTTCTTAAAACTCTCGAGAGATTAATAGATATCCACTTGAGACTAAAAATATAAGTAACCCCACTTTTGCCAGCGCAACATGCTTACGCTAAAGGTTAATCCGTGGAAACAACTGAAAAACCTTTACTAAAAGGAATATACAATGAAAGCATTCATCGATATAGAAGGTGCCTTTAACAAAGTTAAGCGGAAGTCACTGCTATACATTAAGCCGTTCCTTGGCTTCAGATGAATGAAATATGAGCAATCTATCTGATAGTCAAGCCGCTTTAAAAGCCCTGGAATCTTTTCAAATAACATCAAAAACAGTCCTAAGCTGCTGCAGATCTCTAAATGAGATGGCGGAGCAGCTAAATATATTCCTATGCTGGATTCCCGGGCATAGAGACTTTCTATGAAACTGCAAAGCAGATGAACTTGTTCGAAATGGTACTACCAAAACCTTAGCGAGAGAAAAGGAAGGAATTGGTGTACCTCTTACAATATGTAAGCTACTCACAAATGAGCTATCCCTTAATAGAACCAACATAAGGTGGTCTACGGGAAACAAATGCAGCACAGCGCGTCAGGCTTGGCCAACTCTGAACTTGAAACGCTCGAAAGAACTAATCTCCCATAGAAGGCATCAAATAAATACTGTTATCGGCGTCCAAACAGATCACTGCTTAATTGGTAACCACGCCCGAAGATTAAACATTCTCCATAACGATTTCTGCAGAAGCTGTAGAGATGAGGAGAAGAAAGAATCCACAACACATCTTCTCTGCACATGCCCAGTGCTAGCTAAAAACCTCCACCTCTTTCTGGGGAACTGGTTTTATAGTAACCTAGACAGTCTCTCAAACTTCGGTCTACAGACTACAAAGCTTTATTAATAGCTCCAACTGGTTCAAATAAAGTAGGCAAATAATTAACCCCCTTGTATCACAACGGGCCTAATTGGCTTATGTGTGTCTCATAATTTTAAAAAACATAATTTTAAATTCTCACCCTTTAGTTCTTTGGCCGATTTTTGACTGTTGGATTTACCTCCAAAAAAATTTTTTTCTTCCTCCGTGTTAACCGCATTTGTACTTAAATGTACTTGATTCTTTGTTTTTGTTTCCACTTAAACACTTAGTTTTAAACAAAATACCACTTTGTTGCTCAAAGCTAAATAGGTTTAAAACTCAATAAGATTTCTTTCCTAAGCAAACCCTCGACTCAACTTCGCAGGAACTGGACTTTTCCATCCTTGTACTTATCGTCCCTATCTCTCCAACGCTTAGATCCTCGCCACTATTTCCTCCTGCAGGTTTTTCCTTGCCTTCTTAATCTGGTCATGTAATTTTCTTTCCTACCCAAATTTTTGAACACCCCCTATCAATATAACTATCTTGTTCTGATAATTGGTTATAGCTTATCTCATCCTCAACCCTATTCGATATTATAATAACATACCCTAGCGTGAGATTTCCCTCAATCTGGCATAAAATAGTTGGTGCTGCCATTTAGTTTTTGCCTGTCTTACTCACGTTTACACATGACGTTGGCAACGCGAGAAACTTAAATGACAGCTTAGATTCAGCTAGCCAGCAGGTTGCATCGCATTTTCACGGCAAAACGTGCGGAAAAGAATTTATTGCTGATTATTTTTTCTGTGGCAGGCCCCGTTTTGCCATAGCTATCTATCATTCTTTTAAGTTTGCGAACGTGTTGTCATGGGATCACCACTCGTGCGGCCACTATTTCCACCATGTTCAGGTCGACTCCTGCCTGAACCAAGACTCTTTGGTACTCCGCATCATACACACGCTGCAAGGGATCTCAGACTCGCAACACCAGCACCACCATGGTTCATTCCATTATATTCGCTTGAAACTGCCAACTGATCGTTCAGCCACCTTTTTCGGCAACTGCAGTAGCGGCTCCTTGCAAGCCCTACGCCAGCAATACGACAATGACCACGCCCTCCTCGCTAACGCTGACGACTGTTTGGTGGAACTGTACTTCGACGCACAATTACGACACAGAAACTCGCTCCGAGTGCTTACTTCAACCAACTTAGTTACCCAAGTGCCAGCTATGATTGCTACCAGCTGGCAGAACGCACAGTGGAGTATCCAGAACAATTTAGTTTGATAAAATTATTTTATGACTTCAAACTATAGGGAATACAAAAACAAGAATTGTCTATATTGACCCCCTGGGCAGCTATCGGTAAATTTGTAGGTTATAGGAGATTGTTTCACTAAAAATGCTCTAGCAACGAAAGTTTTTGTTGCAGAACATTCTTCAAAGACGTTTAAGAAAGATATTTTCATGGACAACAATATACATTACTAGTAGAAATCTTTATCAAAAATATATTTTTTTGTGGTCAAATCAGGAAATTTTGGAAAAATCCACAATTTTTGAGCTTAATTAATTTTTGTCAAAAAATACTGAATGAGCCTATATAAATTTCCTTAAAGAAAGTATCATTACAACAATTATTATTATTGAAAAAATGGTTGCTGCTAAATTTGAGTCCGCGAAAAATCTGCGGCTTGTATTTCCATCATTGGAGTTACCAAACCACGCCAAGAATACGACTAACAACAAAACGCAAAATATGATAAAAATATGTTATGTTTTTTTAATTTTGGGTTTCTTCAGTGTCAAGAAAAATATATTAAAAAGAAACAGTTTCGATAGTATCGTAAAAAAAGGTGGAAACTCCGTCGAACTTTCAGCATCGAAAATTTCTGGTCGTGTTTTAATTATTTTTCAATTTATAATTTCTGTTATTTAATAAACGGTTTAAATACGTAATTTCGGTCTTTTAATTCGTTTATAGAATTGAGTGTTTCTGTGCCTTTAATAATTGTGCACAGTTTCCGCGAATTGCAATAATTTATAAAATATATATATAAGTGCATAAGTTTTGAGTGCTTGACACTTGTGCTTATTTTTATAAGCAGTGAAAAAAAAAAATCAACAAAAACAAAAACATACTAACATTGTTGTGCTTTATTTCTATTCTTTAAATTCTGTTCTTGTTGTTCTTTTTATTTGTTGACATTTCACTATTTTATTTCTAAGCTTCTCTTAAGTTAAGTAAAATAGCGTTGCATACCTGTAGGCACTTCTTTTATCTATTCCCACAGGGTGTCTCAGAGTTTTTATCTCTTTGTTTTAAACTTTCGCCACTATTTATTTTTATATCTTTTTACTTTATTGCTTTCTTTTTCTTTCTTTAAATTAAATAAATTGTTAAACTAAAAAAAAAAAAAAAAAAAAAAAAAATGGCTCCACTAAAGGTGAAAATGAACGATTTTTGTCATGTTGGGTATGTGACAATATTGTTCACATCAAGTGTGCAGGAGTGTCAGGTCGAGTGGCAGATGCCATTGAAGAAGGTAAAGGGTTGCGTTGGTCTTGTGAGAAGTGTAGGTTGGCCGACATTAACTTTTATAAACTTTTTAAGCAAACGAAGCAAGGTTTCTCGGAAATAAGTAGAGAACTTTCTTCACTTTCTGATAAATTTTTAAAATATCAAACTCTTTTCAATGAATTTAAATATATTGATGAGTCAATACCTTCACCAAAGCGAAAAAAGAAATATATGACCCTTCGAAGCAAACAGAAAACTGACTCGACACCAACACAACCTTCTATAGAACAAGACAACGTTGACGACATGGACACGGATGCTCCTCCTCCTATTCTTTCTTCTTCGACAAATTTGTCTATGTCTGCTCCTTTACCATTATCAGCTCCACCTCTCGCTTTGCCTGAAATATCGTATGCACAAGCTGCTTCTCTTGCTCCTACTGTTGCTGATGTCCAACAAATTGCAATTACTTCTGACATTTCTGTTCCTAAACCTTTGATTGCTATTCCTCCAACTAAATCAATCTTTGTTTCGCGCTTAGAATCTGATACAACAGATAATGATATAGATTTTTTCATTAAATCAAAGTTGAAATGTTCATCGACTCTTTCTATTTCTATTCATAAATTCAAATATGTAAACGCACGTCCGACTACTTCCTTTAGATTGACAGTTCCAGAAAATTTATTTAATACTATTGTTGATGTAAGTTTCTGGCCACGAAATACAATCGTACGCGAATTCGAATTCAAAAATAATCCGCGATTAGTAAATGTAGTACACTTGCCTCGCCCGCGAAATAGCCCGCAATCTCATCCAAAAAACGATTAACAAATCGCAAGTCTAAATTAGAACTTGTGTATCAAAACGTAAGGGTCTTAATTCCAAACTTTCTGCAATGTTCATTAACAGTTTTGATTTCGAATATAACATTATAATTTTCACGGAGACTTGGCTTCGCTCTAATATTCTAAATTCTGAAATAATGTGTAAAAATGATCAAATTTTCCGTAAAGACCGTTATAATAAGATCGGTGGTGGTGTTCTGATAGCTGTTCATATTTCGTTTGCATCTGATGAATTAACAATTCTCGACACTAGTGAACTGGAGTTTATTTGTGTTTCAGTTAAATTAAATAATTGCATTGCTTATCTTACCTGTTCTTACATTCCTCCAAATTGTGACATATCAATTTACTTAAGACATATAAACGCCATCGAGCAAGTTCATAATATGTTAAAAAATAATGATGTTCTTATTGTGTTGGGCGATTTTAACCTACCCTTTGTGTCTTGGAATTCGACAGATGACTCTTCATTTCTTACACCTGTTTCCACTAGTAATTGGATAAATGATTTTTTAGATAAGTTATCTGACCTGTGTCTTCAACAAGTCAATAATACTTTTAATAAAAACCATAGAACGCTGGACCTTGTGTTTGTAGATAGATGCACTACTGTATATCTCAATCGCTCAAACCCTGTATCATTTCCGGAAGATGAACATCATCCAACTCTTGAAATAACAGTTTTACTTGCTCATGAAAATGAAAATAAACTTACACCTGATAAGCGAAATACAAAAATATATAATTTCAAAAGTACAGACTATGTTAAACTCAACACCTTACTCTCGCAGACTGACTGGTCACCGATTCTATCTATTAAGCCACCGTATTCATATTATGACGTCGAAACCTCGGTACAGTTTTTTAATGATACTTTGCAAAGGTGCTTCTTATTATGCGTCCCAACAAAGCAAATTAATTCTAAACCCTTAAGTCCACCCTGGCTAACAAGTGAAGTTAAGTCACTAAAAAATTTTAAAAATCGCTTATTTAAAAAATATAAAAAATCTGGTTCTAATATTGACTTTGCTTGTTATTCATCTTGTCGTTGCAGATACCAGCTATTAAATAAACAGTGTTATACTGCTTATATAGCCAACATCAAATCTCAATTTCATGATAATCCGAAACTCTTCTATACTTTTGTTAATTCAAAACGTAAGGCTACCAACTTTCCACCCCTTATGAGATTCAATCGAGAGGAATCGTCTTGTGACAATGTAATTTCTAACATGTTTGCAAGCTTCTTCAAATCAACTTACTCCAACATACCATTTAATATGTGTTCTGAGCATCCTTATTTACCTCCAATTAGTTCTTTTGAAACTCCAGTAATAGACTCAATTATTGTTATGCATAACCTTCGTCAAGTTAAATGCTCTTTTTCGACTGGCCCTGATGAAATTCCGAGTTGCATTCTAAAGGAATGTGCTAGCAACCTGTGTGCTCCTCTATCAAACATATTTAATATATCCCTGCAAAGTGGACATTTTCCCATTATATGGAAAGATTCATATATTATACCCCTTCATAAATCTGGCTCCAAAATTGATGTCACTAACTACCGAGGCTACCATAACTACCATCGCCAAATTAAGCGCAATCCCTAAATTATTTGAGAAAATCATAACTGAACAACTAACCCACTTCGTTTCATCTTCCATTTCTGTCACTCAGCATGGTTTTTTAAAGGGTAAATCAACTTCAACAAACCTGTTGGAGTTTACAACTCGTGTAATAAAAGGTTTCACTTTGGGAAAACAGACTGACGTTATTTATACGGACTTAAGCAAAGCTTTTGACAGCGTCAATCAGAATCTTCTATTGAATAAACTTAAGCTAATTGGGTTTCCTGTAAAATTGCTAAATTGGATGGAATCTTATTTATCGCGACGTTTTCAAAGAGTTTTATATAAAAATTCTCTATCACAAAATATTATGGTTACATCTGGTGTTCCGCAAGGAAGTCATCTTGGACCGGTTTTATTCTTACTATTTATTAATGACCTTCCCTCGGCAATTAAACATTGTGACGTCTTAATGTATGCTGACGATGTGAAACTTTTTCTTACTTACAAGTCACTCGACGAACAACACCTTTTACAATCTGATTTAAACAGACTAGTGGATTGGTGTAACTTCAACCTATTAAACCTTAACTTAAAAAAATGTAAATCAATGACCTTCTCACGTAGAACTGCTCACAGCACAAATTACACCATAAATAACATTCATTTAGAAATTGTTCATAGTTTTGTTGATCTTGGTGTAATTATGGATCCAAAACTTCGCTTCAATCTCCACATAAATTTGGCTGTAAATAAGGCTAGAGGTGTTCTTGGTTTCATTAAAAGATGGGCGAAAGAATTCAATGATGCCTTCACAACTAAATTACTATATATATCTCTCGTAAGACCTATTCTTGAATATGCTTCCGTAGTATGGAACCCTCAATATCACGTCCACATTGATGCAATAGAATCGGTTCAAAAACAGTTTTTACTTTTTGCTTTACGTCATCATCGTTGGAACCCAGATATTATTCTTCCTTCGTATGAAACCCGCCTTAAACAAATTTTACTGCCTTCCCTGAGAAGCAGAAGGATGGTGCTTAATGTCACCTTCCTATATAAATTACTTTGTGGTGAAATTGACTCCCAATATATTCTCTCATCTCTTAACTTTAACATCCCAAGAAGAGGATCTAGACATTTTGTGCTTTTTAAGTTGAGCCAGTGCACTTCCAATTTTGCCCTTCATGACCCTTTACGATGTATGTGTAGTGATTTCAACAATAGCTACAGCTTAATTAATTTTTGTGATTCGGTGTATGCCTTGAAACGGAAAATGATTTTACATTTAAATAATTGATACATTTTAGAATTTTGTTTCAAACATTAACTCGGTTAATAATATTGTTATATTCTGTTAAAATGTTGGCTGAAGTTATTCCATATATTCGAGACCGTTTCAGTTGTTTTTCCTTTATAATATTGCGTTTGATGAAGTAAACACCATCGAATACGATATGTATGCTTTAACTTGTTTGTTTTTAATCAAAAAATTTTAAAATTTTTCTTATTCAGTTGACTTATTAGTTACTTAGTTTGGTGCGCAAGAGTTTATCTCTTTTCCATGCAAGTTTATGCCTGCGTTGGCCCAAATACATATCCAACTAATAACATTAGCACGGTGTTCCAAAATTACATAGTGACCCGTATATATATACACATATATGTTTGTACATTTTAACACGTATATATCTCCGTTATAATTGGAATTGGTTTGGTGTTTAAGAGTTTACTCTCTTTTCCACGTAGGATTTTGGGTTGGATAGTTGCCGCAAACTTACTAATATTCATATTATTTATAGTTACTTTGGTCTCTTTGTTTTAGAGTTTTATGTAAAGTTTACTACTTTTTTGATGTTGTTTACTTTTTCGAATTCATAAATTCTTAATAAATTCGTGTTTCTGTATAAAATTTTTAAGTTCCGCTGAAAAGCCAATTAATGTGCTTAGTGGAAATTCATACTTCGCCAACTGGTTGTGTGTTTTAGTACGTAGGTGCATTCTATCTTTCCGGTTAATCCGGACTGTTGTAGAATGTAAGTCGTGCATGCGTATAGTACGGGCTATACGTATTCATGAGATTTCACACTCCCTTGGCGAATCCAAAAAAAAAAAAAAAAAAAAAAAAAGTGTAGACGTAGAATTCCCTTTAAGCTGTAACCTCTTCTACTTTGTCTCTTTGATCCGATTGTTTTATCCATTTCGCACGTATTTTTTATTGATCTTCCGAAAATTAACAAATATATTAATAACACTCAATTATGGACTATTTATCGAGACCAAAACATAGAAAAAGTTAAAAGTAAGCATGATTAAATTAGCAAGCAGAAAGAAACAAGCAAAATGCCAAATTTTTTCGATAACTTCGTTAAGTTTGACAGGTTGACTTCATTGACTTAGGTGAAAAGAAGGCGAACAAATGCACTTTCCATTGGTTCCACTTTCTTCTCTGCCCGATATATAGTTTGCGAGCTTCAGTCAGTTTAACTACTAATTTCAAAATAAAATGAAGACCCCGATTTTTAAAAAATTCGCATGGTGGCTATATTTCACGCTGAGCACATGTCCTTTCCATTAGTGCCACTCTCATCTCTGTCCGATATTTAGTTTGCGAGCTACATTTTCGTCTGTGTTCGATGTATAGTTTGCGAACTACACTCGCTAGTGCTAGTGGGATGTGGGATCCAAATTAATTTGCATTAAAAACAAAAATTAAAATTTTACGCCATCTATTGTGTAAAAACATAAAACGAAATATGATCCAACTCGTTTTTTTTAGGATAAAACACAAGAGTTAAATCTAACCGGATCGCAGAATAATTTCATTAAATTTGACAGTTTGAGTTCATTGACTGAGTTGAAAAGAGGTTCATGACCTCTCGTGTCAAAATAGAGCACTTAGTAAGCTAGAACAGTAGTGCATACATAAACTCAATGTCAACGTTGAGAAGAGAACCAATACTTACAATGCTACCAATGCGAACGAATCAGTTCGTGCAAAACAAAAACAACACAAGCTAAAACAACGAAACAAAAACAAAGAAAGCAGCAGGCACAGCATAAGCAGCTGATGATTGATTTTATTGTATAAAATGCCTTTTTCTTCTTATATTTTACTATTTGCGACTTTAATATAATAGTGACAAAATTAGATATTCATTCAGCGCAGGATATATCTGATATTTTAGTATATATATTATCTTTGAACGATGAGTATTAAAGGCTGTAGGTATACCCTAAAGTATTAGTCAAAAAGTTTCATGACCTTAAAAAATCTGTTAAAACGACCCCTTAATTCTACGTCAAAAAAAATTAAAAATAAAAACCATAGCCAACTATAAATCTGTTATTTTAGTAAAATAATGTCCTTAAAACAATGAAGCTGCTTCCATTATATTGCTATGACTCGTGACCTTATTTCGCTAAGTCATGTAAAATTTCTCTCATTTAGGGAAAATCCTCTATACAAAAATGAAAAATCCATGCCCTTCAATTGGAGCTAAGGTTTCTTTATTTTAGGGTCATTCATTTTTCTGAGTGTAGAAGCACAAATGGGATCAAGACATTTATATGTGAGGTAAGAGTGGTTTTTATTAGATTTTGATAGTTTTTAACATTGACTTTAAAGAGAAAAATGTTTGCGTCAAGTTTCTAGTCGATATCTTAAAAAATATGGGATTTATAAATGTCTTACCATGTTGATGACGTCACTTTATATGAAAGGTAGGCGCAGTTCTTATCCGATTTTTTCATTTTAAACCTGACATTGAAATAAAAGAGATCAACTTTTGTACCAAGTTTCATGGCGATATCATGAAACTTTAGGTTTTATGAAGGTTTTACCAGTTGTTTTGGGCTTAACTGGCTTTTAAAAAATTCAGCACTTTTCGGAACGAAGCGGACAACGAGTTTATATTTTTAAAGATGTCAACACCTGTAGTGTTAAGTTTATAAAAAAATGTAGAGCCACAGACAGCCGCATATTACAAAACTCTTCGGATATCCGGGCTGCGTTTATTCACTGCGTCAATGAGTTACTAAGCAGCAGCGACAATGCTCATGTGATGATTGTTGCCAATGTATGATTCATGAGGTCTTCTTATCTCTAACAACTATATCCGGACTGCGTCAGAAGCGACGCAAGAGACAAAACACAAAAAAATGTTGGTATCTCCTTGGAATAGGCCTCTGATATGTCGTGACTGCCAATGTTAGCGATATATTGCCATCCCACATGGCAATTTTACGTGTGCACGCAGCGTAAAATTTGACAGCTATTTAAATCGATACAGCTGTTCACTTTTACAAACAAAAATTGAAGAAAGGTTGATTGAATTGGTAAAAAACTGAAAAGTTTGCAATTTATCAATAATTTTTGAATTTTAAAATATGCAACAATGAATAAAATGACTGAGGAGCAAATTCCAAAAATCTGTACGACAAGAGGGTCGAGTGCAAAGACAGGAGGTGGAAAGAATTAGCATGCCATTTGTGTGCTGGTGGTAAGTTGGAATTAATAATTGTTCAGATTCTCTCTCAAATACATTGCTTTTAGAAAAAGACTGCAAGGCTACCTGGCGATGTATCAAGAATCAGTTTGTGAAGAGGCTGAAGGAGTTAAGAGCCAAAACTGGCCAAGCAGCAAATGAATCGCCGAAGTAATACAAGAACTTTGAGCTCCTTTTATTTCTGAAGGATTCGATCGAGCCGAGAGAGTAGCAAATTCCTTGTTGTTCAAAATCAGTGTAAATTTTTCTTTTTTTTTAAGACATTGCAGCAACTACGAAGAACTGAATATTTTGGAGAACACAAATGTGGAGGAATTAACGTTCACAGGATTCAGTTCAACTCAAAGTAAGTGAATCGTAAGAGCGTGAAGAGAAAATTATTTACATAAAAGTTATGTACATATATTAATTTTATTACAGCTGCACATGTTCCAGACATATCCACGCAGAGTGAATATTTGTACTCAGCAAGTAATAGCAGCAGTTAGGGAAGAAAAGGAAAATTTTGTCAGAGCCTGGACCACTATTTGATTTTGAAACATGCACTTTTACTTCATAGAGTAAGTGAGTGGAATATAAACATTAATGATATAAAATGCTTTATATAATTTCAGCTACACCAGTGCCAAAAGTTTCACCAACTGAAGGTAACTCCACGCAGGACTTGTTGTGTGATAGTAGCAGCAGTTGTACAATACCTGTGCAACAACGACATAGGAAAATCAAATAGTTCAGCCACAACACAGGGCAAATGTACGCTTGCTGCTCTATATTTTAATTTTGGTACAACAACAACAACAATATAGGCAAAACAAATTGCAGCTACAGCACAGGGCAACGCACGCTTGCCAACCAGCTTTTGTTTATTATTAAGTTTGTTGTTTTTTCTTTGCATATATTGTGAATTTTGCATTTTTTATGTTTTTTAATTGTTTACATTACAAATGCTAAATAAGCAATATTTATCATGAATTTAGGTTTTGTAATTTATTATTGTTAATGTTAATTAATCAATATTTTATTTGTTTAACTAAGCAATATGTTTTTTATATATAAGCAAGCGCAAGGAAATAATAAAAGTTTTAGTTAATTATTTAACTCTAATCGGCATAGTACCGTTTTTTAACTCTTTCTACAATCCAGGTTCAAGTGCCTGCGTTTGTTAAGTGTTCAATTCAGACTTCAACGAAAAAAAAAAAAGCGGACATGAAAGACAAATTTGCGGGTTTCCTTGATAAACAAGCTGACACAATAAGTACGCAGGAGCTAGACAGCGTTGACTTTTTTTCCAATCCATTGCGAAGTCAAAAAAAACTTTTAATTTGTCATCCATCGATCTAGCAACGTTGATGGCAGGTGTAACAGAATTATTACACTCAATTGTTGCAAATATGCAGTAATAAATAAAAATGGTATTTGCATTGTCGAACATTTTAGACATCCAAAAAACCTATTACGATATCGTGTAATAGTTTATGTATGTGATTTAATATAATTTAACGGAATGGATTTTAGTTTGCTTTTTTACTTTCTTCTTTTTGTTCTTTCTTCTATCAAAACTATGAAGTTGATCTCGTTTATTAGCCGGTGTCAGTTGATGTTTACGTAGAGTCGTTCAATTTTGTGCAATATGTGTTTTAAATTGTTTAAATTTGTTAAATAATATATATGTTATTATGTGGTGCCTGTTAGTGTTTGTAATTTCATATCTTTTGCCTTTTTTTATTAATTATATTAACTTTATTATTTTCTTGCGTTTATTATTTCCGTAAACCAGCGAATATGACGCATTTGTGCAAGACAATTACGAAAAAAAATTTTTTTTTTTTGACCGAACGTAGGGGTCGCGCATTGACGTATTTCTTCATATCTCTGGTGTTTACAGTCGGATTTTAAAGTTTGGTACAACAATGTTTTTGTCTCAAGATCAATATGACCTCTTTAGAAGTCATTGACCTCAGGTGTACCGTTCTAGTACTTACCCTCCAGATCTCAGTTCCTACCATCCTAATGTACCATCCTTATATCAAAAAAATAAAGCTCTTAAAATATCATTAATCTTTTGCCCAGGAAGTATATCGAAATTTCAAGCAGAACTAATTTTAAAAAATTTTTGAATATTTTTTCTGCCGAACGTTGGGCTCCCTTTTTTCATTTTCATCATATCTTCGGTATTAAAAGTCTGATCATATTGAATGACATATCGATGTTTTTGTTTAAAAGAGACCAATTATTTTTTTCCAAAATAAAAAAAAATATATTCCTACAAGTCCTTGGAAGGCCTCGAATTGATTTTGAGGAACTTTAAAGCTCATAAAAGATTAAAAAATAATGCCAATGCTAACAGAGGTATCAACACTATTTTTGTTGTGATTTTCTAATTATACAATGTATAATTATTTTCACAGCCACATTGAAAATAGCAATTTCAAACCCTGGCTATTGCAATTCGTTTTTCCCCGTGAAAAAACAGTTAAAAATTGCGTCTGTCTAATATTTATTTCAAACGAGAGTTTTATAGAGTTTTGATAATTTTCAATGCAAATTGACCAAAAACATTTAAAAAAATGTCTTTTATTGCGATTGACTTAAATAATACCAAATTACCAACGGAGTATGATGTTACAAATTTTTTTATTGTATCTGCGGCATAACAGTGATAAAAGTGGAAAGTTGGATGTTTTTAAACAAAAAGCCATAAGATATTCAACTGGCAGTTCGTCCTTTTATAAAAAACAATGCGTACCTACTTCTCGGACCCGGAGAATATTTTGGTCAGACCAGCAAGAATCATTGCAATATTCAATCGAATTAATCAAATAACCAGGTTCGCACAATGAAAATGACTTAATTTGATTATTTTTTATAGTAAACCTATATAACTTCACAGCTTATCAATGCCATTCTCAAAACATCGAGCGTTTTGTTCATGTAGTAAATGAATCTGCTTTGGCGGTCACCGGTGAACAACGCATGGCCCACATTTTATCAAAACTCGAGAGCTGTCAGAAATATAGCCAGTGTTTGAAATTGATATTTTCGATGTGGCTGTGAAAATAATAATACATTTTACATTTAGAAAATCACAACAAAAATAGTGTTCAAACCTCTTTTAGAGCTCTTTACAAGCTTTAAAGTTCTTCAAAATCAATTTAAGACCTTCCAAGGACTTGTAGGAAAATTTTTTTTTTATTTTGGAATAAAACTAATTGGTCTCTTTTAAACAAAAACATCGATATGTCATTCAATATGATCAGACTTTTAATACCGAAGATATGATGAAAATGAAAAAAGGGAGCCCTACGTTCGGCAAAAAAATATTCAAAAATTTTTTAAAAATAGTTCTGCTAGAAATTTCGATATACTTCCTGGGCAAAAGATTAATGATATTTTAAGAGCTTTATTTTTTTGATATAAGGATGGCACATTAGGATGGTAGGAACTGAGATCTGGAGAGTAAGTACTAGAACGGTACACCTGAGTTCAATGACTTTTAAAGAGGTCATATTGATCTTCTTGAAACAAAAACATTGTTGTACCAAACTTTAAAATCCGACTGTAAACACCAGAGATATGAAGAAATACGTCAATGCGCGACCCCTACGTTCGGTAAAAAAAAAATTTTTTTCGTAATTGTCTTGCACAAATGCGTCATATTCGCTGGTTTACGGCGCACTTTTTTTTTGAGGTACGGTCTAATGTATATGGGCATTTCCACAGAAAGGTCTACCGGGACCGAAAAAAAAATTGTTAAATAAACAAATAATTTTTTTGTTATTATTTAAAAAAAATGCTTGAATTTTTATAATTTACTGCATTTACAACTAATTTCAGTTTTTATTCTGAGAAAATTGGCCTGATATCTGAGAAATATGTTTTTCTTGCTTTTAGCTGCTTTTAAGGACTTTTCTCTTTAGTATTTTTCGTTTATTTATCAACGTTATGTTTGCACACTTCTTATAAAATTCATCTATAAACTACAAATAAAAAATAAAAAATAAAAAGATACCAAACAAAGCACGATTTACGGTAAATTTTTTGTATTGCTTTAACTACTATTCGAATGTCGCGTTCTTGTACCTAAATCATCATATGTTATCAGAACTTCGTTATCGTTCTTAGCAAGTGTCTGAAAATTGTAACTTAAATCAAATTTGGTCGCCTTACTATAAAAAAAAAGTTACTGCAGGTAAAAATCATACTAAACATTTAATTTTGATCATCAAAATGTGTCGCGTTCGCGATCATGCGCCGTATTTTTAATACACTGTATGGGAAAGTATGGAAAGGTTTCATTCGATTTTTTTGAATTTTTGCAAAGTGTTAATAGTTCAAATTAAAGTTCATGAGCTAATTCTCAAGTCATTGGATTGATTTTTAGTAGATTTTTAAGAAATTTATCAATTTGAGAACGTCAATTTGTATTAGAGGTATACGTGGTTTTCATCCTATTGGGATTATTTTCGAACATGATCTTTATTTTTATGATATAAGCTTAAATATCGAATTTCATTATTATAACTTAATAATAACGGCTGTAATCATGTCAACAGATGGGGGGACATACAAAAACAGGGATGCCATGGTTAAAACAACTTAGAAGGTGATACTGCAGTATAATATACGCACTTTTCTATATCTGCCACGCCTCCTTGTGGGCGTAAAAAAGTCTTCATAAAGTAAATAACCACATACGTAGGACGGGTGGTGTTACAAAGAAATATAATATTTTTTCTCACTTGCCTCTTATGTATGTTTTTTTTTTTATTAATATTACTAAAATAAAATTCACAAAAAATATTTACGATGTTTTTGGTAGGTAATGCAATATTTAGCTGAAATTACTTTAACTAATTCTTATTAAAAACGTGATGAGAAAAAATGTCGCGTGCTAGATGTCGCGTTCGCGATCAGGCTTAAGCTCAATAAAAAAAAACTAATGGAAATATGTCAAAATGACAAATATTTCTTGAAAGCCACATTAATCTTATTTAATTAACAATTAACCGCTTTATAATATTATGTTACGTTTCGCAGATATTTGCATTTTTCTAGATGTAGTCGAAAACGAGTTCCATTTTTTGTCGCGTTCGCGATGCCATGTTTATTGCTAATATTTTTGAAACATAAAATCTAGAGAACCTAACTTTTTTTTCTAAATATAGTACTAATAAAATGCTATCTAAAACTTGAAAAAAAAAGAAAATTTGTTTTGAGTTTTCTTTATTATTTTGTTCCTCAAAGGCGTACGAATGTCGCGTTCGCGACTATGGAAATGCCCATATACATATTAGAGCACAGACATACTGTTGCTGTTGCTTCTAAACTTTTTGCAGTGTATCGTTAACCTTTTAAGCGCTAGTTAATTTTTGACACGTTTGCTCACAAAAAATATATAAAATAAATCATTTATTTTTTTTATATTGTTAGTTTTTTGGTTTTTGTTGTATATTTTGTAATGGGTGGTTTTTCTTCAGATAATATGGCTGCTTATTCTTTAAACGAGCTTTGCAAAAGTCAAAACATTCATCTTGCGCGGGTATCTTTAAGTCGTGTCTTGATGATTTAATATCAACGTGATCAGGTCTTCGTTGGTATTGTGTTTCGTGCAGGGCCCTTTCCACAGATGAACTTTATTCAAAAATAAAGCTTTTTGGGGAAAGTCTTAACTCGTTGAATAACAATTTCAGAGAAATTGTAACATTTTTTAGCGAAGTAAACGCCACACCCAATACCAGCGTCTGCGATGAGATTTATGTTCCGGAAAACACCATTCCCGCTCTGTCTCAGACAGTTTCATCCGGGACTCAAACTAAAAAAGACCTCAATAAAACCAAAAACAAGAGGAAAAATAAAAATAAAAATAACAAGCGTCGCAAGGCGTCTCTTAATACCCATCAAGCTATGCAGCCCTCAGCTATGCCGTTAGAAATAAAATAATGTTATTTCTGCGTCGCCATCAATGACCCCCTCCATTGACTAATAGTCCAATTTTAACTCAGCCCAACAATAAATCAAATTTAATTTTAAGGGCAGTGTCGAGGAGAAAAATTATTTTTATTTCACGCCTTCAACCTGACACAACTACCGAAAATGTTATGACGTTTGTCAAACAAAATAATTAAATAAGCCATACTGCATTCTGTTCGTGCAAAAAAAAGGTAACAAGCCCTCCCACGCGTCCTTCATTCTCAAAGTTGCAGATGAAGAGTTTGCAACTGTTTTAAACTCTAATTTGTGGGGCAATAATATTCTCGTTTCTGAGTTTCAGCCTAAAAATAAGTCTAGAAGGTTCAACAAACCCGTCCGTCAGACTCAAAAAACTAAATAGGCTATCCCTTTACTATCAAAATGAAAAGGGATTACGTTCTAAGACGCATGACATGTTTTTGTCAACTCAGAATTTTTCTGAGGATATTATTGCGTTAACGGAGACGTGGTTGAACGGAAGCATTACAAACTTGGAATTGTTTGACAATAGTTTCCATGTTTTTAGAAAGGACAGGCACACTGACGATACTTCTGCTGTTGGTGGTGGTGTCTTAGTAGCTGTAAGGAACTCCTTTGTTAGTTCCTTTATTGATATTTACTGCTTTTCCAATATTGAATTTATATGTGTTAAGGTTATACATTGTAATTCCAATGTTTATGTTGTTAATACGTATGTTCCTCCAAAGAGCAGTGCTGACGTCTATGCAAACCTTGCGGATTGCATAGAATACATTATAAATTTACTTGACGTTAATAACGACATTTTATTGTTGGGCGATTTTAATTTGCCTGACTTAAAATGGCATTCTTCTGACGATGATACATATTTATGTGTATCTTATTCGAGGACCCGCCAAAAACGTATATTTGTTGACAATATATGTTCTGACTTACAACATGTGAGTTGTATTTATAATAGTCTTAATCGACTTCTTGACCTGGTCTTAACTACAGACAGTAACATTGTCATTGTTAAGAGGGCCTTCCATGCTCTTACTACTATTGACGTATATCATCCACCATTGAGTATTTGGTATAAATCGGATAGGGAGAATATAGTTAATTCGAGTTCAATGGACAAGGTTTATGAAGAAATATGTCTGTAGCTTAGACTCAAATGACCTTGAAACTTACAAATGTTTGTTTCTAGACTTTGAAAATCGCTCAGCTACGCTATACAATGAATACTTAGACAATAATAAGCTGAGAATATTGTCTGATCCAAGGAAATTTTGGGGATTCATAAATACAAAAAAGAAATCCGATGGATTCCTTTCATCATTTAAAACTCTTGACGGATTTACTGATGATCCTGTCATAATCTGTGGCTTATTGATACTTTTTTTAAAGAATCATTCTGTTCCGATTCTTTCAACCCTAATGTTGGGTATTTTGATTACATGAGTTCTTCACCCAAGGTTTCTTGGGAATCTATATCCTTTACAGCTGTGGATAGTTTTAATTATATTGGATCGATAGATTTTAGCGCTGGACCTGATGGAATTCCTGCCGCTGTGTTAACTCAATACGGATCCGTTTTGTGTCAACCACTTTCTTTGTTGTTTAATAAATCTATAAATGAAAGCCTTTTGCCTCAATTTTGGAAAAAATCATTTAAAGTCCCATTAATAAAAAGGGTTGAAAGAATGATGTAACTAATAACAGGCCCATTGCTAAACTATCAGCGATTCCAAAACTTTTTGAGAGAGTGGTGTATGATCGGGTTAAAAGATACTATGCAGAAGTCATAACAACTCGTCAGCATGGTTTTGTTAGTGGCAGAACCAATGTGTCCAACCTTCTCGATTTTACATCTTTCTGCCTTAATACAATTGAATCAGGTAACCAGGTCGACTGCATTTACACTGACTTTAGTAAAGCGTTGGATAAATTACCTCATAATTTAATTTTATTCAAACTCAAGTTATTGGGATTTCCAGATTATTTTGTCAGATGGATTAAATCGTATTTGCCAGAACGATTTTATCAAATACGATTCCGAGGGTTCTGTCTCCTGAATTTGTTGCGGAATCAGGTGTTCCTCAAGGCAGTCACTTAGGTCCACTTCTGTTTATTTTAGCCAATAATGATGTTATCCACATTATTAAACACTCTCATTTGTTAATTTATGCAGATGATATGAAAATATACAGAACAATAAATACTAAAGACGACTCCAACCTACTCCAAGCTGACCTGAAATCTTTTGGAGTTTGGTGCTTTAAAAATAATATGTTTCTAATCCTGTTAAATGCAAAACTATGACCTTTTCACGCAAAAGGAAAAATTTAATTTTTGACTGCAATATTAAAAATACGGCTTTAAGTCGTGTTGAGGCCGTCAAAGACCTTGGTAAATGCATGGATTCTAAGCTATCGTTCAACAATCATATTGATTACATTTGTAAAAAAGCATCTTCAATGCTTGGATTTATAAATCGCTTGGCCAAATAATTCAATAGCATGATTACAACTACAACGTTGTATTATGTAATAGTGCGCCCTCACTTGGAGTACGCAAGTCAAGTTTAGTCCCCAAGTTATAGTGTGCATGTTGAACGTATAGAGAGAATCCAAAAACGTTTTGTTCGGTTTGCTCTTAGGGGCTTAGGTGGGATCGATTTTTTGAACCTTCCTCCTTACGAGGATCGTTTAAAACTTTTAAAAATGCAATCTTTAAGTGAACGAAGGAAGTTTGCGGATATCGTCTATTTACACCAACTCATAACCGGTATATTCGATTGTCCGGAACTACTTTCTCTTAAAAACTTTAAGTCTAACCGTAGAAGTAGTAGAAATGCTAACAACTTAATTTATCTACCATTTAGTATAAAAAATTACATGGCTTCTGCTCCCTTGAACCGCATGAGTGCCTCTGTTAACAACTGTACATTTTTTGATGTAAGTTTGTCAAAACGTCAACTCAAAAATAGATTGAAAGCTATTGTGTAACTTGATCTGTGTTTGTGTATGCATGGTTAGTTGTTATGTCCTGTGTTGTCCCTGACCCCAATCCATTCTGTGGTGGGTAAATTTTTCCCACATTAATTTATTTGGAGCCACTCGAATTCATGACATTGAAATATTTCAATGAGATCTGGATGGTGGCTTCAAATAGGTTAATGCTGAGAATGTGCGAAAAAGCTGTAGTAGCTGAACTCTATTGTTATTGCATGAAAAAAAGGAATGTTTCAAACATGTGAAATTTTTACTTAAATTTAAATTAAAATAACTGGAAAATAATAAAAAAAGTTGAATAACAAAATATTTCACAAAAAATTTTCCTTTATTCGGAGAGTTAAGAAACAACATTTAACATTTAAAAAATTTCAATTAAACTGCAATGAAACATTTACAATACATTGCATTAGTGCTCCAAAACATAAGAACACAAAGTTTATGAGAATGATTTTCTCGGTGGCTGAGGTAAGCTGAGCCAATCCAGGATCAGACAAAGGATCCACTTATTTACTTATGTGGCCATGACAACCCGTTGTCGGGTTTCGGCCGACTTCACCAGCTCTCGCCAGGCGTCTCTGCTTCGTGCGTGCCGTCTCCAATCTCTTTCACGAAGCGCGGTAAGGGCTTCCTCAGCGTGGTTAATCCATCGGAGGCATGGTCTTCTTCTTCGTCGTCGACCTTTGGCTTTCGCCTCAAACACATTTTTCGCTGGAGCTTCTTTATCCATACGAAAGACATGACCCAGCCAACGTAGTCGCTGAATTGTTATACGCTGAACTAAGTCAATGTCGTCGTAGAGCTCGTACAGTTCGTGGTTCATTCGAATGCGATAGTCGGCGCCAACTCGAACAGGACCAAAGATTTTGCGAAGAACTTTCCTCTCGAACAACCCAAGAGCGGCTGCATCTGCTTGCGATACCACCCATGCCTCAGCGCCATAGAGAAGCACAGGTATGATGAGCGTCTTGTAGAGTGTTAGTTTTGTCGATCGAGAGAGGGCTCTGGAACCTAATTGCTTACTTAGCTCGTAGTAGCACCTATTAGCAATTGTTGTTCTTCGTTTTATCTCCAGGCTGACATTGTTGTTGCTGTTTGCGGCGGTGCCAAGGTTGATATGTAAACTCCTTGACAATTTCAAAGTTATATTTGCCTGCTGTAACATGGGAGCCCAGCCGCCGCGCTTTCCTATTCCCAGTATTCAGGTGCCCTTAACAACACGTGGTCAGGTTACGGCCGATTTCATCGGCTATTGCCAGAAGCCTCTGCTTCTCGCACGCCTTCTCCAATTTCACCAAGCGCGGTTTAGGCTTCCTTGGTCTTGGCAATACATCGGAGACATGGTCTTTCGCTTCAAACACCTTCTTCGCTATAGCTTATTTATTCATGCGATAAACATGACCCAGTCACTGAATTGTAATACGCTGATCAAAGTCAATGTTGTCGTAGAACTCATACAAACAAAAAAAAACAAATTGGCCATTTCAGCCCTTGAAAGGACTTTGACCGAGCTTCTTATGATCAATTGTGTTGTGTGTGTTATTATGTGTTTGCACACAATTGACCGAGAACTGGACCTACATGTTTTATGCCGACTCCGAACGGCTGTAGTTCATGTTCTCAAGAAGCTTTACATGGTATTATTTACTCTCTGAGGTTTGCCATTGTCTGCAGAGAGGTGGTGACCGATCAGAAAAATTTTTTATTGAAAAAACTTTTCGTCACGGCTAGGGATCGAACCCGGGCTCTCGAGCATGCTAAGCCACACACTTAACCTGCATGCCACGGCCACCACTGTAGAACTCATACAGCTCGTGATTTATTGTAATGCATAGTCGTCGCCAAATCGTACAGGCTCAAAGATTTTGAGAATAACTTTTCTCTCAAACACGCCAAGAGTGGCTGCATCTGTTTGTGACACCACCCATGTCTCAGCGCCACAGACAAGCACATGTATGATGAGCATCTTGTAGACTGTAGTTTTGTCTCATAAATAAATAAAGCAAACTCATGTGTATATAAACCTTTAGGAAACGAATCTGGCAGGATGCATAAAGACGGGCAGATTTTTTTCAGCAGCCATGAAGAAGAAGGTAGCAATGGCTCACGTTCTGTAGGAATCAGCGATGAATTCAAAATGTGTGTTGTTAGTTGTAATGCAAAGTTGTATACGTATTTTGATTGAAGAGAAAATAAAAGAATGGTATTAAATTTAAATTAAATTTAAAACTGCAGTAAAATTCATTCAAAAAAACAATCGGGAGGTGAGTTGTTAAGTTTATAAACTAACACACTTAAACTAAGCTTAAAAATAATACATTTAATCTAAAGCTTCTCTGCCGCTGCTGTTATTGTTGTTGCTGTTGTTGTAGTTTTCTTCTGATTATGTTGGTGGTGTTGTTGTGTTTGTTGCAAGCTTAGCTAGCATTGGTGGCATTGTTTTTGGCCATTTGTCGGGGCTGTTCCTGCCGAAGTTAGGCTTGCACATAAGGCTTGCAGTACTTCTGCTGTTGTTAGTGTTGTGTTTGTTTTTGTTAGTTTTTTGCCGTTGCTGGTATTTGTTTTGCGTTTGACTATTTGGCCATTTATCGTGGCTGTTTCTGTCGAACTTTGCCTTGTAGTTGTTGTTGCTGAAGATCGTAACTGAAAATTACATTAAAAGTAAATCTTCTGTTAAAAAACTAATTGTTGTAAGCTCTAAATAAATACCTTTAAACTCACCTTTATTTTTATTGATTGTCCAAATTATAGATCTTATTTTATTTTGTATTTTGTTGTATTTGCTGGACTTCACTTTTTTTTACATAATTTATGACAATGCTGTTGACATTTCTTACGTTGTTTTGCATCGCCATCTAGCTTTGATTAACTTACAGAGTTGCAAACCAAATCAAAATTCAGATAATGATGTTGGAAAAAATGCGACTACTATTTGCAATTGAAACCAATTGTGAATTATACGAATAGAAGTGGCTTTGGATATAACTCTGGCTGCCGTAATCATGCTTGCTACTCTGTTGTTGTTGTTTTTCTAGCTCTGGTTATTGTGTTGTTGCTGTTATTGTTGACAAGTATCTGCGAATAAATTATTTGTCGTTGTTGTTGTTATCTTCTATGTTTATTTCTTCTGTCGTGTATTTTATTGTCGTCTTGTCCTTGCATGTAGGTCATTCTTATACTAATATGTAATATGTAAATATGCTTGTAGGTAAGTTTATCTACATTAACAACTTAAATTATTTTATAATATTTTAATATATGTGTAGATATAATAAATATGTAAATGTATGTACGTGATGCGATTTTAGCTGCGTTCGATTTGCCAGTGCTCAACTCGCTTGTGAAAAAAAGTCTACTCATTTGGCTTTTATTTTCTCAATAGTTGGCAACACTTTTGTCATGACGACGACATCAATAAATAAATTAAAATTTTTTACCTGCCAATAAATCAATCTACATAAGGCATTTTGAAATATTTTGAAAATAATACAGTTGACTGCTTGAAAGAATTTAATTTTTTTTTGTATTCACATCACATTTTGGCAGATTCTATGACATTTTACTCTATCCCGTACACAAACCAAGCAAAAAAAAAAAAGAACTTCGCAGCGCAACTTTACTTAACTCAATCGGTAGTTGACTTTCGCTATGCTCAACTAGCTGGAGACTTTGTTGTTGTTTTCTCATACAAATTTTGAAATAAGCGATATCAATTGAGTATAGGCAGGCGAATCGAACGCAGCTTTTGTAACGTTACGTGACTGCGCGATGAGGGTAATGACTCAAAATACTGCTTTGAGTCTCAGTCCTCCAATTACCTGGCTGCAGCTCTCCATTTACCACGGTGTCGACGTAGTTTGCTGGGCATTACGAAGAACATTTCTTCAACATCAGAAAATTGTGCACGATGGCTGTTGCCCATACATTTTTGTCTACGTTCTCAGGTAATGCGTGTTTTTTGTTGAGTAAAACCCACCATCGTGCTGACATAACTCCAAAAGTGTTTTTGGTAGTAACGTGAGCATGGGACAGTCTTTTGTTAAAATGTTCTTCCTCTGCAGACAGATTCTGCCCCAAAATTGAACAAACAAAAATTAAAATGTAAGACACATGGGCTATTACCTGTGAATGGACGCATCAAATTAACTCCAAGAGGAAAAGCGTTGTCGCCAATGAAAAAGAAGGGTACTCTTCATTGCTTCCTGCAAGCACACATGGACGTGGAATAGGCAAACTTCCTTGAGACAGCATCGCGCCAAATGTTGTGTTCGCCAAGATGCAGCCAACGCTTTGAGAACTGGAAGCTCCTATGTCTACCATTGCAAATCATTAGTTGGCATCACAGATAGCAAGCAGAACAATACTGTGGAGCCCTTTATAATTATAATACTGTGAGCCTGAATTAGGCGGACACAGAATAGATATGTGCTTCCCATCAATTGCGCCTAGACAATGTGGGAACTCCAACTTTGGGCAATTTCATTCGCAATACTAAGCCAATTAGTTGAGCTTGTTGGTTAGAGATATATTGGGCTTAACTCTTACCATATTATTTGGCTTGTTTCCGCTATAATACGCTCCACAGATGTCGTTGATATTTTAAATTTGAAGACATACGTATACTCAGCACCTCCATGAGCTAAATTACTCTTCAAAAATATTCAATTATATTTTAAATACAAATAATTAATTCTGCATTTACATTATTGCCAAAGCCATACGATACTCAGCAGGTATGGATTTACGGTGAGATGTCTGTTCTATCCGAAAGCGCAAAAGATCGAAAAGCGTATCGAACTCATCTACAACATTTCTTCATCTTCCCGCTTTAATTTTACGAACATTGTTTCGTAAAAGCCGTTGCAGGCAATAAAACCTAATATAGCGCACCTTTAAATATATTTTGTTCAAGTAATTGCAAATAGAAGTTCTAAATATACATGTACCTTAAAACTATTAAAATTTTCCTCGCTCGTTCTCCGTTCATATTTATAAAAAATTATGCTCAAAATTATGCTTCACTTAGTAGAAGAACGTGTTACGTGTCCCATTGTATCGTACCTGACCTGATCCGCAGCAACTAGCTCAGCATTTTAACGGCGCTGTTCTTAACCCGTCAGGCCAGGTCGAGGATGCAACAATAACATCCGGTTTGCACCGGAAGTAAAAAAAAAAAACTCAAATTGAAAATCAACTAAAACAAATAAAATTTAAATAAAAGAAACCAAATTATCGCAAAGAAAAGTTAATCTAAAGCCAAAATCAAACGAAAGCAGAAACATTTTAATTAAATTATGGAACCTTTAGATTTAAAACATTTCAAAAAAGAATCTTAATACAAAACAAACAATAACTTAATCAAAACGAAATAATTTTTAAGTATAACAGCTAAAAATTAGGTCAATTCAAAAATAGAATTACAAGAAAAAATCAAATTAAATCTCTATTGAAAAAAACTTGAAAAAAAAGCATTATATAAAACCAAAAATTAAACCATAGCAAAATTTAAATGAAAAAAATATGAAACTAATTTAACTTCAGACTGTGATAAAAAAATATACAAAAGAAAAAACTAAATGAAGACAAAATTTATATGTAAAAACAAAAACAAATTTAAACTATCAAAAATCGAACCCGAACTAAAACTCGACTAAAATCGTCTATATCACTTTTACTCACCAAACACATCAAAGATAAGGAGAAGATGTTGATCCTCCTTTATGCTCCCTCCCATCCATGGCTACCACATGTCATCGTTTTTTTTGTTAGAAACCCCATACGAAAAAAGACGCAATTAAAAAATTGCGCTTATTAGTCCATATCACCTGTTGAGTACCCCCTTAAGAATGTCCCTGTATTATATCACCCCTCCAAAAACAAATTTAGAAAGCCATAAAACTTCAATTTCCAATTTCGTATTTTATTTCCTATAAATTATACAAAATCTTAGAATTTCCATAAACGGTTTTTTTTTGGAATTTTAGTTTGAAGTTAAATTTTTTCCCACTGTCGTTCAATTGTCCTGAGTGCAAATTTCACCGGTATGCTGGGAAAAAGAGAAACCACGTCAAATGACACCATCTCTTCGTCATCGCATAAATATGTGTTCTTAACCTTGTTTTTTAATTCTACGGTGTCTTTAAAAAAATATGTATTTGGAGTCCAATGTTAATATTTTTAAAAAGTTAACCATGTATTTAGAGAGTGCATATGATGGAGAATTGATCGATGAGCAAATAGGACGCAATGGTGTATCGTGTTTATGTATTTTTGGCAGGACGTAAATTCTTGGTATTGTTGCTGTGTGTGTTGTCATTTTAAGATTTTCTTGTTTATTTATTATTGTTTTTAAAAAGTGTCTCCACTAAATTTTTGTTTTTTTGATGTAATGTTTAAGTTGGGTCTCTTCTTATTGTTTTGTACGTCCATCCGTCTCTTAATATTGTTTTCATTTTCTCTTCGTAATCTTTTTTATACAAAGCTACTGTTTTGCTTCCTTTGTACGCTTCAACAATGATTATGTCTTTGTTTTGCTTTAAAAATTTTGTCGCATCTCTAGCTGTAGGCGTCTCTTTCTGTTGGTTTCAATTATCTTAAGTGTCGTTCTATTAGTGTCGTTGGCTTAATTCTCGCCTTCTCCTGTTCCTCTTTTTTGGTGATCGTTTGTATGCAGTCCTCTCCATCTGCGATGACGCTGAACAATGGGAACTATTTCTTTGTTAGTGGGAGTTGTTATCGCACGGTCCAAAGTGCGAACTTTGGACCGTGCGATAAAAGACATTGCACCTCTTTGGGAATGTTTATGTCTGTCTCAGTGGCGTAGCTAGGGTTGGTGGTACCCGGGGCGGAAACTAAATTGTGCACCCCTTTATAAGGTTTTTTTTATAAAATAAGTCGATGAATCTAATATTTTCATATCAACCTCTACAAAAGTGAAAAATCAAATGAAAAATTAAAATAAAATATCAAAATGCATTTATAAACTTTTTCATAATTTTAATCAATTTCTTTACATAAAGTGTCTATAGCTGCGTTCGATTCGCCAGCCTTTACTCAACTAATGTCGCTTATTTCAAAATTTGTATGAGAAAACAACAACAAAGTCTCCACCTAGTTGAGCATAGAGAAAGTCAACTACCTGTTGAGTTGAGTAAAGTTGCGTTGCCAAGTTCTTATTTTTCACTTGGTTGGTGTACGGGATAAATTTTAATGTATTTATTGATGTGGTCGTCATAACAAAAGCGTTGCCAACTATTGAGCAAATAAAAGCAAAATGAGTAGACGTTCTTTTCACAAGCGAGTTGAGCACTGGCGAATCGAACGCAGCTTATATTAATCTCCTAACTAAATTGTGCACCCCTTTAGAAGGTTTTTTATAAAATAAGTCAATGAATCTAACTACATATTTTCGAATCAACCTCTACAAAAATTAAAAATTAAATGAAAAATTAAAATAAAATATCAAAATGCATTTATAAACTTTTTCATTATTTTTATCAATTTCTTTATAGTATCTATATTAATCTCCGCTTCAACTTTGATAGAAAAGACTGAGGTCTGTAAAATTTGATGCCTTATTCTCGACCATAAATATCACAGTGATACCAAATTGTTATCGGAAATTTGTTTCATACTCAGTAGCAACATAATTCCCAAAGCAAACTTGCCCAGGCTGGACAAGGTCAAGAGTCATGAATGGCTCAAAAAGAGTTGGCAATTCCAAAAAATCAGTTGATTCTTCACATTCGGTGATTGAGAACCAAATTTAATTTTAATAATTAGAAAAGTTTTTAAGGAACTGTGCATCTTATCTTCTCTTAAAAACTGTATTTTTGATAGTTTTTGTTGGTTGGTTTGAACATTATAATAATGATTTAAGTAAAACAAAGGAGTCAGAAATTAATCTGAGTTTTCCATCTTTAAGTTTTTAATAGACATCTTCAAAATAAAATAAAAAAAAAGTCAGAATGCCATAAAATTGTCATAGAAGGCCATTTATTTAATTTAAATAAAAAAATGCAATGATTTTAAATCAATTTAATTTTTTAGAAATTTTATAAGCAAGTAAAAAGTTGATATATGATTTTTAAATTAGAAGTTTTATGTAACAGTGTACCCATAACATATTACTATTCAAAATTATGTTCTAGCAGGTGAAAAGCTGTAAATAAGGTTTGTTTCATGATCTATAGTCTCAGAACTTAGTAATCACAAAATCATAAAGTATATTTTTATTCTTGACATTTATGACATGAACACATTTTTCTGAAAGTTCTGGAGAAATGTATTGCTTACAAAACAACTGACACCTCCATTCATCATACTCTAAAAATCATGCAGGTTTTCGAAACATAATGTTTTTAGAAATGTCTACTGTAGTAGCAAGTTTGAACACTTCTTAACCTGAATATAAGAGTAAACTAGTGCTTTTTTAAAAAACTTTATGGAATATAAAAAAAATGTTTTAACATTTTTCCTTTTGTACTCCATCTCAATATCATGAAAATTTTATTATAATTTTTTGCAACTGCACCCCTAACCAATGAAAAATTACATACGGAATTGACTTGGGTTTTAATATGAGCGTTAACCCTAGAACTGTATCGCGGGGTGAAAAAAGCACCCCAGACTGGTTTAAATCTCGCGCCAGACACAAACGTCTTACGTTTACGGCCTGGGCCCGTTATCATAATTCTGTTTCAACGTCTCCACTTGATTAGCCGCACTTGTTTTAATAACAAAAAATGCTCTGCTCTCAATATTGGTTAAAAAATAACAACAACTAATTGGAATAAATGCAGGAGAGATTTTTTTAAAAGTTTAATCCATGATCTAACAATTCCTCATATCTAGAGGAGGAAAGAGTTGATAAATCTACCACTCCAAACAGTATTTTGCATTCAAGAGGTATTGGATGAAGGGACAATACGACGAAAAATAGGTGGAACAAGAAGACAGGGAAGATGAGTTCATTATCCCCAAATCATCGACAGAAAATATGGAATCAAATGGTCCAAGTGTCAGGCCTTCGTGTGTCCAGACCATAGAGGTGTAAGCTGTCAGGAGTGTATGTGTGTGTAATGATAAATTTAATATATTTCTCAATAATTGTACATTATAATTTCAAATAGAGATGTTTTTTCCCAATTTGAACGAAATTCTTATTCATTGCAACGATCTGTGCGGCAAAAATCGTTTTCCAAATTTTTGCTATTTGCGCACTCAAAATAAACAGCATTTTTGGAAAATTTACCAAAACCACTATAGTACCCTTTAAACTCCCCTTTAGAACCCCGTTGATATTACTCGAGTTACTCAAAAACTCACTGAGATATCGTAATTTTGGCGAAAAATAAAATTTTTGCTAGTTTTTCACGTTTTTTGCCCTTCTTGGTCAATATTCCCGGACCCACCAAACTTTTGACCAAAACAATTTAATTCACGTGATTTTAGATCAAAAGACAAAAAAATGAGCCGCCATGGAACCATCAAAGTCATACTGTGCCCGATATATGGGTTCTTGAAAATTGGGGTGTTTTTTCACGCCGCGATACAGGAATAGGTCAACAAAATTAGCGATACAGTTCTAGGGTTAATATTGAACAAAATTTAATGTAAAATTAAAGTTAAGGTATTTAAAAGAAAAAATATTTTCATTCACTTTTGCACCCTCTTAATATTCAAAATATAAAACCGCATTCATTGAGGTGTGTTCTTTTTATTAAAAAAATCAAAAATTATGTGGTAAAAAGTTCTTTTGCCAAATTTTGCTCCCCATTTTAGCGTGCACCCGGGGTGGACCGCCTTTTAGCTTTGATAACTTTTTTAGCATTGGCGTTGCAGATTTTTCATTCTTAACGAGCTTAAAAATTCCTCAAAATCAATTTAAGGCCCTCCAAGGACTTGTAAGAATATATTTTGTTTTATTTTGGAGAAAAGCTAATTGGTCTCTTTCAGATAAAAACATCGATATGTCATTCAATATGATCAGACTTTCAATACCGAAGATATGATGAAAATGAGAAAAGGGAGCCTACGTTCGGTTTACAAGTCAAAAAAAAAGTTTTGCTGGAAATATCGATATACTTCCTGAGCAGAAGATTAATGATATTTTAACGCCTTTTTCTTTTTGGTATTAAGGTGGTACATTAGGATGGTAGGAACTCAGATCTGGAGGGTAAGTACTAGAACGGTACACCTGATGTCAATGACGGTTTACAAGTCAAAAATAGTTTTGCTGGAAATATCGATATACTTCATGAGCAGAAGATTAATGATATTTTAACGCCTTTTTCTTTTTGATATTAAGGTGGTTCATAAGGATGGCAGGAACTGAGATCTGGAGGGTTAGTACTAGAACGGTGCACCTGAGGTCAATGACTGCTATAGAGGTCATAATGATCTCCTTGATACAAAACATTGATATACCAAACTTTAAAATCCGACTGTAAACACCTGAGATATGAAGAAATATGTCAATGCGCGACACCTACCTTCGGTCATATAAAAATTTTTTTCGTAATTGTCTTGCAAAAATGTGTCATATTCGCGGTATATGGCGCACTTTTTTTTTGCATAGGAGGTGGTACATATATATTAGACCGGGTCGATTTGTGGGGAGGCAAAAAAATCGCCCATTGCTCTGTGAAAATCGTATTCTAGGGATCAAAATAAGAAACTTTGCCGAAGGAACCATACCTCTAAAACGAATTCTGATGTCCCCCAATTTGGGTCGAACCTTTGGGTAGGGGCAAATTTTGAAAAATCCCACTTTGACCCATTCAGAGTGCTCCAATCGAGTCCAAATGTATGACCGACCCCCACTAACTTTGGAGGCCCGACCTACCCATGCCAGTGGCACACCCCCTGGAGCCCCCTGGGGGTTCCCCATACAAACATTTCAAAAAATCACCAGTTTTGGCACTTTACATGGAAAAATCGGCGAAATGCCTATGTTTTTTTCTTTTTCGAGTTTTTTTCTCTTTAGAAATTTATTCAACCCTCTTAAAAAATGAAGGTATCACTGTGACACAATTGCAAATCGGAAAATTGCTTGTGTGCGTTTTTTAAGGCACCACAAGACACAGCTGCATGTCGTAAACTTACTTGTGTAGTTTTTTTATAGCACCTACTTAAGAAATGAAGGCTGTTTTTACAACCCTTTTTGTGGGTATTTTATGGCACCTTCTTAAGAAATGCGCGTTTTATACAACCATTTTAATAATTAAGGTATCCCTGGAATGCACCGCAACCCTTTTAAAAAATTAAGGTATCACTGTGACACAATTGCAGATCCTAAAATTTCTTGTGTGCGTTTTTAAGCCACCACAAGACACAGCAGGTAGAATTGAAATTACCATTTCATTCTTATTACCTCGTCTCGTAGACCATATATAACGCAACAGTTTTTGTGAATGCATTAAGTCGTTGTGAAGAACTCAAAGTGTGAAGTGCTAATTTCAGATAAAAAAATATTTAAAAAAAATAATAAGTGAAGTTGACTATTCCAAATCAAAAAGTTTACAATGAATCCACCATCCTCTACACCGCAAGATGAAGCAAAACAACATCAACAACCATCGAAAACCCAATGAGTCATATACCCAAACACGATGTTACTGTTTTTGGTGTGTCTACTGATTTGACTGAACTTAATTTACCAATCTATCTGGATATCTTGACAAATTATTTTTACTTAAGCGAACGTGCTAAATCAGAACAAAAAAAGTTTTCCCATAAATCATTCACTATTCAAGTACAAGATAAGTTGAATGGAATTTGGGAAAAACTTGGTATGGAAATAATGCTGAAAAAAAGTGTATTGAATAAATTGCTTGACAAGTATCAAGAGAAGAAACAAAACCCAACAATTACAGAGTATGTAAAATCTCTGGAAACAATTTTTTACATTGGAACATGTATATGCGATTTGAAGGCAGCTCCATGTGCATGCGGCTGGGTTCCCGAACGACTCAAAGAGTTCATGCACGATCAACATTATCAGAGAAGACTAACAATGGATGCAGTTGAGATGGAAACTGAAGAGCAAGGAGCAACGTCTATGTCATCAATGCCAACATACCAAGATCCCGATGATTCAACATACGCACTGCCACCGGTTCAAGAAGATATGGATAGAAGCACAAGTTTACAATACACAGAGAGATACGATTGTTTTAAATTTGCCTTGTTATGCGACAGATTTGGTGTGCCTGATAGAGTAGCATCGGCATTGGAAACCGCTCTTTTCCAAGATTTTAAAATGAAAGATAAGCATGGCAAACCTCTCATCATGGATAAATCGAAAGTTCGCAGAGAAAAAGAGAAATGTAGACAAGAAGTGGTTCGCAAACGGTTAGATCATACCAATTTGTTAGCGTTTTCATTCGATGGCAGAAAAGATGATACTTTAACGACAGCTAAAGTTGATGAGAAGTATCATACTAGGAGGTTAGAGAACCTCATCTTGTAATTTTGAGAGAACCCAATTCTGAATTGATTGGTTACGTAAGACTGGAACATGAAACCGCTGAATACAAAACAACCAAATTAAATGATTTTTTCAACGATAAAAATATATCACTGGATGCATTAATTGGAATATGCACTGACGGTGAGCCAACAAACACTGGCCCACACGGTGGAATTATACGACGATTCGAATTGCTGTTAAAAAGACCATTGCATTGGTTCGTTTGCCTTCTACACTTCAACGAACTTCCGCTTCGGCATTTGTTTGAAGCTTTGGATAAATCAACCAGCACTGGACCAAGATCGGCAACCGGAAAACTGAGCCGTCAAATCGAAACTTGTGAAACTCTTCCGGTAAGTTATTGCTATCACTCATTTATTATAATTGTCAACCATTTTTAATTATTTTATTATTATACATTTTCAGGTGGTGGACGGCTTCCAGAAAATTGAGTTACAAAATATGCCCCCGCTCCAGAAAAAAAATTGAATTTTCCACCGATTCGAAGTACTTATACGACATGGCCCATGCAATTTCTAACGGCGTGGTTTCGGTGGATCTGGCTAACATCAAACCAGGGAAAATTGTACATTCTCGGTGGCTAACCAAGGCCGCTAGATTATTACGATTATATGTGACAACGGAAAATCCAGATGCAAATTTAAGAATTCTGGTTGAATTTATAATTAAATGTTATGTGCCAATGAACTTCAACATCAAGTATTACAGCTCTGTCGTGTACGGCAGTGCATTATTTTTCAACTTCATTAGTTGGTCACGATTTCAAGAACATCGTTTACGCAAAATTTTCAATCAAGTAATCACAGATAATTCATATTATGCGCATTCGGAAAATATCTTGTTATCAATGTTGTTTGATGATAGCAAAGAAAAGCGCGACTGTGCTATCAACATAATTCTACGCTATCGAACAGATCTTGACGACCCAACGCAACTTAGAGCTTATAAAAAACCAGATATAAAGTTTAATTGCACAAGTTACACGAAAATGATCAATATGAATGACATAAATAACGTATTTGAACCACCATTCACTTCAAAGAATAATATTTTTTGTTTCTTTTCTATAACTAACTTAAATTAATTTTTTCATTTACATATGTTCTGACTAAATAAATTTCAAAAGGGAAAAAATAGATATTATTATAAATAAATAATAAATATTATTATAAATAAATAAATAAAAATAAAGAAAAAACATAGCCATTTCGCTGATTTTTTCATGTAAAGGTCAAAAATGGTGATTTTTGAAATATTTGTATGGGGAACCACACAGGGGGGTTCCAGGGGTGTGTCACTGGCATGGGTGGGTTAAGCCTCCAAAGTAAGTGGGGGTCGGTCATACATTTGGACTCGATATGAGCACTCTAAATGGGTCAAAGTGGGATTTTTCAAAACTTGCCCCTACCCAAAAGTTCGACCCAAATTGGGGGACATCAGAATTCGTTTTAGAGGTATGGTTCCTTCGGCAAAGTTTCTTATTTTGATCCCTAGAATACGATTTTCAGAGAGCAATCGGCGGTTTTTAAATCGACCCGCCCAAATATATATATATATATATATATATATATATATATATATATGTATATTTAAGGATAAAAACTTTGTGACCGACTTATCTTTTGCAACTTTTGCAGCGCAGACAGTCTTGCAACTTAGAAAATTTTGCAGCAGCTTGACTGCTCCGGTGACTTCTGCAGGACTAGTGTGCTAACGGCACGTGGTGACAACGAAGCACTTCTGTGGCAAACCTCCAAGTCAGGGGTCATATTTAACACGCATTCGCCGCTTTTTTTTATGGCCACGATGGCAGTGATTGCTAGTACCTACCCCCTAACGCAGCACACTTTCAACACCGGCCCTTCTGACGTTTGTTTGAACATTTGGGGTCGGTGCTAGACTAACAGAAACCAAACGTAGTGCCAACATTGTATTTGTTATCTAGCCTTGAAGCACACATACTACATTGGGTATAAATCACCTTTTTAGACAAATGAGTCTTACGGACTCAGCGCTTTTGATATGTGCTAGCTTGACTCAAAAATAAACAGCAACGAATACACCCTGATGATATATATAACATCCAAATACATTTGAACTTTTATCTTTTTTTTTCTTGTGGTCCAAAAAAGAAGCGCTCTCTTCCGAAACTATTACCAATTCGAGTGATGATTTCGAGTACGATAACATCCAACCTCGCATATTTGATAACAAATATTTTTAAAAAAATCTAAGTCGTGTACTAACGGACGTTTTATTCACTATTACAACTGGAGAGTCAAAAAAAATCTTAAACATTTTTTTTTTGTGGAAAACCTGAAAGTTATTGAAAACTTTCTCCTGCTTCTTTCGGAGCTGGTTATATTTGCCGGGAAGTTTCTAGGTCATAGTTTTGTTTTTTTTATTATTTTTGCTTTGTTTATCCTTTTTTCAGGTAATACTGGCATGGTGACTGAGTAACCGATTGTAATATTGAATTTTAGTCCACATTAGAAATAACGTTGGCAATTTTGTTGTTCAGGATTCTCGTGGGCGGGATACCTCTGTTGGAATTTAGTACACTGGATATATCGGTAAGTATTGCACCAAGTTATTTTGTAGAGTGGTTGCGTCTATTTAATTGATTTGTTGTGGATTTTTTGTTTTCCATCAAGGCTATCTAATTTATACATTTTGTTTCCAATTGCTTGGCTTATACGGCACTTAATAAATTTTCTACAAAATTTTATATTAATGTTGCGCTTAATTTGCTCTGTATGAAATTTCTTTTAAATACTTCTTGATCCGGACCGAAATGTATTTAACGTTTTCGCTGGTTAATCGACGTGAACTTTTCTCATAGGCGGGGTGCAAATTGTTTTTGATATTCTCGCGCAACAGTGTTAATTTGTCTTCTTTGATTAAAATCATGATTTCTGGATCACCTAGAGACTTCAGCTTGCAAGCGAGTTTGCATTCAGATCCGCTGAGAAACATGTTGTACCCAAATAGTGCACAGTACGGCGTATCGAAAAATTTAGATCGTATTCTTAGAGGTCTCAAAAGTTGCATAGGCTTGTCAAGATCCCACAAAAAAATGTTTATAAAAAATAAACGACATCTTCCATTCTCGCAAGGACAAAATTGTTTTTGGGGAAAATTATTAAAAAATAACGATCTTAAAATGCTTTGATATTTTTAAAAAACCATATGTGCCTTAAAGCAAAACAAAAAATGCAATTTAACTAACAATTTCTTGCCAAACACGGTGCTATTCACGAGGTTTACCAACAGTGTCCTGTATGAAGGACATTCCAAGCGAAAGTTGAACTTGGGATAGCACACGACTTTTGATTGTAACCATTGGTTATAAATTTTGGTGAAACTGCTTATAGTGTTGGTGTATTCCATAAATTTCATGAATTAATAATTTGCAAAATTTATGCATATGTATTCTCTTGTTTTAGAGAAATGTATACACCCAAAAAAATTCTGTAGTAAAAATAAATAAAAATGTATTTAAAACAAATGTAAAGTAGTAGCTCACCGTCCAAATAAAAATGTATTTATTTTTACTAAATTCGATTATTTATTTTAACTACAGAGAACAAAAAATTTTTGTAGTTATTTTTACTACAAGCGTAGTATATTTTACTACATATTTATTTAAACGAAAATTAAAATCCAAATTTTTATGCTGCATTAAAAAAGAATTTTTACTACATATGTAGTAATTCTTACTACATGTGTAGTAGTTTTTTTATATTGACTAAAAAAATCGGTGTTTTGTTTTAATTATTAAATTGTGTTTTTTAATTTCTATATTAAATTATACAATTTAATTAACAACAATATCTCAAGAACATATTTACAATAATGTCAACAATATAATAAAAAATAACATAGAATGATAAAAAAAGAACATAATCAGCCCAATCATGAAACATTTTCTCCCGGGAATTGCAAGTGGAAGTTTCCGGTTTTAAGATAGCAGATAAAGGTATCTCATTTTTTTATTTTACACCCATGAATATTGGCGGTTGATGAACAAAATTGCATTAAAAATTTCCAAAAAGTATTTTAACTTAATCTTAAAAACGGAAATTTCGATTTACAACTTCCGGGAGAAAATGTTTCATGATTGGGCTGAATAATAAACGGGAGAAAAAAACATGAAAATTACGTTACAGCTTTATCTAAATGCCAATATTGTGGGCAATTAAACTCCCATCAATTTTCAGCAAAGCTTTTCTTCTTGAAATCTTGATGACTAGTTATAGTGGTAGGAGCCAAATATCGTCAACTAGAATGATATTATTTATTTATATAAGCACTTAACATTTTATTTAAAATTTGGTTACTTACCAGCATTGTGCAGTCTTGGTTGACAATATTATTTTTATTTTTTTAAATAATTTTTAATTTATTGAAATGAAAAATCACAGCTAGCTATAAAAAATATTTTTTTAAAAAATTTTTGTGTATAAAAACAAATACATTTAAATAAATACTTACTACATATAACTACATCGTATAGTATTAATTATTTAAGTGCATAATGCAGTAAAAAGTTATCGAATAACTACAAGTGTGTTTGAAAAGAAATAAAACTACATGTTTTGGGAAACAAATACACATTGTGTAGTATATTCTACTACAGTATTTTTTTGAGTGTACTAGAACGCATATTTTTAACTTTTTCAAAAAAAATAATATAAGATTTTATACCACGTGAATCATAAGTTGTGTCGAAGATAATCTTCTCATTTTGGATTTCTGAAAAATTTCTGAACATTATCCTGCCTAAAAATATTTATTTAATATTCTAACACGATTTCTTTTTCTATTTTGATATTTTAAAAAAAAGTTATTTCCTAGCATAAAAATTTCTCAATTTGAGTTATGTCCCTTTTATGGTTACAATTTCGTTAAATTTTTCGTTTTTTAGCAGATCCTGACAACCACATGCAACTTTTGAGACCTCTAAGAATGTGAAATTCGAAAAAATAATGTAATTCGATACGCTCTAGTGCACAGAATGGTGTCACTCCAGTTGCTGCGTGAACAGCACTTCTTAGCGCGCATTTAATATCTGGTAGATATATTTCCCAGTCACGATGATCATTGTTGAGATAGGTTCTAATCGCCGTAAGTACTGATTGGTTTACTCGCTCTGCTGCATTTGACTGTGGTGAGTAAATTGCTGTTTTCATGTGATTTATTTGAAAGTTTTGAATCATCTTCTGAAATTCTTTAGATGTGAACTGTATTTCATTGTCACTGTGGATAACCTCGGGCACTCCAAATTTAAAGAAGACCTCGTGAATCAGAAAGTCAACAACTTTTACAGCTATCGCTTCACGCATAGCTTTAAAAATTTTAAAATTGTAAATTTTGAAAAATGATCCGCTATAATAAATATGTATGTATTTCCTTTTTAGGATCGCGGGTATTTGCCTAAGAAATCTATATAGATTTTCTGAAATTGACGTTCAATGATCACCTCCTGCCCTATCCCAGGTCGCATTTCTATATTTGTGGATTTGTTTTCTCTACAAGTGACACATTCGCTTATGCAATTGCGGACCTGCTTGGTAATTCCAGACCAAAAATAGAATTGCCGTTAACGATGGAGTGTTTTCGCGATTCCGCTATGTGCCGTAGTTTGTGGTTCGTGTGCCTTAGAAATTAAAGTAGATGTCAGCACTTTCAGTACCCATAATTTCCATGCAATTTCTTCCAACTCACTGTCATTTCGGTTCAATTCAGTCCGCTTGAAAATTATTCCATTGTCAACCTTCACATCTGGCAACCTTTCATCGTTTTGACGGCAATTTTCTATCCGGTCCAGAAACTCCTTAGATGAAAATGCAAGTGTCTTTATATCTCATAGCTCGTCACCATTTAACTCCACTTCTTCGATAGCACGGGAGAGTGTATCAGGTACCACGTTGTCTGCGCCTTTCCTGTGTTCGATTTGAAAATCGAAAGCTTGCAGTTGAAGGGACCACCTAGGTAGTTACGACGGTGAAAGGCATCATTTCGACATAGCTAGCCCTACCTCTTTACCGCTAGTATTGCTGCTAAGCACTCTTTTTCCGTCTCACAGTTTCGCTGGTGACCGTTTAACTTTTGTGAGTAAAACGCAATCGGCTTTTTGTGTTTGTTATCCTCTACTTGATAGAGGACAGCTCCAATTCAATGTCTGATGCGTCACACTGTATCCAGAAACGCTTGCTGAAATCTGCTTGTTTCAATACAGGAGCTGACGTTAGGTCTTGTTTTAGTTCGTTGAACGCTTCGATTGCTAGGGGTGTCATGGTGAATTGTACTCCCTTTTTCAACGTGTCGCTAAGAGGAGCGGATATAGCCGCAAAGTTTTGGATTAAGCGCCGGTACCATCCCGCGGTACCTTAAAAGCTTCGGATTTCTCTTTTAGACTTTGGAAAATTGGGAAACGCTTAATCGCTAAAACTTTCTCCGAATCTGTCTTCAATGCACCACCACCCACATAAAACCTAAGTACCGAAGTTCCTTGAAACAGAACATGGACTTTTTAAGGCCAATTGTTAAATTTGCTTCTTATAGACATTTTGCGACCTCGCTGAGCATTTTCAGGTGGGTATCGAAATCAGCTGCTATGATGTTAGCATCATCGAGATACGTAAGAACGTTTGATTTGAGTCTTTGCGGAAAGACCTTGTCCATTAACCGGCAAAAGAGTTGCGCGGCATTGCATAGGCCGAATGGCATCACAGAAAACTGATATAGTAGACGTCCTGGCACAGTAAAAGCAGTATATGCCTTGCTTTTCTGCTCTAGCTCAATTTGACAAAAGGCAAATTTTAAACGCTGCTTATAAAATAAGTCTCGTCGATACGGCTCAAGATCCCATCAATGTTTTGTAAAGGATAGGCGTCCTTCACCGCCCTGTCATTCAGTTATTTAGCATCTAAACAAAGCCGGTTTTTCGCCGGTTTGCGCACAATTTTCGTGCGACTGGTCCAGTCCCTCTGGCTTTCTTCTATTACCCCAAGTCCTAATATTTTATCTATCTCTTTATAGACTATCTCCTGCCCTGCTGGTGATATTGGGTAGTGACGATCCTTGACGGGCACGGTTCCTTCAACAAGCTCGATGGTGTGCTGTTCACAATGGGTAAGCCCTAGTCTATGTTCTTCGAATTTTCGGAACTGTTTTATAGCGCTGTTAAGACGCTTTTGCAGTTCTGTTGTTAGCTCACGAGCCGTGTTAGCCGCAGCTGGTGTAAAATGTTGAGCCACGTTCGATATATAAAGCTCGTCTAAACCTACCACATCGTTTGCTAGTTTAAACGTCCTCCAAAAATCAATGCTCAGGTAAACTTCCTGTTCCAAATATGGACATATTTAAAACAAAATCTTATTCTCTTTATTTTTAAATTTGACAGGAAGTTGGACCTTTCCCAATATATTGTATTGGCGCCTCCAGCTGTCTTTACAACAGAGAAATACGGATCCACGTCAACTCGCAGCTCCTCAACCAACTCTCGACAACAACGTTCAAGTATTGTCACAGAAGCATACTCCATATACAAGAGACCACGCACTCTTTCCACGGCCTTGAAGACTGTCCTTTTCACTTGCTTGCGAATTAGTTTACGCTTTGCAAAACTTTCTCGAGCTTTTTGGATCTTCTCGCGCTTTCCATCTAGCTGGCTGTTGTTGAAGATTCGCTGCCTTGCTTCGTAGTACTCTTGAATACGTTCTTCGAAGGGCTTTAAAGATTTGATTTGCTTAACATTTTGATTAAATTCAGTTACTCGCTTTCATATACTAATTTTTGTTTCTTTTCTAGGTTCGCTGGCTATCCACCATCCTGGATCTCTTTTAAATTGAACACTGGAACTAGTTCCGCTTCATCTCCACGGGATTGAGACTGGAACGTGGCTGCTGCCGCGTTCCACTTGTCGTTTCCCACTCCAGATTTTGGTTACTTCGGAGTGATAACGTTTGGCATACCACACTTATAGCAAAAGATGTTTTGCTCTAGTGACATACAATCATTAAACGAGTGGCCTTGCTGACGACAGTTCCAGAAAATCTGCAACCAGGAACCGGCTTGCTGTTGCTGCGAACTTGTCCCCAGAGGCCTTGCCACTGTCAGTTCTTCCACCATAATTTGAAAATCTTCGCCTTCACGCTCATCACGCACCTCTATCGCTATCTCGCTGATATGACGAGGATATCTTCATATAGTTGGTTGAGCTGTCCGCATGTCACGCCGAAGGAACGTCCGCTCTACTTCATTGCACTCGTCAAGGACGCGTTCAACCGAGTGCTTGGTCATCGGATACACAATTCGTCTTTTGTGCTCCTTGAGGTTTCTTTTGATGATTTTAATTACCTCATATTCTATCATAAGCTGCATTAGTGTGGATCTTAGTTTCCATACTGCCTAAAAAAAATCAATTGATTCGCCTGGTTGCTGCTTTCGCTCAACTGAATCCCTCATGGCCTTGAAATTAGTACGACTAGTACGATATTGCTGCATGATGGAGTGTCGCAGTGTTAGCCAATCTGGAACGGTATTGGTCTGTATGAAGAGCCAATACCACTCTTTAGCTTCTCCAGATCACAACAGATGAAAGTCGCGCATTATTTCCACCCAGGTGCATCCATATTGTGCTTGAAGATGCTCAAGGTGGAACACAAAATTTTCAACAGATAAATTGCTGTCCATCGTCCATCGAAAAGCAATCCCACTTGTCCACTTTGATAGCTCCTGTGAACGCATTGGGATTGGGCTGGTTTTGATTGCATTGATTTTGTGCTATTGCTGCACTGTTGTCACTCAATGTCACTCAAATTACAAACACTGATCTGCCTCAAAATGAGTGAAACGATCAGCGTTTTTGCAATGCTTATCAATTGAAGTTTACGGTCTAGCACCAAACAATTAAAAAGTGCAATGGTCAGCTTAAAATAGCAAGTAAGCACGGGCCAGCTATTTGAGCTGACTGTCTGTTACCATTGCTTACAAATTATTGCGGAAGTAAACAAGGAATGTATATTTGTAATGTTTGCTTGTATATTTAAAATACGAAATATGTATATTTGTATGTTGTTTACCAAAAATGTCTACGTTAATATCTAAGTAAATTGTATCTATGTAACTATTATGTTATTAACGTCAAGTTCCATTACGGAAGTTAAGATAATGATCTTGAGACCAAGAAGATTTTAAGATAAAAATCTGTGATATAAATAAGAGTAAAATTAATAAAGAAAGATGAGTGTTAATTAAGCTATAAAGAAGTGTAGTTTTGTTAAAACTTTCAGGTATCACCGGGTTATAGGAAAGGATTATTTGGTGAGTATACTTATAACGATGTAAAACGCAATATAACGACGTTACACAACAGAGTTATGGTGTGGCGCAGCCGGTAGTCCTTTTTAAAAAAGGGTAGTCCCTTTTAAAAAAGGAAAGTGATTCGAACTCGGCTACCCGTGTTCAAATAAATAAATAATAATAACTTACCAAAGATTCTGCGATTCCGTAGCCAACTCCTTGTAGTTGACCGGACCCTCCAGAATATAATTAAAAAGGTGTAAAAACAGTTAAACAAGAACTTGTAGATCAGATTACAGAATAAGATTCCCAGAGAAACTATGGTATAGGGTGAGAACTGTTGTAGAAAACAAAGAAAAATTTTAAAGACAACGAAAAGATAATGAACATAGCTTCATAATAATAAAAAAAAAAAAATTCAGAATGAACATATGCGAGATAGCAAAAATAGTATCGGGCTTGTGCCTCTATTTTCAGGAGCAGACTCCGGAGAGCTACACGAGGAAGTGTATAAGTTTATAATTGGAACAGAATTAGCTTTCCAAGGGGTAAGAGAATCGAATTTAGAAAGTGTGAAACTAAGACTTTATGGAGATGTTTTCAAGTTAGTAAGACCAAGACAATTTAGTAATCTGGATGAATTATTTATAGTTATAAAGAAAACGTATTTGGAACGAAAAGAATTAGATGTAGTATGGCAGGAAATACAGAAGACATTACAACAACCTGGTGAAGAAATACGACAATATGCAAGACGGTTAAGTGCTCTAAAAACAACAGCGGAAGATATAATTAATAAAGAATACAAAAACGGTGTGTCCGCACTTTTAAGTGAATTAAATAAAACTGTAATTACAACTTTCAGGGTTGATCTGCAGGATTCAACTCTTAGAATACATATGCTTAGCATTAAAACATGAACATTTGAGATCCAAGTAACAATTTTAGCCATATATTAGTTCTTGCAGAGCTATATCATAAAGCAACAAGCTTCAACTTTAGCTTTAGCAGCGCTACTTAAGCTCTTGCAGAGAATATATAAGGCTACTTTCTTGAGTTTAAAAAGTAACTGCTAGCTTTTAAAATAGTCTCTGTCGTAGCCAAATAAGAACTCTTGAAAAGCTCTTTGCTATTCAGAATTTGTTTAAGTAGGTATGTGTGATAAATCAACTCAATAGATATATAAAATTTGACAAGTATTTGTTATGATTACAATGACAGATAAACTAAAGATATAATAAAGTGTTAATTATATCATACTAAAAATATGTTCGTATATCCGTAATATGCTGTGAATTTTGGTGCGCTTTTAAATTTATCGGTAACGTGAATGTAATACTTCGAAAAACTACAACAGGCTTCAAAAATAATTAAAATAAAGAAGTGTTATTTTAAAATACTAACAAAATTTTTAACATTCCTTAAAATAAGCTGGAAATGCTTTTAATTCTTTATTTTTAAATATAAATTTAATAAAAATCATCAATTTGGTTCAAAATAATTTTCTAAGTTATATAATTGAAATTTGTGCGATTCCCATGAGTTTTTTTTAATAAGATCGCCATTTTATCTTTCATATAATGCTTTAATTAACTGTATTTAACATTTATTATAGTAGATTCAGTTTTAAAACAGCTCTGTAGTTATGTTTATTGCTATAAAAGAGCCTTTACAAAGCAAATAGAAAATTTCCGAGTTTTGCTCGTTTGCAGATTTTATGAATTCCTTAACAGAACTATATAAAGTTTATAACTACATATAGAACAGAACTATAAAGCTAAGAATGGTACAAAAATCAAATATCGAGCATTTTATTCAAAGTTAAAGGCAACTAGCAGCTATAAAAGCTTGAGTAAAGCTTTAACTACATATGACACACCTTTAAAAAATTTTTAAAGCTCACTCGTACCTAGTAGCTCCTACCTCGAAAGAGGGAAAAATATGAGACCAAATCAAAGGACATTTGGTATGAATTTCAGTAAAAATGATGTGGCATGTAGGCTGGTTGATCATGAGGTTGAAGCAGGTCATAGGGCTTATTCTTCAACAGAGAATCTGCAAAGATTTCAAATAACAAGAAATTATGATGAAAGAAAGACTAAGAAGGATAGCCCAACAAGTTCATTCTGTAGTAGAAAAGGGCATACAAGAGATGAGTGCCATTAAAGTCAGAATAATTATAACATAAATCAAAAGAGGAATGGCAACATGATTCAAGTATCAAAGAAAGACGAGGTCAATTGTGAATAGTGTGCAAGGTAAGGACACATAATGCAGGATTGTTATTCAAAGAGAGAATACGATTCAAAACAGGGAAACTATCGAGGGCTCAGCCAAGGCCAATGAGCTGGGAACCCAAAAAATTAAGGAAAACTGGGCCAAGTAGGGTAGTCACAGAGGATTTCACGTCAAGAAAGATTTTTAACATCTGTGCACCAGTCAAAACCGGGAACAAAATAGCAGAAAATCGTACATCGGCAGATAAGACTAAAGTTTTAGTAACTAATGAAATAACGGAAAGCACCTCGACAGAAAATAGTACGTCAGAGGATACAGCTAATTTTTTATTCAACGATTTTTATTCAAACATCAACGAATTGAGGGTAACAGAGCAAGAAAAATTATGGTGGACGATTTGATGTCGCAAAAGATAGTAAACATCCTCACCACTGAGTCAAACACGAAAGTATCAACAGGTAAAGATACAGTAAGAAAAGAAGCCATATTACGTACTTCTCAGGAAAGAAATAAAGATTAAGCAAACTCGTTACACAATAAGAATTTTACGTTTCAAAATTGGAACGAACAAGGTAGAAATTTGGTTTTCACAAAGTCAATGATTTGTTCATAGAAATTCCCTGTAAGGATTCTATAGAAGGACGACTCATTTTTCTTGTGGATACCGAGGCTGAAGCCAGTTTAGTTAAAATAAATACATTAATGAAAAATTTGAATAAAGATACAAAGGAAATTTAACATTTGAGTGGAGCATTTGGAGGTTTTGTAGATACATTGGAGTCTGTGGAGATCCAACACGATAACATAAAGAACTTAAGTTTTAAGTTACACGTAGTGGCACTAGAACAAGGGTTGCCTGCAGATGGTATTTTAGGGCGGGATAGTTTGAAGAATAATTCAGTTATAGATGCGATTAATAAGACATTAACAGTCTATGGTAAACACATGAAGACTAGGGTGAAATTAGCTCTAAAACAAATAAACGAGATTAGTTCTTTAAGCTACAATAAGGAGATATGTGTAAGCAAGAACAATACAAACGGTTAAAATTTCGATAAAAACAAATATTTCAATTGTTGTAACAAGAGACAACAAGAGATTATGCCGGGGATTAATTTAGGTGAAACGTTAGCAAATGTGAAGAATAAAATGGCATATGCAACAGTGCTAAATGCGAATAACGATGACTGTGTCATACATAAGGATTTAAGACCAAATTTTTCAAATTTTAAAGTGGATGCGAGCTCGTCGTATAGTGCAAGGGAAATAGACGTGATAGAAATGTTAATAGATTGATAGAAACAGTTAAATTCGACAAAAGTTTAAACACTGAGGAAAGAGCATCAATAGAAAATTAAGTAACGTCTTTTCACGATATTTTCTTGCTTGAAGGGTATAAATTGTCATGCACCTCTGTTTTAAAGCATGAGATTCAAATGCAAAAAGATCAAACTCCAATCAACTGAGACACAGTATAGGTTACCACAAATGCATAGGGAGGAGATACACAGACAAGTAGAACAACTTTTAGATGATGACATAATCAGGCCAAGCAAGTCCCCGTGGAATTCACCAATGTTGCTTGTTCCAAAGAAAGCCGTGGAAGACGGACAGAAAATGTGGAGATTAGTTATTGATTTTAGAAAAGTCGAAGCCACAATCAAACAAGTTTTCCCTATTCCTCGAATTGACGAAATTCTGGTCCAGTTAGGTCATTGTAGATATTTTTCAACACTAGATCTAGCTAGTGGCTATCATCAAGTTTTGGTCAATAACAAGGATAATGAAAGACAGCTTTTAGTACGTCGTTAGGTCATTATGAGTTGAACAGAATGCCGTTTGGACAAACTGGAGCCCCATCTATATTCCAAAGGCTTATGAATCACATATTCACAGGGCTACAAGGGATAGATTGTTTTGTATATTTAGACGATATTGTAATCTATGGTAAAAATTTACAGCAACATGAGGAAAGACTTGGAAGAGTTTTTTAGAAAATGAGGGAGAATTGTTTAAAGTAAACCACAGAGAAATGTCAATTTTTACGTCTAGAGATAGCATATTTAGGGCATAAATGTTCGGAAATGGGAGCTTTGCCAGATCCACAAAAACTGGTATGTGTAAAATATATACCAGTTCCGAGAAATAGAAAGGAAGTTCAGGCAATCTTAGGTTTAGTAAATAACTATAAATAGGGAGAAAAGGGGCGATCTTCACATGGCAACGTGTCTGACTGCTTAAACTTGGCGAGGTCAGCATTATCCATGTGGAAATCGTTTTAAGTCGACTCAAACCTCCGCGTGGTGTCTCCTGGAAACGTCAAAAAACTATCGACCGATAAACTTTGGCGGCGAATCTGAGCGGCGGGCTTCGTTTGGTCATCAAGCAAAGGTTGTGCGTTGGGTTTGAAGCCCACCACATAAAAAAGCATTTCAATGAAAAGTACAAGAATAAATAAAAGAATGATCCCCAAATCTGATGACGACTACCGCAAACGAAAAACTGAAAATGATTTACGGATATGCACCTGGAATGTTCAAACCCCCTAAATTGGGATGGTGCCTCCATCCAACTGATTGATATCTTGGAAAGATATAATGCTGATATCACTGCAATTCAAGAAATGCGATGGAAGGGACAAGGTTGCTTACGGCAAGCATCCTGTGATATCTACTACAGCGGCCATGCGGAGAAGCACGAGTTTAGATGCGGATTTGTAGTTGGCAAGAGAATTCGGCATCATGTCCTGCGAATCACTTCTGTGAACGAACGACTTGCCATAATCCGCTTCAAGACAAAATTTTTTAACATTAGCCTAATATGTGCGCACGCCCCGACAGAAGAAAAAGATGCCGAGACCAAAGAAAGTTTTTACGAGTGCCTTGAAGACACATACGAGCGGTGCCCTTGTCATGACATAAAAATCGTGCTTGGTGACTTCAACGCCAAGGTGGGTAAGGAAAACAAATTTGGTCCAACAGTCGGAAAGTTCAGCCTCCACGACAACACATCCGATAACGGATTGAGGTTGATTGACTTCGCCGCAGCACGAAACATGGTCGTAAGTAGCACTAGATTCAAGCATTTCAATATTCATAAGGCCACCTGGCTGTCCCCTGATCAAAAAACATGCAACCAAATTGATCACGTTTTGATTGACGGAATGCACTTGTACGATTTCAGGGTCGCTGAATCGTACGGTTTTCATGGTCATTTGAAGTTAATTTTTTCATTTAAAATTCATGTATCGGTCTTGGCACTGCAACTTGAGTCAGCTAAAATATTACCTCTTTCGAGGCCTTGGTTTAGCACATTGCTCCCACCTGCAACTTTGGCACGGTAAACAAATGCATAACAGCAACAAAACTGCACTAAGCAGTCTGCTGAAATACTACCCCGTTAGCCAATGCATGCTTACATAAATTGCTGACATAGCTTTTGCAGTTCCAAGACCGTATATTTGTCATTAAAATATATATGTTATTTTTTAACATTGTTTATTTGTCATTAAAATATATATGTAATTTGTTTGTTGTAGAGTGCATGCTACTCGAATACAATTATCTACCACAACCAGTGCAGTACCACGATCAGCAAGTGTTGCAAGCGAAGAAACACTTAGACTTCCAAGAGTCGCCATTCCACAATTTGATGGGGATTTTCTGAAGTGGCGACAATTTTATGAACTTTTTTCTCAAATGGTAGACCAACAAGCATTGCCGAAAATTCATAAAATGTGGTATCTAAACACAAACCTATCAGGAGAAGCCGAAAAATTGATCAGGCATCTATCTCTCACCCAAGACAATTACGACGTGGCTTGGGATATGCTGCGAGATAGATACAATAACAAAAGAGTACTGTGCTCCACGTTAATACAGAGGATGTTGGGGCAAGAATTCAGCGCTTCATTGGTTTCTTTCATCAAAAATTTGCATGATACAACGCAGGAATGCCTGATGTCACTGGAAAACCTCGGAATAACTACATCATCCTGGGATCCACTACTTCTTCACTTACTTGTGAAGAAGCTTGATAGATCAACGCACATTAGATATGAACAATTCCTAAAAAACCCTAAGGAGTTACCGAAAATAAAGGATTTTTTGATTTTTTTGGAAGCCCAGTTTCAATCATTAGAAGCAATTAATAACAAGGATAGACAGGGATCAGCAAGATCAGATGTGTCAGCAATATCAACAAATCAATACTCTCAATATGAGTGCAATGTATGCAAGTCTGGAACTCATCCATTATTTGCTTGCAAGACCTTTTTACTCTTGAGGCCAGCAGAACGGCTGCAGGTAGTAAAAAACAACAAAAGATGCGTCAATTGTTTAAAGGAGGGACACGCCGCAAGTTCCTGCGAATCAAGAAAATGCACAAGATGTAACAAAACACACAATACGCTACTTCATCTCGACAACCAAGATAATTTGAAAATTTCGTCAACATCATCCAACAACCAAAAAACTACATCAGCAAGGTCAGCCCGTTCATCATTATCAGCATGCAGCAAACAAAAGGCTATGTCTACAAAGCCAATCAGTTCATCATCATCCAACAACCAAGGATATATGATTTTAAGTTCAGGAAATGCACCCACATCGTCATCTAATAATACGGGATCCATGCCAGTCAGCTTATCCGCAGCAGATAGGTCTATCTGCAACAAATATGTCATGCTCAGCACTGTTCGTATTCATCTTATAACAAACAGTGGCCGTGAGCTGGAATGCAGAGCAGTATTGGACTCCGGCTCGCAAGTCAATCTCGCCACAGAGAGACTTGTTAAGAAGCTAGGACTCCAACAAAAACACTCTTCACTAATCATAGAAGGAATTGGAGCCAATAAAAGGGATTGTCAGGCGCGAATAAACGTGACCATGCGATCTCTCTTAAATGGGTTCGAATCACGGCTTGAAGCTTTTGTATTACCAAAAATTGTTAACGATCAGCCGTCACAACTGATAGACGCATCGTCATGGAACATCCCTTTCAATCTACCACTTGCTGACCCAAAATTTCATCAGCCCGGTCCAATAGATGTACTGTTAGGAGCAGAATTTTTCTATCAAACACTTTCAATTGGTCAAATCAGACTAAGCGACAAGCTCCCAACTCTACAAAACACTGTATTTGGCTGGGTGATATCAGGCAGAATAGAAGAAACTAACACTATCTCTGCAACTTGTGGCATTTTTAGTGCAGATGAAGAGACCACAAATGGTTTACTCGAGAAATTCTGGAAACTAGAGGAAGTTGAGAACACAAAGCAACATTTTTCAGCTGCAGAAAAACGATGCGAAGCGCATTTCTCCCACAACACTCGAAGAACATCTGAAGGACGATTTGTGGTAAAAATTCCATTCACAGACAATCCATCAACATTGGGAGAATCACGACAACTGGCTCTTAATAGATTTTTAGCTTTAGAAAGGCGATTGGCTAAAAACCCTGAGATTAAGCAGTCGTACGTCAATTTCATGGACGAATACGAACTCTTAGGACACATGTCTGAAGTGTCTTGTAAGGACATTTCACGAAAACCATGCTACGTCATTCCACACCATTGCGTAATCAAACCGGATAGTAGCACCAGTAAATTGCGGATGGTGTTTGATGCATCAGCAAAAACATCAACCGGATTATCTTTAAATGACATCATGAACACAGGGCCAATTATCCAAAACGAGCATCAGCATCTTATTACGTTTTAGACTACCGAAATATGTCTTCACGACAGATATTCAGAAAATGTACAGACAAATTGTGATCGATCCACAAGATCGCATGTATCACATTATTATCTGGAGAAAACATCCCGAAGCAGAGATTAAATATTACCAGCTGAACACGGTGACTTATGGGACCAGAGCAGCACCATATTTAGCAATCAAATGCCTGTTGCCGTTAGCTGAAGAAAATCGCTTAGCATACCCGTTAGGAGCCGCAGCGTTGGATAACAATTTTTATGTGGATGATGGATTATTGGGAAGTGACAGCCTCACTTCGGCTGTTTTGCTTCAGAAGGAAGTCACAACAATTTTGAAATCAGCAGGATTTGAATTGCGAAAATGGTGTGATAATCACCCTCAACTACTTCAAGGCATCCCAGCAGATCAAAAAGAAATAGACCTCGACTTTGATGAGGACTCACGTGACTCTATCAAGACATTGGGATTAACATGGCTGCCAAAGAACGATGCATTCTGCATTAAGGCCAAAACCATTTTTAACAGCACCACAAGAGTGTCACAAAGGAGTGTGAGCTCAGACTTGGCACGGATATTCGATCCATTGGGTATCTTGGCTCCGGTAGTTATCAACGCTAAAATATTTATGCAAGATCTTTGGAAACTGAAGGTGGCATGGGATGAAGCACTACCCGCAGAATTACACAGCAAATGGATTACATTTAGAAACCAGCTTCAAGAAGTAAATGATAAGCAGATCCCTCGTCATGTATTTAATGGCACTGTGCCAGACTCATGTCAACTTCATGTTTTTACTGACGCTTCAGAAAAAGCTTATGGGGCCGTCGCATATATTCGGTCTACCACCAAGGATGGAAGGGTTACTACAAGGCTGTTGTGTGCCAAATCAAGAGTCGCACCCATTAATCGGCAGCATCAAACAATTGCCCGATTAGAACTCTGTGCGGTCCTACTAGGTGCACAGCTGGCAACCAGAATTCAACAAGACATTCAATATGGAAGTGAATCCACGTACTTTTGGACTGACTCTGAAGTTGTGCTTTCATGGATAAATGCGGAAACATCATCATATGAAGTTTTTGTGGCCAATCGCGTTGCAAAAATTCAGGACTGCTCAATAGCAGAGCAATGGCGTCATGTATCATCAAAACAAAATCCAGCAGACGTCCTATCACGAGGATGCGATCCAAGGACTTTCAAACAGTGTGATTTATGGTTTTACGGACCTTTCTTTCTGCATGGAAAGGAATCAGTTTCGCCACAACCGTTTTGCACTAATAAATTTAAACCAACTGTAGAAGGCAAAAGAAAGGCACAAATGCCTTTAATAACAGCAAGAAGTGAAGCAGAGAACATGATATATTCAATTAATCATGGTAATTATTTTAAGAGACTACAGAGGATTCTAGGCTTCATGATCCGATTTAGAGAACACACACGAGGTGGATGCTAACTCCACTTGAATAAGACAAAGCACTTAAAGTAATTGTGCGAACAATGCAGACGGCGGATTTCAGTTCAGAAATTTTGGCCTTAAAGAAAAAGGGTGTGGTCAGTACAAGCAGTTCGATACACAACCTCAAACCATTTTTGGACAACGACGGCATTTTAAGAGTAGGCGGCCGACTAGATGCATCAACACTTCCATATGAAAATAAACATCAAATGCTAATTCCTTACAATGATCCCATAACAAAATTACTAATGCAAAAAATACACGAAGATCACATGCATTGTGGCCCAACCGCATTAATTGCACATACAAAACAACGCTTTTGGCCCATCAAGGCAGCAAGCACGGCAAGGTCAATCGTTCACCACTGTGTCCGATGTTACAGGGCGCGGCCACAACTACTTCAACAAGTCATGGGAAATCTGCCAGCAACGAGAATTACACCAGCACGACCGTTTATAAACGCAGGAGTGGACTACTGTGGACCTTTTTGGATTCATTATAAGCTGCGAGGAAAAAGACCGACCAAAGCATATTTGGCCATCTTCTGTTGCTTTGCTACAAAAGCAGTTCATATGGAACTTGTAAGCGACCTTACAACCAACGCTTTCATCGGTGCCCCAAAACGATTTATCAGTCGACGAGGGCGATGCCAAAATCTCTACAGCGATAACGCAACTAATTTCATTGGAGCAAAAAATCAACTTTCAGAATTATCAGCTGCAATCCACTCAGCTAACGCCCAAGATATGATTATGAAAACATGTAATGAAAGGGGAATACATTTTCATTTTATTCCACCCAGAGCTCCTCACTTCGGAGGACTATGGGAAGCTGCAGTAAAATCCGCGAAACATTTACTACTAAGAAGTGTTGCATCCGCATCTCTCACATACGAAGAGTTAGAAACCATTATAGTCGAGATTGAAGCAATTTTAAACTCACGACCAATTAGTCCCATATCAAACGACCCAAACGACTTATCTGCGCTCACTCCTGGACATTTTCTGATCGGCGAACCATTAACAACGCAAGTAGATGCAAGATCTGTGGAACCAAAAGTTTCCTTATGAACACGCTGGAAAGCAGTATCACAAATAAAACATGAATTCTGGCAAAGATGGTCTCGAGATTATCTCAACGAACTTCAGTACAGAAATAAATGGAGAGAGCAAGCCAACAACATTAAGCCTGGTACCGTTGTCATCATCAAGGAAGACAACGCTCCTGTACTTCAGTGGCCATTAGGAAGAGTCACGAGAACCTACAAAGGGGATGATGATGTAGTCAGAGTAGTGGACGTAAAAACGGAGTCGGGAATTTTCAAACGTCCCATACATCGATTAGCCCCATTACCAATTGAAGACAACAAGTCAGACATATCTCTAGATGTTAGGCTCATAAATAACAGGTCACCTAACAACCATGATGATGAGGAAACAGATGTAGTACGCAAAAAGAGAAAACATTCATCAAACAACCTAGTCTCAGTGTTACTAATCGCTATGCTTACGCTACCTCTGGTCATGGCAAATGGAGTCAAAAACATAGAGTTTGCTGATGACTTAGGTATGCACTTCGAAGGAATAGGGACAATAAAAACATCTAGAACGAAGTGGCAGCTTATTGTTTACTATGATCTGGAATCATATTGGGAAGAAGCAAAATCATTTTCAAATGGAGCGGCAGCATTACAGCAACTATGTTAAGAACTAAAGCAGATGGGTGCCTGCAAAACCGTCGTAAACACGCTTAAACATTTTGAGGATGGACTCAACGAAGAAAACAATCTTTTAACAATCAAAAGAAACAAAAGACACACAGCAGACCCTTCAGCAGTAAACAGAACCAGAAGAGGTGCCCTTAATATTTTAGGAAACATTGCAAGTTCATTATTTAAAGTACTGGACTCAGATTATGCTGATCAAATGGTTAAAACCATTGAAATAGTCAAACAAAACGAAGGTCATCTCCAACTATTACTCAAGAATCAAACATCGATTCTCGATTCAACCATCAACATCTTCAAACAGGATCAAACAGCTATTAAAAATAAATTTAACGATATTGACGCACACTTAAACGAGATATGGTCAAAAGTACATGAAATTGAGGACACTAACTATCAATATCAGAGGTTCCAAATCTTCAATTCTTTAGCCATGCAACTCACAATTATAGCAGCAAATTTACAACGCCTACAAACGTCAATCATAGACGTATTAACGGATACTCATCACGGGAAAATAAGCCCAATTTTGCTATCACCAAACCAATTACAGGAGGAATTGGTTAAAATTCGAAACTATCTGCCGTCAACCTTGCAACTACCAGTTGAACATGATGAACGCATACAACTTTATAAGTTAATGACAGTAGAAGAACGATTAACAGAAAACCATGTTATTTTTAAAATTTCCATACCTCTGTGCAACCAAGAAAAATTTCAGCTATTTAAGATTTTCCCGGTTCCCACTTCCGTAAACCACAGTGTCATTTCAATCATACCTTGTGATGACATGATTGCTATCAATGCTCATCGGGACCAATACTTTCCCATGAGCACAACCAAACTACAATCCTGTATTATGACAACGGGACATTCATATATATGCCCCAACATCCAGTCTAAATACAACAAAGGCTCAGACATATGCTCCTGTGAGATGCAATTGCTAAATAACGACACCCAATCGGCTTGCAATACAGAATCACTGCAAACAAATTCAATATGGACCCAGATGTCAAACACCAATCAGTGGATGTATGCTGTAACCATTCCCAAGAGAATAACTGCAGTATGTGAAGGATATTGATATCTATCAATAATGACAGATATTGTACAACCCAAGCAACCTGATTTATTTGCCCAAAAAACTGAACAGTATAATACGCAACTAAGAAACCTCACGGAACTTCAAAATTTATTGAAATTGGAATCTTCCGGCAAAGATTAAACACATCAACTTTCATTATTCAACAATAGGATATACTGCATTGATTCTGTCGATAATCATCACCAGTTACACCATCTGGAAGGTAAAATCGAAGCAACATAAACCGCAACCAACAGAAACAAGATACCCCCAGCCTACTCCTCGTCGCAGATCAACAACCTTGGACTTTGAGGTCACCGTATGAAGAAATTATAAATTTTGTAAGGTCATCAGAATTTCAGACCTTACCAGGGGGAGAATGTACGATTTCAGGGTCGCTGAATCGTACGGTTTTCATGGTCATTTGAAGTTAATTTTTTCATTTAAAATTCATGTATCGGTCTTGGCACTGCAACTTGAGTCAGCTAAAATATCAAGACCTCTTTCGAGGCCTTGGTTTAGCACATTGCTCCCACCTGCAACTTTGGCACGGTAAACAAATGCATAACAGCAACAAAACTGCACTAAGCAGTCTGCTGAAATACTACCCCGTTAGCCAATGCATGCTTACATAAATTGCTGACATAGCTTTTGCAGTTCCAAGACCGTATATTTGTCATTAAAATATATATGTAATTTTTTAACATTGTTTATTTGTCATTAAAATATATATGTAATTTGTTTATTGTATTTTAATTTGTTTATTGTATTTTATATTATTTGGTTTTCGCCTATAAAAGGGTCGAAAGCTCATCAATAAATTCAGTTTTATTGTTACCAGTAAAAACTCCACATCCAGTGTTTCATTTTACAAGCAATCGGTTCAAGTGCCGTATTGTCACTCAAAAAAAAACAATAAGTCCAAGTTCATGTGCTTGGGACTTAAATCTAAAAGAAAATAATTGAAATAAAAACGCTTATTTCTACAGCACTCTTCCAGTGTACTAGACGTACGCACGATCCGAGGTGCTAACAAAGACATCAATGGAGATGATATCCGGAAACCCCAATTATGGATGACAGTGTTGAAGTTCCGCTGCCCGACTATAACGAGGTCTTAACAGCTATAGCTCGGCTTAAAAGCAATAAAGGCGTAGGGGCTGATGGCCTACCAGCTGAGCTATTTAAGACCGGTGGCGAAGCTCTGTTTAAATGCATTCACAGACTTCTATGCAGAATATGGTCGGAAGAATGCATTCCAGATGATTGGAACCTCAGTGTGCTCTGCCCAATCCACATGAAAGGCGATCCCACCATTTGCGCCAACTACCATGGGATTAGCCTTCTTAATATCGCATATAAGGTCCTGTCGAGCGTATTGTGTGAAAGACTGAAGCCCATCGTTAACCAACTAATTGGACCTTATCAGTGTGGCTTTAGACCTAAAAAGTCCACCATTGACCAGATCTTCACGCTCCGACAAATCTTGGAAAAGACCCTCGAAAAACAATTCGACACACACCATCTTTTTGTCGATTTCAAAGCCGCCTTCGACAAGTCCAATAAGGAGTCACCTATATGCCATCATGTCTGAATTTGGTATTCCTGCGAAGCTAATACGTCTTTGCAGGATCACACTGAACAACACCAGCAGTGCAGTGAAAATCGGGAAGGACCTCTCCCTTCCGTTCGATACCAAGCGAGGTTTCAGACAAGGTGATTCCTTATCGTACAACTTCTTTAATATAGTCATGGAGAAGATCATCCGAGCTGCTGACCTGAGACGCAGCGGCACAATTTTCTATAAGAGTGTTATGCTGCTGGCGTCTGCTGATGATATTGATATCATTGGGCAAAATACGCGCGAAGTCAGTGCAGCATTCTCCAGGCTAGAAAAAGAGTCGAGTCGAATGGGCCTTGCAGTGAACGCAGATAAAACGAAGTATCTTGTGTCAACAAACAAACAATCCCAGCGTCTTGGAAACCACGTCACTGTTGACAACGCCTCCTTTGAGGTAGTGAAGGACTTTGTTTACCTGGGATCCAGCATTAACTCCTCCTAGTAAGTAAATAACTATAGAAAATTTCTAAAATATATGTCACAAATCGTGTTACCAATAAATAATTTGCTTAAAAAGAATGTCAAATTTCAGTGGACAAATGACTGTCAGCAAGCAGGATATCCCAACAAGAGCAGGATATAGAAATAGTTCAAACAAGGTCAAAGGCTAAAGAACAAGAAAGGGTAATTGAAAAGGAAGAAGTTGCAGAGAAATCTAGTGAACAATATGATGAGGTGCTAGACCAACAAATTAAAGAAATAGCAATTCTAACCGATCCAAAAGACATTGAAAGAATTCTGAGAGATTTTCATGATCTACCACTAGGTGGGCACCAAGGAGCTTTAAAAACCTTTTTCAGAATAAGGCAGGAATATAAATGGAAAGGGATGCAAAAGCAAATCAAGGAATATGTTAAGAAATTTAAAAAATGCCAGGTAAATAAAAGTTTTAAATTAAAGAAAATGCCAATGGTGTTAACAGAAACACCAACACGTCCATTTGGCAAAGTTTACATGGACATATTGGGTATCCTACCAGAGACTGTGTCAGGAAATAAATACATACTCACTTTTCAAGATGATTTTTCGAAATACATGGCATGTGTCGCAATACCAGATGCTGAAGCTAGTACAGTATCAAAAGCGTTCTTCGGCGAAATTTTAACTCGTCACAATACTTCAAAAGTTCTGATTACCGATAACGGTTCAAATTTTGTGTCGAAATTATTTTCGGATGTGTGTAAAATATTAGGAATAAAGAAATTACATATAACTCCATACCACCAACAGGCTAATGGCTCATTGGAAAGAAGCCATCGTCCATTAGCAGAATACTTACAAAGTTTTGCAAAAGAGGATGGGTCAAATTGGGACCAGTGGTTAACATCTACCATGCATGTGCACAATAACGCGTCTCATATGAGCACCAAATAAACACCGTTCAAAACTTTATATGGGTTCAATTCAGAAATGCCAACTAATCTTAAACGTAAATGTAGTCCGGTGTATTACACCGAAGATCCTCCAAAAATACTTAAATACCAAATCCAAAGAACTCACGAACTAGTGAAACAGAACCAGGAGCGAGCAAAAGAATTATCAAAAATACAGTATGATAACTCTTTAAATCCTGTAGAATTTAAAAAAGGTGACAAAATACTGATGAAAATCAGGCTAGAAAAAATAAATTTTCACCAATATGGATAGGCCCATATGAGGTCATAGCAATAAAAAGTCCGGCTACCACTGAGATTTTAATAAAAGGAAAAGCTAAGAAAATACATAATAATTTACTGAAGTTGTTTCACAGAAATTAAATTATGTTATAAAGGTAAAAATGAAATTAAATTTAAATTAAAGTTGAAATTAAAAAATTCAAACTAAACAAATTAAGTTTCATTAAACATAGATATTGAAATTTTCTTTTTAGATAAAAAAAAAGTTGTTTTAAATTCGATCAAATAGAGGTATTCATGATTTTTTTTTAAATTTAACATAGACATTTGAAAATTAAATTTTTAATTTTTGAAAAGAAGTCTTCAAACATTAAATTAAAGAAAATTGGTTTTAATTAATAAACAATATCAAATTAATTTTTTGTTAATAGAGGGTTAAAGTTCAAAAGATTAAAATGTTTAAAGAAATAATTAAGAAATTAAATTCAGATAAAAGAAAAGATAATTCAGAAATCTACTTCAATTATACTAAAAAAATAAAAATCAATATTTAAGATTAGAAAACTTTTCCGTATCAATAATCGTGGTCCTAGTTCTGACGGTAGCAGCCATAAAACTGAATCAGTAAAAAAAAACACAACAAGAATATTTACAAGCTCTTAAATGTTTGTGGAAGGTTGAGGGTTACATAGTGTGATTAAAAATTTGAAATTACAGCGACAGATTGTATACACAACGAATCAAACAATTTTCCATTTAAGCGAGAAAATCAATCAAGTCGTAAGATTTCTTTATGATTGAAATGCTTAAAAGTACAACGCTTAAGAATGAATTCGGATATGCATAATTTGTTAATACAAAATGTATTCTGGTTTAAGAAAACCACGAAAGTACGTTTATAATGGTAAATACCTGCATTTAGTTCATACCTTTCTAACAAAACGCTTAACCAGAACGAAACCAAAGTGTTTGATAAATTTATAGAGTCGCTTCCCGATTAACAACACTAGCAAACATAGCTTGTCAAAACTTAAAGCAAATTTTAACATAAACTTACGAAAATATGAAAAACACGAAACACGAAATAAAAACGAAATTTGGCATCTTGTTCTTAACTTCAAGACTTCACCGAAGTATAGTAGTTTAAATACTTCAATAGAGAAGAAAAGGGGTGTGACATATACTTGTCGGTGACGGTTATTAAATGATAATCAAAGATAGAACATCAGCAGAGTAATCATAATAATGCCAGGAAGAAGAACAACTTTATCCACAATCAAATAACTAATCATCAAAATTACTAGTACCCACCAACAGATACACATAAATAACGTAAGTAAGTAAATTTTTATTGAGACTTCAAAATGCATACACGTAGATTTCTTACACACTAACAATAGAAACACTTAGAACTATAGAAGCATTATTATTATGACAAAAGAAAATTAATACATGCTGCATGCAAACACATAAAAAGTAACACAAGAACAATAATAGTAAAAAAATTAAATAAAAAACAATGCTTGCTCCCGGCATAAAACTAAACCTAAAAATAACAAATTGTCCAATAAAAGAAAATATATGGAGTATAATCTTAACAGCAAAACTATTAAAAAATTAAAAAAAAATAGTAATTTTTGTGAATAAATGACAATTAAAAGTTAGTTCCATAGAAATTTAATAGAAGGAAAGTAGATGTACGAATAAAAAACAGAGTTTAAATATAAAAATAATGATTTTAAATTACGTTATATAAATTACTTAAATCAGCCTCTATGAGTGCCAGGAAGTGTTTTAATATAAAAAAGGGTAGTAAATTTGCGGAAAAATCAGTGTCCAAAGGAATATTTTCGTTTATCAAACCAATAGGAGAAAGGTAAGTGGAGTTAGACCAACTAAAAGATTTTTGATACTCGAAGAAATCATTTAAAAGATCATCAAAAATAGAACATCAGCAGAGTCCTCATAATAATGCCAGGAAGAAGAACAACTTTATCGACAACCAAATAACTAATCATCAAAATTACTAGTACCCACCAACAGATACACATAAATATAGTAAAGAATATTAGATAACTTATATAAAACTAATTTATAGTTATAAATATAAATATAATTTATAGGAAACAAGGGGGCGATCTTCACATGGCAACGTGTCTGACTGCCTCAACTTGGCGAGGCCAGCATTATCCATGTCGAAATCGTCTCAAGTCGACTCAAAACCTCCGCGTGGTGTCTCCTGGAAACGTCAAAAACTATCGCCCGATAAACTTTGGCGGCCAATTTGAGCGGCGATGTCTCCTCTAGACAATAAACTTGAGGGGTCTCTTCAAGACCTTAAAAATGGAATGTGCGTAGGGTTTGGGTCCCAACCACATTATAACTTCCCAATGAAAACAAAATCAGCCTCGGATATGAACCCCCACTACGTTGACGACCACCGCAAACGAAAAACGGATAATGATTTACGGATATGCACCTGGAATGTCCGGACCCTTTATAGGGAAGGTGCCACTGTCCAACTGGCGGAAGCCCTCGAAAAAATTAAGGCTGACATCACCGCCATCCAGGAGATGCGATGGAAAGGACAAGGCTGCTCTAAGAGAGCAGACTGCGATATCTACAACAGCTGCCATGCGGAGAAGCGCGAATTTGGATGCGGATTCGTCGTAAGTCGGAAACTACGCCATCTTGTTTCCCGGTTCACACCTGTGAACGAAAGGCTGGCGACAATCCGCATCAAGGCGAAATTCTTCCACATCAGCCTTATTTGCGCACATGCCCCGACGGAGGAAAAGGACGATGCTGTCAAGGACACCTTCTACGCGAGCCTAGAGGACGTGTATGATCGCTGCCCGGCCCACGACGTAAAAATAGTTCTCGGCGATTTTAATGCGAAGGTCGGAAAAGAAGGCATCTTTGGCTCCACTGTCGGTCAGTTCAGTCTCCACGAGACCACTTCGAATAACGGTCTAAGACTGATCGACTTCGCCGCGGCGCGAAACATGGTAGTTAGTAGCACCAGGTTCCAACACCTCGATATCCAAAAGGCAACCTGGCTGTCCCCGGATCAAAAAACGCGAAACCAAATTGATCATGTTGTGATCGACGGAAGGCACGCTTCAAGTGTACTGGATGTGCGCACATTTCGGGGGGTCAATATTGACTCCGACCATTATCTTGTTGCAGCCAAGATCCGCATGCGATTGTGCAATGCGAAGAATGTACGCACAGGTGTGCAACGAAAGCTTGATGTCGATAAGCTGCTATCACAACGGACCGCCGAGGCCTACTCCGCTCAACTCTCGGTTAAGCTCAACCAACCTTACTCTTGCCTCGACGACGCTGGCGGACTTTGGGCGCATATATCCCACTCCATGCGCACTGCTGCTGAAGAAGTCATTGGTTTTCGGCGCCCGCAACCTCGCGCCCGCAACCAATGGTATGACCAGGAGTGTCACGACGCGACGGCAGCAAAATACGCCGCATATAAAAAGACGCTGCAGTCAGCTGCAACGCGAGCCATGCACGAAAGCTATCGCGATAAGAGGAAGGAAGAGAGATGCCTTTTCAGACGTAAAAAAAGAAAGCAGGAAAAGCGTGAGCGAGAAAAAATTGAGGTGTACCAGGGCAGGAAGGATGCTCGAAAATTCTACCAGCAGGTTAAGCGTCTAACCCAAGGTTTCAAGACCGGAGCATCCATTTGTAGAGATGAGAATGGTGATCTGGTAACAGACACGCAGTGCGCATTGAGATTATGGAGACAGCATTTTTCCAATCTGCTTGCAGGCGACGATACCAACAATTCCGCCCTTGGAGAATGCAGTCTGACACCACCAATCGACGATGATGGAGTGGAAATTCCACCACCTAGCCATGACAAGGTTAAAGTTGCTATCCAGCGATTCAAAAACAACAAAGCCGCAGGTGCTGACGGCCTGGCTGCTGAATTGTTTAAAACCGGCGGCGGTGAATTGATAAGGTGCATGCATCAACTCATCAGCAAAATATGGCTAGCGGAAAGCATGCCCGACGATTGGAATCTCAGTGTGCTTTGTCCTATACTTAAGAAAGGAGACCCGACAATCTGCGCCAACTACAGAGGTATCAGTCTTATATCCATCGCATGCAAGGTTCTTTCGAGCGTATTGTGTGAAAGATTGAAGCCGCATACCAAAACACTGATTGGACCTTATCAGTGTGGCTTTCGTCCTGGCAAGTCCACCATAGACCAGATTTTACACTACGCCAAATCCTGGAAAAAACCCACGAAAACCAAATCGACACCCATCATCTCTTTGTTGATTACAAAGCTGCGTTCGATAGCCCGATTCGGGATTGCCTGTACGCAACAATGTCTGAGTTCGGTATACCTGCAAAGTTGATTAGGCTCTGCAAGATGACGTTGAGCAATACATGCAGCTCCGTCAAGGTAGGAAATGACCTCTCCGAAACCTTTAATACCGAACGAGGTTTCAGACAAGGCGACCCGCTATCATGCGATCTCTTCAATTTCATCATGGAGGGGATCCTACGAAAGGCAGGTGTACATCGAAATGGCACCATTTTCTACAAAGGTGTCCAGCTCCTTGCGTATGCTGACGATATCGATATTATCGGCAGAACCAAGAGAGATGTAACTGCTGCTTTCGCCGCTATCGAAAAGGAATCAGCCAAAGTGGGTTTGACGGTGAACGAGGGCAAAACAAAGTATATGCTGTCTGCAAATAGGGAAGTGCGGCATCTAGGCTCCCATGTTACAGCAGGCAAATATAACTTTGAAGTTGTCAAGGAGTTTACTTACCTTGGCACCGCCGTAAACAGCAACAACAATGTCAGCCTGGAGATAAAGCGAAGAACAACAATTGCTTATAGGTGCTACTACGGGCTAAGTAAGCAATTAGATTCCAGAGCCCTCTCTCGATCGACAAAACTAACACTCTACAAGACGCTCATCATACCTGTGCTTCTCTTTGGCGCTGAAGCATGGGTGGTATCGCAAGCAGATGCAGCCGCTCTTGGGGTGTTCGAGAGGAAAGTTCTTCGCAAAATCTTTGGTCCTGTTCGAGTTGGCGACGACTATCGCATTCGAATGAACCACGAACTGTACGAGCTCTACGACGACATTGACATAGTCCAGCGTATAACAATTCAGCGACTACGTTGGCTGGGTCATGTCTTTCGTATGGATGAAGAAGCTCCAGCGAAAAAGGTGTTTGAGGCGAAAGCCGAGGGTCGACGACGAAGAGGAAGGCCATGCCTCCGATGGATTGACCAGGCCGAGGAAGCCCTTACCGCGCTTGGTGAAAGAGATTGGAGACGGCGCGTGCGAAGCAGAGACGCCTGGCGAGACCTGATGAATTCGGCCGTAACCCGTCAACGGGTTGTCATGGCCACCTAAGTAAGTAAGTTAGTTATTCAAAGAGAGAATACGATTCAAAACAGGGAAACTATCGAGGGCTCAGCCAAGGCCAATGAGCTGGGAACCCAAAAAATTAAGGAAAACTGGGCCAAGCAGGGTAGTCACAGAGGATTTCACGTCAAGAAAGATTTTTAACATCTGTGCACCAGTCAAAACCGGGAACAAAATAGCAGAAAATCGTACATCGGCAGATAAAACTAAAGTTTTAGTAACTAATGAAATAACGGAAAGCACCTCGACAGAAAATAGTACGTCAGAGGATACAGCTAATTTTTTATTCAACGATTTTTATTCAAACATCAACGAATTGAGGGTAACAGAGCAAAATTGTGGTGGACGATTTGATGTCGCAAAAGATAGTAAACATCCTCACCACTGAGTCAAACACGAAAGTATCAACAGGTAAAGATACAGTAAGAAAAGAAGCCATATTAAGTACTTCTCAGGAAAGAAATAAAGATTAAGCAAACTCGTTACACAATAAGAATTTTACGTTTCAAAATTGGAACGAACAAGGTAGAAATTTGGTTTTCACAAAGTCAATGATTTGTTCATAGAAATTCCCTGTAAGGATTCTATAGAAGGACGACTCATTTTTCTTGTGGATACCGAGGCTGAAGCCAGTTTAGTTAAAATAAATACATTAATGAAAAATTTGAATAAAGATACAAAGGAAATTTAACATTTGAGTGGAGCATTTGGAGGTTTTGTAGATACATTGGAGTCTGTGGAGATCCAACACGATAACATAAAGAACTTAAGTTTTAAGTTACACGTAGTGGCACTAGAACAAGGGTTGCCTGCAGATGGTATTTTAGGGCGGGATAGTTTGAAGAATAATTCAGTTATAGATGCGATTAATAAGACATTAACAGTCTATGGTAAACACATGAAGACTAGGGTGAAATTAGCTCTAAAACAAATAAACGAGATTAGTTCTTTAAGCTACAATAAGGAGATATGTGTAAGCAAGAACAATACAAACGGTTAAAATTTCGATAAAAACAAATATTTCAATTGTTGTAACAAGAGACAACAAGAGATTATGCCGGGGATTAATTTAGGTGAAACGTTAGCAAATGTGAAGAATAAAATGGCATATGCAACAGTGCTAAATGCGAATAAGGATGACTGTGTCATACATAAGGATTTAAGACCAAATTTTTCAAATTTTAAAGTGGATGCGAGCTCGTCGTATAGTGCAAGGGAAATAGACGTGATAGAAAGGTTAATAGATTGATAGAAACAGTTAAATTCGACAAAAGTTTAAACACTGAGGAAAGAGCATCAATAGAAAATTAAGTAACGTCTTTTCACGATATTTTCTTGCTTGAAGGGTATAAATTGTCATGCACCTCTGTTTTAAAGCATGAGATTCAAATTCAAAAAGATCAAACTCCAATCAACTGAGACACAGTATAGGTTACCACAAATGCATAGGGAGGAGATACACAGACAAGTAGAACAACTTTTAGATGATGACATAATCAGGCCAAGCAAGTCTCCTTGGAATTCACCAATGTTGCTTGTTCCAAAGAAAGCCGTGGAAGACGGACAGAAAAAGTGGAGATCAGTGATTGATTTTAGAAAAGTAAACGAAGCCACAATCAAACAAGTTTTCACTATTCCTCGAATTAACGAAATTCTGGTCCAGTTAGGTCATTGTAGATATTTTTCAACACTAGATCTAGCTAGTGGCTATCATCAAGTTTTGGTCAATAACAAGGATAAGGAAAAGACAGCTTTTAGTACGTCGTTAGGTCATTATGAGTTTGACAGAATGCCGTTTGGACTAACTGGAGCCCCAGCTACATTCCAAAGGCTTATGAATCACATACTCACAGGACTACAAGGGATAGATTGTTTTGTATACTTAGACGATATTGTAATCTATGGTAAAAATTTACAGCAACATGAGGAAAGACTTGGAAGAGTTTTTCAAAAATTGAGGGAGAATTGTTTAAAGTAAACCACAGAGAAATGCCAATTTTTACGTCGTGAGATAGCATATTTAGGGCATAAATGTTCGGAAATGGGAGCTTTGCCAGATCCACAAAAACTGGAAGGTGTGAAAAATATATCAGTTCCGAGAAATAGAAAGGAAGTTGAGGCAATTTTACGTTAAGTAAATAACTATAGAAAATTTATAAAAAATATGTCACAAATCGTGTTACCAATAAATAATTTGCTTAAAAAGAATGTCAAATTTCAGTGGACAAATGACTGTCAGCAAGCAGGATACCCCAACAAGAGCAGGATATAGTAATAGTTCAAACAAGGTCAAAGGCTAAAGAACAAGAAAGGGAAATTGAAAAGGAAGAAGTTGAAGAGAAATCTAGTGAACAATATGATGAGGTGCTAGACCAACAAATTAAAGAAATAGCAATTCTAACCGATCCAAAAGATATTGAAAGAATTCTGAGAGATTTTTATGATCTACCACTAGGTGGGCACCAAGGAGCTTTAAAAACCTTTTTCAGAATAAGGCAGGAATATAAATGGAAAGGGATGCAAAAGCAAATCAAGGAATATGTTAAGAAATGTAAAAAATGCTAGGTAAATAAATGTTCTAAATTAACGAAAATGCCAATGGTGTTTTGCGGATGAGTGTTAATAGTGCAATACCAGCAAGGCGTCAAGTAAAAGTTCGAATAGTGAATGCCGACACATATAAAGTGACAGAAGCAACAGACCGTCCACAGCGATGGAACATAACATAGAGTGTATATTCTGTACGCAGCGTGGAACGAGATAATGGTTCGTGGACTAGCTAAGATCCAAATGAAAGGGTGGACTAGAGTTGTATGGTTCCACTGGTAATGTTCGAAATTTCGGTAATTGCGGGGAAAAGGACAACAGGAAAACTAAAGAAAATGAGTTCAGGATGTGGCAATAAAAGGAAGGCGCCAAAACTGGGGTTAAATTCTGAAATAATGTGTAAAAATTATCAAATTTTCCGTAAAGACCGTTATAATAAGATCGGTGGTGGTGTTCTGATAGCTGTTCATATCTCGTTTGCATCTGATGAATTAACAATCCTCGACACTAGTGAACTGGAGTTTATTTGTGTTTCAGTTAAATTAAATAATTGCATTGCTTATCTTACCTGTTCTTACATTCCTCCAAATTGTGACATATCAATTTACTTAAGACACATAAACGCCATCGAGCAAGTTCATAATATGTTAAAAAATAATGATGTTCTTATTGTGTCGGGAGATTTTAACCTACCCTTTGTGTCTTGGAATTCGACAGATGACTCTTCATTTCTTACACCTGTTTCCACTAGTAATTGGATAAATGTTTTTTTAGATAAGTTATCTGACCTGTGTCTTCAACAAGTCAATAATACTTTTAATAAAAACCATAGAACGCTGGACCTTGTGTTTGTAGATAGATGCACTACTGTATATCTCAATCGCTCAAACCCTGTATCATTTCCGGAAGATGAACATCATCCAACTCTTGAAATAACAGTTTTACTTGCTCATGAAAATGAAAATAAACTTACACCTGATAAGCGAAATACAAAAATATATAATTTCAAAAGTACAGACTATGTTAAACTCAACACCTTACTCTCGCAGACTGACTGGTCACCGATTCTATCTATTAAACCACCGTATTCATATTATGACGTCGAAACCTCGGTACAGTTTTTTAATGATACTTTGCAAAGGTGCTTCTTATTATGCGTCCCAACAAAGCAAATTAATTCTAAACCCTTAAGTCCACCCTGGCTAACAAGTGAACTTAAGTCACAAAAAAATTTTAAAAATCGATTATTTAAAAAATATAAAAAATCTGGTTCTAATATTGACTTTGCTTCTCTTTTGTTAATTCAAAACTTAAGGCTTCCAACTTTCCACCCCTTATGAGATTCAATCAAGAGGAATCGTCTTGTGACAATGTAATTTCTAACATGTTTGCAAGCTTCTTCAAATCAACTTACTCCAACATACCATTTAATATGTTTTCTGAGCATCCTTATTTACCTCCAATTAGTTCTTTTGAAACTCCAGTAATAGACTCAATTATTGTTATGCATAACCTTCGTCAAGTTAAATGCTCTTTTTCGACTGGCCCTGATGAAATTCCGAGTTGCATTCTAAAGGAATGTGCTAGCAACCTGTGTGCTCCTCTATCAAACATATTTAATATATCCCTGCAAAGTGGACATTTTCCCATTATATGGAAAGATTCATATATTATACCCCTTCATAAATCTGGCTCCAAAATTGATGTCACTAACTACCGAGGCATCGCCAAATTAAGCGCAATCCCTAAATTATTTGAGAAAATCATAACTGAACAACTAACCCACTTCGTTTCATCTTCCATTTCTGTCACTCAGCATGGTTTTTTAAAGGGTAAATCAACTTCAACAAACCTGTTGGAGTTTACAACTCGTGTAATAAAAGGTTTCACTTTGGGAAAACAGACTGACGTTATTTATACGGACTTTAGCAATGCTTTTGACAGCGTCAATCATAATCTTCTATTGAATAAACTTAAGCTAATTGGGTTTCCTGTAAAATTGCTAAATTGGATAGAATCTTATTTATCTCGACGTTTTCAAAAAGTTTTATATATGAATTCTCTATCACAAAATATTATGGTTACATCTGGTGTTCCGCAAGGAAGTCATCTTGGACCGGTTTTATTCTTACTATTTATGAATGACCTTCCCTCGGCAATTAAACATTGTGACGTCTTAATGTATGCTGACGATGTGAAACTTTTTCTTACCTTTTACAATCTGATTTAAACAGACTAGTGGATTGGTGTAACTTCAACCTATTAAACCTTAACTTAAAAAAATGTAAATCAATGACCTTATCACGTAGAACTGCTCACAGCACAAATTACACCATAAATAACATCCATTTAGAAATTGTTCATAGTTTTGTTGATCTTGGTGTAATTATGGATCCAAAACTTCGCTTCAATCTCCACATAAATTTGGCTGTAAATAAGGCTAGAGGTGTTCTTGGTTTCATTAAAAGATGGGCGAAAGAATTCAATGATGCCTTCACAACTAAATTACTATATATATCTCTCGTAAGACCTATTCTTGAATATGCTTCCGTAGTATGGAACCCTCAATATCACGTCCACATTGATGCAATAGAATCGGTTCAAAAACAGTTTTTACTTTTTGCTTTACGTCATCATCGTTGGAACCCAGTAGCTCGTTTCTGCAACTTTTGTCACCGCAGTTCTCACAATATTTTCTGACTTTGACGCCATAATGACGTCATTCTCACTTGTACCGTCTCTGTAATAAAATGAGAAAAGTCGGTGACTCGTCTCGCTTGTTTCAATTTTATTTTCGTAGGAATTCAATAGCCAAAGTGTTTCTGTAAACTAAAATATGCGACTCGAGTCGGCTGAAGTTGTCACTATGTTCTGATTAGGTGAGAACAATTTTTGGTTGAAAGTGCAACTTTCGATTTCAATGAAGTGGTTACTAATACTTCTACCCGGTACAAGGTATCAACTTAAATTTTTCATTTAGACTATAAATATGTAATATACACTATATTATAAGTATTACAATGTATAAATTATTGAATATACAAACTTAAATATTTTATTAATGAGATTTATTCCATGATAAAAATTTGTATCACTGCATTAAGCAACCGCATGAAAAGAATACTCGGATCTCAATGCATGGATAGGGTTTGTTTTATAAATATCAACATCACTAAATGTCAAAACATGAAAAAATTGTTTTGTTTATTTTTGTTTATTTTTTATTTTTGAAAAAATCAAAACAAAAAAAAAAATGTCAATTGTTTCAATTTTATATATTCCCTATCACTTGTGTATCTTTCTCATCACAGAGCAATATTTTCTCACTTATTAATGCAGAAACACTAGCTTTCGTAAAAGTGAGTATTTTGGAACGAAATAGTGTGACGACAGAAAAAGTGAGTATATGTCGAAAAAGTTGCAGAAACGAGCTACAGATATTATTCTTCCTTCGTATGAAACCCGCCTTAAACAAATTTTACTGCCTTCCCTGAGAAGCAGAAGGATGGTGCTTAATGTCACCTTCCTATATAAATAACTTTGTGGTGAAATAAACTCCCAATATATTCTCTCATCTCTTAACTTTAACATCCCAAGAAGAGGATCTAGACATTTTGTGCTTTTTAAGTTGAGCCACTGCACTTCAAATTTTGCCCTTCATGACCCTTTACGATGTATGTGTAGTGATTTCAACAATAGCTACAGCTTAATTAATTTTTGTGATTCGGTGTATGCCTTGAAACGGAAAATGACTTTACATTTAAATAATTGATACATTTTAGAATTTTGTTTCAAACATTAACTCGGTTAATAATATTGTTATATTCTGTTAAAATGTTGGCTGAAGTTATTCCATATATTCGAGACCGTTTCAGTTGTTTTTCCTTTATAATATTGCGTTTGATGAAGTAAACACCATCGAATACGATATGTATGCTTTAACTTGTTTGTTTTTAATCAAAAAATTTTAAAATTTTTCTTATTCAGTTGACTTATTAGTTACTTTGTTTGGTGCGCAAGAGTTTATCTCTTTTCCATGCAAGTTTATGCCTGCGTTGGCCCAAACACATATCCAACTAATAACATTAGCACGGTGTTCCAAAATTACATAGTGACCCGTAAATATATACACATATATGTTTGTACATATTTACCGTTATAATTGGAATTGGTTTGGTGTTTAAGAGTTTACTCTCTTTTCCACGTAGGATCTTGGATTGGATAGTTGCCGCAAACTTACTAATATTCATATTATTTATAGTTACTTTGGTCTCTTTGTTTTAGAGTTTTATGTAAAGTTTACTACTTTTTTGATGTTGTTTACTTTTTCGAATTCATAAATTCTTAATAAATTCGTGTTTCTGTATAAAATTTTTAAGTTCAGCTGAAAAGCCAATTAATGTGCTTAGTGGAAATTCATACTTCGCCAACTGGTTGTGTGTTTAAGTACGTAGGTGCTTTCTATCTTTCCGGTTAATCCGGACTGTTGTAGAATGTAAGTCGTGTATGCGTATAGTACGGGCTATACGTATTCATGAGATTTCACACTCCCTTGGCGAATCCAAAAAAAAAAAAAAGGCGCCAGGAATTTTGCGAAGTCAGCTTGGGTGGACAGGGTAGTAACAAATAGGTTAGAAGAAAGCAGATGTAGGAAAAGTCAAAGTCCATGAGAGCGAAAGGGAGAGCTAGGTCATTGGGGGCTACTAATAAAATTAAATTCAGATGAATTATTAGTAAAGAAGTCGTCAAATCAAACGCGCCATTTTCGTCCAAGTCAGATCGTTCTAGTCAAATTGTAAAAAAAGAAAGTGCAAAGTGTAGAACATGTTATTTGTGGTTGGATTAGTAACCCAGGATGAAATATAAATTGAACAATTCAACAAATAAGGTGAGCAATTCGGGTAGCAAAAATTTATTTTCAAGGTTAGTTTAGAGTGATCCTTTCTTAGGCAGAAAGAAAATCCTTAAGGTGCTGCAGTAGAGCTGCTCGAATAGTAGTGAGGCGACAAGGAAACCAACATATGTACAAAGCATTGTAAGTAGTAACCTATTTGCAATGAGATGAGGTACTAAAAATCTTATTATTCCTCAGTGTGGTCAGAAGGAGAATCTAGTGAAAAATAAAATCGAGGATCAAATCCGGCTTATTGACCACAAATGTTTTAATGTAAGTAACAATTTCACTATTTAAGGTTTTTTTTTAATGTATTAATTTATTTTAGTTTTTTATAATTATTTAAATTATTAGGAAAGTTACAATAGCTGTAAGAGTTTCACTTTACAAAATTAATTATTTTGTTAGCTTACGAGTATATCATATTCATTGACGGTAGATTCTCAACTGAACTAAGCTTAGCTTAGCACAGAGAGTATTACCCAAAAAAAAAATTGAAGCAGTAATACAGTGAGGAGTGGTAAGAATGTCACTTCACCCACCTTAAAATAATGCAATAAACATATTGTATTAAATAAAATATTATGTATAATATAAAAAAACAGTTTAATTAATTATATCATTTCATAATTTTGCATGAACAAGAATAAAATAATAATAATAAAACAATAATAATATTAATAATACTGATATAGAAATTAGTTAATTCAATGCAATCGTTTTCTATGGTTTTATAAACACAAATTAAACGAAAAAGCCAATTTTGTTTACATGAAAATTGAGAAAAGGAAAGTTTTAGTATTAATTATTTTCTTTGTCTTTTTTTAAAAGTTTCTTTTTTCTTTTAAAGTTAATTTTATATTTTCGTACCTTTCGGTTTTTAAACTTAACTACGAAATGTTCATTATCATTTTCTGCTTTAACCAATGCTACTGGTCTAAACGGATTTCTTATTTTAACACGTCGTTTTCTTGCATTTTCAGCACTTATAAATGTTGTGTCAATTGGATTTTCTATGTGCGTTTTATTTTTATTATTTATTCTTTTTTCTTAGATTAATTGGGGGTTCAATTTTTGGGGAAAATTTGTTGTAGAAAATGTTATAAGGAGTTTCGCTGGTCGTGGAATGTATTATGTTGTGGTTATACGAATAAATAGTTTGCTCTATTTGAATGTGAATAAGTTCTTTGAATTCATATTTGGCATGAAAATAGTTGTTGAACTACCTAGTAAAAATAATTGTTTTATGTCTTTAATCTGTTCTGTTGTTAACACTATGTTGTTTATTGTAGTAACACTATTTTTAAAAAAATTCTCTGTATATGTACTGTTTTCAGTACTCTTTATTAATCTTAATTGTCGTTTAAAAATGTTGAGTGGTCTTTCTGAAATAGGCATATAATTACACTGGTCGGCAAAAATGAGAAAAAAGTCGGGAGCAAGAACTTTTATAAGTGATTTTAATGTGCTGAATCTTAAACTGTTTACAGGTTGATTCTATCACGTCTAGTTTTTAAGATTTTCTTATTTAAATAAAACACTGATATTGACATATTAAATACGTTTTTATTATGAAAAAGTACAAAAACCTTACACATGACAGGACTTCTATGACATAAATAAAAATCTAAAAGGAATTAAAATACTAATATTACATAAAACTAGTAAGGTATTTCTTTGACTTGGCCGAAGTTCTATTTTTTTAACGCACTTTAGTTTTGACATAAAATTAATAAATATCTAATATTACTTTTGTAGCTTTGATAGAAGCCTATTTATATAGTTTTCAATTTTGGGGATAGATGGGAGGTGGGCTTGTTCGTTGGTGGATGACGCCCATTTTTCTAACACGACTTAGCTTTAATATGAAGTGAATAAATACCTAATTTTATTTATTTAGTTTCGACAGAAGCTTTTTTATATAGTTTTCAATTTTGGATATTGTATGGAAGGAGGGCGTGATCGTGGGTGGATGAAGCCCATTTTTCGAGCATGCCTTAATTTTAATTGGCGTTTTAGTGAGTGGATGACGCCAATTTTTTTGACACAGAATACACAAATGCCGAATTTCAATATTGTAGCTTATATATTAGCCTCTTTATAGATTTTTCATTATTGGGATGGTATGGGAGGAAGGCGTGGTTTTCATCCGATCTAGCCCATTCTAACATGATCTTTGCTTTTTAGAAAAAAGCTTAAATATGAAGTTATATTACGATAGCTTGAAAATTACGGCTGTAATAGTGTCGACTGACAGACGAACAGACAGACGGACATGGCTAAATCAACTCAGGTGGTGATGCTGATCAAGAATATATACACTTTTCTTTACCTACCACACCTTCTTATGGGCGTTACACACGTCGTGACAAAATTAATATACCCCTTACACAGTACGCATGGGGGTATAAAAATAACTATTTGGTAGAACGTTTGCTTTTGTAAGCTTCACGATTGATGAAAGAAAAAATTGTATATAGCATCAAAACTAGACGTGCTAGATAAATTCTGATTACATATTTACATTTAGCGCGACGATAAGTGTCAATGCCACACATACATTGTTTTGCTCCTATTTTGATGCCGACCAGTGTTATCAGAGTCTTCTGTTGCAGAATGAATAGTGGCAATATTAGATGCAGCTTCACCAAAATTGCATTCATTGATTTTAATGCGAGATAATGCGTCAGCCACATGGTATTCTTTGCCTGGCAAATACTTAATACTAAAATCAAATTCATTCAGTCTCCATTTCCACCTTTGCAATTTTGAGTTTGGTTCCCTTAAGTTATGAAGCCAATGAAGTGGTCGATGATCGCTGTATACAACAAATTTTCTTCCATACAAATATGGCCGAAAATATTTGGTGGCCCAAACTATAGCAAGCAGCTCCTTCTCTGTAGTTGAATACTTTGACTAATGATCATGAAGAGTGCGGCTTGCAAAACATATCGGGCGGCCTTGTTGGCTTAACACAGCTCCAAGAGCTACATTCAAAGCTCTTGGACTCGTTTCTAAAATTTAGGTTTTTAGGACGTTAGGTTTTTTAAGGCTCACTGATGATCCCGTATCAACTAGTAATTTAATGTGTTTATTTTCTATTATTAATTCAATTATTGGTAATTGTCCGAGGCCTCTAGCCGAAAATTTCCGTTGTCTTGTTCCATGGGTTCGGGAGCTCCGAAACGTCTGATTCGAGATTGATTTGAATTGTTACCCCTGACAGGGTGGAATTGTTGTGACTGTGTTATTGGATTACTATTTGAATTTTGTTGGGAACTTGTTATTGTAAAAGGAATTTTGTTGCATATAAGCAAACTGGCTATAATAGTCAGAATTTTGACTTAAATTTCGATGCCTATAATTATTCAAATGTGGTCTAGTATGTTTTTCTACTCCTTGATTCTTACTATTACTATTATTTTTCCCTATGACATAATGGAACAAATCATTTTCTTTTAAAATTCTTATGGCAGACTTAAAATCTGTAGCCAAATTAGCATTAATTAGAGCAGTTAGATGATTAGGTAGTTCTCTTTTAAGAGTTTTCAAGCTTATCTTTTTTTTTTTTTTTTTTTTTTTGGATTCGCAAAAAAAGAGTGAGAAATCTCACAAATACGTATAGTCCGTACTATACGCATGCACGACTTACATTCTAAAATCTATCCGGATCAACCGGAACAGACAGAATGCACCTACGTTCTAAAACACACACCCAGTTGGCGAAGTATGAATTTCCACTAAGCACATTAACTGGCTTTTCAGCGGAACTTTAAAATTTTATACGGAACTTTAAAATTTTATACAAAAACACGAATTTATTAAGAATATTTGAATTTAAAAAAGTAAACAACATCAAATAAGTAGTAAACTTTACATAAAACTCTAAAACAAAGAGACCAAAGTAACTATAAAAAAGTGCTACCAAATCAAATAACATTTAAATAAAAAGCCACCTACTTTCTGCGTCACAGTGAAAAAAAAATAAAAATTTTAACAATGGAATCAACATGTGATAAACAAACCTGAACTTTAAAATTTTATACAAAAACACGAATTTATTAAGAATATTTGAATTTAAAAAAGTAAACAACATCAAATAAGTAGTAAACTTTACATAAAACTCTAAAACAAAGAGACCAAAGTAACTATAAAAAAGTGCTACCAAATCAAATAACATTTAAATAAAAAGCCACCTACTTTCTGCGTCACAGTGAAAAAAAAATAAAAATTTTAACAATGGAATCAACATGTGATAAACAAACCTGCGTCATTGAAGACAAAACAATTCCTATTCTCACCTGCAGGGGTATTTGTGGGAAAGCATTTCATGACTGCTGTGTTGGGCTATCGAGGAGATGCCTCACGTATACACGTGAAATGAGTAAGAATTTTGTATTCTACTGTGACGAGTGCCAGAAGATATCTCTTTCTGATGTGATGCTTGCCATTAAATGCATTAGTGACTCTTTGAATGCGGCATCATTAGAAAATAAATCTTTTTTCAAGAAAACCACAAAGCAGCTCACACGACCCGATGGCGGGATCCAGATAGGCGATGACATCATCGAGGCCAAAAGATTCATCCAAAAAATCAATTGAATTGAAACTTAAATCGATGTCAGAAAGCATCAAGTCAATAAGAGATACGGTGAACAAAGATTGCAAATGTTCCGGAATCGAATCAGACACTAAAAAAATGTACATGGAGATACTAGAAAATGTCAAAAAAATAAAAACCTATGAACCGGATCGTCAATTCCATGACAATATGATCGCAATCCGGAATGACCTTGACGCCATGTTGCAAACCACGTCAAACAAAGCAGATCATCCTCACAACGACTTACCTGACTCCCCTCTAGTAGATATGTTATTTGCTAGAATGAGTGAAATCAGCGTCGAACTCAGTGATTTCCGCTCTACACTAGAGGAGATAGTTAATGTCGTGATGCAACAACCACTCAGAGTCAACGAAAACATAGATTAACAGCGATCCCATCTCGATACCTCTTCTATCTTTGAAGAATTGTTGGTAGCTTCGAAAATTTCACAGGAAGTTCCCGTCACATCACCTCCCATAATGCCTACGTCTACCTCACCTATCGAAGCCTCTCCACCAGCAATCGAACGTTTTGGAACATTATGGACCAATGTGGAATGGGAAAAAAGGATGCAACGTATAAAAGAGTGCAATGATGAAAGCAGCACTGTTCTTTTCATCAAAGGATTTCCACTCAAGGCGAACGAAAGTTGGGTATATAATTACTTTAAAAAGCACCACATAAACATTCTTGACTGCCAGAGGACCTCTTCTGCAAAAGCAAAAAAAGTGAGCAGCTTTAAAGTGAGTATACCCACAAAATACAGTTGGATGTTCCTGTCCCGAGCATATAGAGTTTATAAAGATGGAAACATACGAATATCCGAGTGGACGAATAGGAAATCTCAAACCAGTCATCCCAAGTCTAGGAGTAATAGATTTACGACCGCTAGAAATAAGCAGGGTAAAAGTAAGACAAAATCCCACGATCCTAATTGGTCCCTTAAAACAAATATATTTCCCCCATTTTCCCTCTCAAAATATAATCCCTCACATCCATCAAAGATTTATAAACCATCAGAGCCACTCTCACTAAACTCTCATAAATCTCCATTTTCCTTCTCAAAACATAATTCATCACATCCATCCAAGACTAATATGCCTTCAAAACAATTCTCACTAAAATCTCAACCTAAAAATAAACGCGTCTCATTCAATTTATCACCTTCAAATACATCATATAACAATCACTCATCAAATAAGGGTTTTGGAAGTTACCCAAACTTTATACGATCACATGTACTAAATCCTTCTGTACCTAAAATCGTTCTGAATAAGGATGCTGCCACCTTCACTCCACGCAATGCATCTGTTCCCCCTGCTCATACTTCTATTATTTCTTCCATACATACACCCACCACACCAGTTAATACCGTTGATCGTCTTACAACCACACAACCCCCTGTTTCAACCACGCTTTCCGCAGTTAAGCCTACCACAGCACCATCTTTTCTCGATCCTCTGCTTCCGCCAATAGCCAAATTAACTAAAAATCTCGCTGAAACTAGCACTGAAGGTCGCTTTGTCTTGTCCCGCCTTAGAGACCGGAGGCTATATGAAAACGTGCGTCTCTACTTGGCTTACCTACATAACAAAGCTGACTCCACTTGTATCGACGGTTCAACTAGAACAAGCGTCATGGTAATGATACAACAGGAAGGACTTCCAACCGAACCGGCTGAACTTAAAAAAATTTACATTCAGTACCACGAGAGTTTTAATATCTCACCAGCCTAAGTAGAAAAGGACTTATCAGCTTATGCGTCACACACCACTTCAAAGCGCCTATGGCATTTAAACAAAACTCGTTCAAACTTCAAAAATTATTATTGCTCCTAATGGCACTCCCCTAGATTTTTGTCTACCCCCTTCAAAAAACAATAGCCTAAAAATGTTTTATCACAATTGCGGTGGTATGCGTGGCAAACTAAATAAACTTTTCGTAGACGCAAAGCCGTGTCACTACAATGTTTTGATATTCGCAGAAACATGGTTAAATGACTCTTTCAAAAACGAAGAAATCCTCGATAGCAATTGGACACTTTACCGAAATGATCGAGATTATACATACACCTGTCAGTCCCGTGGTGGTGGTGTTCTAATTGCCATGCATAACTCCCTAACTAGTCAATTAATAGAAACTACCTCTCACAAACTTTATGACCACTAAATAGTTCGGATTAGTTCTCAAGATCATCAATATATCTATATTGGTGTCATTTATATTCCTCCTAATTCCGCGGAAACCACATATAGGGATCTATGCGAAAATATCTCATCACTTACCACGACATTGAAAGAGGAAGATAGAATCGTTATCTTCGGTGACTTTAATCGTCCAAATATTTCATTTGTTATTGATGAGAATGACAACTACCTTCTTCCTGTTGACCTCTCCAACTCGATTGATTATACTTTACTCAGTACCTTCTATGTTAACGACCTTCAGCAAGTTAACAGGTTTCCGAACCAAAATGGTAAATGGCTGGACCTTGTCTTTACTAATACCTATGATGAAATAAACGTTGTTCCAACCCCTGCCACCGAACACTTATTTTCTAACAACTCTCACCACTCAGCCCTATCCACAGAGCTTTTTTCCACCAATATAAATTTCGTACACTCATATAATAACGCTATAGTATACGATCTTCTAAATGCTGACTATGATAGCATAAAGATCTGTCTCGATTCTATTAATTGGAACGATTTATTATCACTTGATCTCGATAGTGCAGTCTCACTCTTTTATCAGCGCGTCCTCACAATTGTAGATAAATATGTCCCAAAAATTAAGAAAAAGAATAAACTTTCTGAACCATGGCTAGATAAAAATCTCAGACATCTAAGAAATCAGAGAAACAAATTATATAAAGTCATTAAATTCACCATCAATGTCACCGATGAATTGAGAACGAAGTATGAAGATATATCACAAGTATTTTCTGTAAAATCCAAGGAAGCATTTAATCTTTATATTAATCTCATTGGAGAAAGAATTGCTGTAGAGCCAAAGAAATTCTTTGAGTATGTGAATGTCAAACGCAAATCAAACGGATACCCTTCCTCCATGTTCAAAGGCAATGTTACATCTTCTAACACTCAAGAGATTTGCAATCTTTACGCAGATCATTTCAAGGAAGTTTTCTGTGTTTCTACAAACACATCTTACAATCCCCCTCCTTTCACAAATTTATCACCTCAAATCAATCACATAGAATTAACACGTGATGAAATATATGCAGCTATAATTGAGCTATATCCAAAGAAAGGACCAGGCCCTGACCTAATTCCACCCAATTTTCTTATTCAGTGCGTAGATTCGCTGCTCTTGCCCTTACAATAATCTTCAATAAATCACTTAACCACGGTGTTTTTCCTTCTTATTGGAAAACATCTAATCTCACACCAATATTTACAAATGGTGATAAAAGGTCGGTCGAGAACTATAGGGGTATTGCCATTTTATCTTCTCTCCCAAAACTATTCGAAAAATAATATGCGAAACACTGACAGATTTCATAAATCCATTACTCAATGAACAGCAACATGGTTTCCGTAAAGGTAGATCAACTACCACTAATCTTATGATTATGGTTTCTGATGTATTAGGCAAAATGGAAAAAGGACATCGAGTTGACGCAATCTACACTGACTTTAGCAAGGCCTTCGATCGCGTTGATCATCATATCCTAGCTAACAAACTGGAAAAGTTTGGTATCTCAGGGTCCCTTCTCAAATGGCTTAAGTCTTATCTTCACGGTAGATCCCAATTGGTCAAATTTCAAGGTATCCAATCCAAGGAGATTTCTGTCACATTCGGTGTCCCACAAGGAAGTCATCTTGGCCCACTTCTATTCAATATTTTTATATCAGACATATCCGACGTTTTGTACAATATCCCACATCAATTATACGCAGATGACTTAGAAATGTACCATGTAATCAATTCTGAACTTGATGTTACATTTTTACAATCCAAACTACTTGATTAAGAGCAGTGGTGCAGTCAGAATAAGCTATTTCTAAACGTCAACAAATGCTATAGAATAACTTTCTCCCGAAAAAATCTTATAACTAATTGCAATTACTCACTTAATGGTAAATAACTTAAAAATGTCAATCATATTGTTGATCTTGGAGTCGTTTTAGATAATAAATTGCGATTTAATCTGCATTATGATAAAATCCTATCAAGAGCCAGCAAACAACTCGGTTTCATAAAAAGACGCGCAAACGAGTTTAAAAATGTATGGGTTACCAAAACGCTATATTGTTCTTTAGTACGCCCACTTTTAGAATATGGATGCATTATTTGGAATCCTGCGTTCGATTCACATAGCGAGAGACTGGAATCTATTCAAAAGCAATTCGTGCTTTTTGCTCTAAGAAACACCTACAACCCCCGTGAATACAATACCCTGCCATCCTATGTGCATAGGCTTAGCTTGCTTAACTTAATGCCCCTATCAACCAGAAGAACACTACTTACCTCATGTTTCACATTTGATGTTCTCAACGGAGCTGTAGACAGTGAATATATATCAAATAAGATAAAGTTCAACGAACCCTCAAGACGTACAAGACACACACGAATGTTATATGAGTATCAGCACCATACAATATACGCCAATAATGAGCCAATTAATAGATGTTGTAAAGAATTCAATAATATCAGCGATAGCTATTCACCATCCATATCGAAATTCTCCTTTAAAACAAATCTTTACAAGTTCCTATTTCCGTCCTCTTAACCTTCTTTCCCCTTTATAATCATCTCATCTTTAATAATGTCCCTTCTTTTGTCATCTCCATCATCACCCTGAATACGCACGACCCATGCCTAATAACCCCAAGTCCTTGTCTCCCCACCCCAATTCTAGCAGGAGTAGAATTAATTTATGACAAAGTTTTGTAAACAAAATGTCAATCCTGTGGGCGGATACGCCCACTTTGTAATACAATCCATAATACAAAAAAAAAAAAAAACTATCATAAGATAGATTAATTTAAGTTAGAATAAGTAATTGCCTTGCTTGGCCACATAAATAAATAAATAAATAAATAATATGAATATTAGTTAGTTTGCGGCCACTGTCCAACCCAAGATCCTACGTGGAAAAGAGATTAAACTCTTCAACACCAAACCAATTCAAATATAACGCAGATATATACGTGTTAATACGTACAAACATATATGTGTATATATATACGGGTTACTATGTAATTTTGGAACACCGTGCTAATGTTATTAATTAGATATGTATTTGGGCCAACGCAGGCATAAACTTGCATGGAAAAGAGATAAACTCTTGCGCACCAAACTAAGTAACTAATAAGTCAACTGAATAAGAAAAATTTTAAAATTTTTTGATTAAAAACAAACAAGTTTAAGCATACATATCATATTCGATTTAATTCGTTTTTTAAAAAGTTTATTGTAGAAACTTTGTTTGTTTTAATTTAATACAATCCTTAATTTTACAAATTTCTGAATTTATTTCCTCACAAAATTGTTTAACATTTCCTTTGAATTTTATATTATTAACTAATAGAATAAGTGTAGTAACTGGTGTGGGGTCCGAAAATTCGTCTATCAAAAGCCCAGTTAATGTTTCCCAACTTGTAGGTTGTTCTCTTCTTACCAAGTCTAGTGCTGGACCACGTACAGTACTAATTACACATTGAAAATAGAAAGGTTTCTCTTCATTTGTAAGAGTTGAAGTCGCTGGCATCAATGTCATAAGGCTGTCAATAAACAATCCTAAATAATTTCTATCGCCGTCGAACGGAGCGAACAGTTTTATGCTTTGTACGATTCTTTCTCTTCTTTCTTTTAGCTCAGACATTGCGACAAGATTTTTTGACTTTAGAAAGAGTTCTGCTAATTCTGCTGTTGCTGATGAATTCGCCTTGTCTTCTTCTGTTTTTAATCAGCAGTAGTTGAAGTTGTCACAGGCTTTAAAGCTCTAGGTTGCTGCTATGAAGCTGAAAGCTCTTAGTCGCTACTTAGTAACTATTTAATTTAAAGTCAATTATGCTATGAAGATGTTTCTTTTTGTTACGTTGTTTTTTTTTTCTAGTTGCTATGAAGCTTAAAGCTCGCTACTTAGTAACTATTTAATTTAAGGTCAAAAGTACACCATAACACCGTTAACCACGTTTTTGTATAGTTTTAACTTTTTATAACAATTGTAACAAATTTGTTACTTTAAAGTTTAACTTTGTTTTTTTTAACTTAGTTCACTAAGCAACAATTTCTTTTTAATTTTTAAATTTTTTATTTAATGCGAGGTTCTTCAAGGATCATTTTCACTGATCCTACCGACTGCGCCAGTAACAATTTCACTATTTAAGTTTTTTTTTAATATATTTATTTATTTAAGTTTTTTATAATTATTTAAATCATTAGGAAAGCTACAATAGCTTTAAGAGTTTCACTTTACAAAACAATTAGTTTGTTAGCTTACGAGTATATCATATTCATTGACGGTAGATTCTCAACTGAACTAAGCTTAGCTTAGCACAGAGAGTATTACCCAAAAGAAAAATTGAAGCAGTAATACAGTGAGGAGTGGTAAGAATGTCACTTGTATGTTTTTTTTTTTTTTTTTTTTTTATTTTATTCGCGAAGGGGGAACCTTCAAAAGGCGCCACCGTGCAGGTGGGAGTGTGCGATTCCTACGCACTAAACCTAAACCTCCGCATTGAATCTTCGACCCAGTATAAATCCCGTGGAACCGCCGTAAGGCATAACTTCGCGGGATGGGGGAACAGCACTAAGCTGAAAACTGATGGACTAATTTTGTCTGTCGGATGACTGTCAAGTTAAGAGCCTAAATTTTCTCCTTAACTTGATGTCGACTCTGGGTCGGGGGGAACCCTAAACATCGAATATAGTTCCCTATCTCAAGCTGAACTATTTTGAAAACGCTCGACTCTTCGAAGTTCGTCGATTATGCGTTTGGACAAAGAGCTTACCACTGACCAGTTGGTTTCGCTTCTCAACATGAGGTTCACCAAGTTTTGGGGTGTCACCATTTCGCCCAGGCGGACCGAAGCATCAGTTCTTGCTTGGTTGAACCTAGGGCACTCGAAGAGGACGTGTGCAGTGTCTTCTTCTATGCTACCAGGGCAATGAGTGCAATAGGGGTCACTTGCATGCATGAATTTATACAGGTATGCTCTAAAGCAACCGTGCCCGCTCAGAATTTGGGTGAGGTAGAAATTCACTGAACCATGACTTCTACCACACCACACGGAAAGGTTAGGGATGAGGTGATGGGTCCAGCGTCCCTTCGCCGATCTATCCCAACGTGCCTGCCACTGGGATATACTTCTCTCTCGCGCCAGTTTTTTACGAGAGGATGCGCTCTCGCTAACAGCCCCTGGTTGGGCCTCTTCCACCAAGAGGTCGATGGGGATCGAGCTAGCGAGCACTAGAGCTGCATCCTCAGACACTGTTCTGAAAGCGCATGTCACTTGTATGTATGTATATACAGCTCCGTGCAACAAATTAAGGACACTACATAAACATAGAAACTTTAGGGAAATTCGTTATTTTGTTTGCGAAAAACACTGAGTTTTGGTCTAATTTATATAGAATAGGTCATTACCTTTATGTAAAAGCCTATTTTTTAATTATTCAAAAGTATTTTTGGAAATCTAGAAAAAAATCAGAAGCACATAATTAAATAAGTCGTGCATATAATTAAGGACACTTCAGTTTTTAATATTTTATGTAGTATATTATTATAATTTTATCAATATTTTGTAGCAAAACCATTGTTGTCAATTACTGCTTGACATCTGCGAGGCATAGACTCCACTAAATTTTCACAAACACTGTTAGGAAGCGCTTCCCAAACTTTTCTTGTTTCATCGTACAGCTTATCAAAGTTGCCTATCTTAAGCAAGCTCACTTCATTTTTTACAACCTGCCATAAGTTCTCAATTGGATTGAGGTCAGGACTGCAAGATGGCCAGTCCAAAACAGTTACTTGATTATTTGAAAACCACTGCTTGACCAGCCGAGCAGTGTGCTTCGGGTCATTGTCCTGCTGAAATATCCAAGTTACAGACATATTTTCATCCGAATAAGGCAGCATCACATTTTCCATTATTTCAATGTATTGGAACCGGTTCATAAGACCCTCAATTTTTTGCAGTGGGCCGACACCACGCCATGACATAGCACCCCAAAGCATAATGCTTCCTCCTCCATGCTTCAGTGTAGCTCGGGTGTATTTTGGGTCGAACTCCTTTGACCTTGGGCGGCGGACATATTTTTTTCCATCGGGTGACACTCTATTTATTTTAGTTTCGTCTGAAAACAATACTCTCTTCCACTCTTTTGTTCCCCAATGACGATACTTTTTAGCGAACTCAAGCCTCTTCTTACGGTTGCGTTCAGATAATAGAGGCTTCTTCCGTGAAATCCTTCCAAAAAGTCCGGCTTCACGCAAACGTCTCTTAATAGTGTCTACGGATGGTGCTGCTTCATTTTCGCCATAGATAGCCACTCGTACTTCGTTTGCAGATTTATGCGGATTTTTTTTAGATTCCCGGACAATGAGAGTATCTTCTCTAGCAGTAGTAACGCGGCTTCTTTGCTTGCGTTGCACCTTTTCTGCAGTCGAATTTTTTTTAAAGTACTGAAGAGCATTACCCACCATGGTTTTAGAAACTTTTAAGGCAGCTGCGATTTGTCGACATGATCTTCCATCTTGGTGCATCTGAATAATGATTTTTCGGGTGCTGACGTCACAAGATTTATTTCTGCCCATTGTAAACTACCAAAAATACCTCTAATAATTACTTGTCATTATAAATGTATATAAAATCACCTTTTTTTATTTTATAAGACTATTAAAAATTATATTTTGTCGCTGTCCCTAATTTGTTGCACGAGCTGCTTTCAACAAAATTTCTAATGGCTTCGCTTCTAAGGAAAAAAAAAAAAAAAAAAAAAAAAAAAACAAATTGGCCATTTCAGCCCTTGAAAGGACTTTGACCGAGCTTCTTATAATCAATTGTGTTGTGTGTGTTATTAAATGTTTGCACACAATTGACTGAGAACTGGACCTACATGTTTTATGCCGACTCCGAACGGCTAAATGTTCTCAAGAAGCTTAACATGGCATTATTTACTCTCTGAGGTTTGCCATTGTCTGCAGAGAGGTGGTGACCGATCAGAAAAATTTTTTATTGAAAAAACTTTTTCGCCGCGGCTGGGGATCGAACCCGGGCTCCAAGCATGCTAAGCCACACACTTAACCTGCATGCCACGGTCGCTTCTAAGGAATAACGGTAAAAAAAGTGATGCATATGAGGTGTTTTAGAAAGTACCAGAGTTGCATTTTCTAAAAAGTATTGCTCCTACGAATTTTGTTGCGTTTTAAAAATTGTATGCATTGCTGTACAAATCCAAAGCTACTGTCCCTAATTAGTTGCACGTAGCTGTATATATGTAAGAGGCTGGGTCGATTTTTAAACCGATATTGCCTGGGCGATTTTCGGTTAGAGCATGAAAAGATATTAAACAAAAAACAAAAAAAAGGGGACTGGGGAATATATATTATTCCTTAGAAAAATATATAACAACAGAGATTATTAAGAGCTATATTTGTTTTGCTCTAACAACGATTAAGGAAAAGGCAGCTTGCTTCTATATAATGCAAAAAATTTTGAATACATATCATTGTTTCAATAAAATGTTGAATTAAAATGCTTGCTCCCGACATTTGACAGTTTCTTCGAGATTTTCTGTCTCTTCAAAATACAAAAATAAACTTAAACCTAAACTTAATCTAACAAACTAATATCACAATAAAAGATAATATAACAATTAACGCGAGTTAACCTCTATGGGTTCCAGGTACACATTTAAAATAAAATGCAGGTAGCAATGGGGCATCAGAGTCCAATTCAGTTATAATATTTTCATTTATTATTCCAATAGGAGATAAGTAGTTCGCTAATGAAGACCAATTAAGTAGATACTGAGATTCAAAGGTGTCCCTTGAGAGTTCATTGATATGAAAGGAAACTTTTTCGACAAATTTTTTTTGTTGGTTTAGGGCATAGCGGCATAGAGGGTTTACCATTGCCTTTACATAAATTAATTTATTATATCGCCTCAAAACGTTTCGTTCCAGGATTTCTAATTCATTGGCAACAGTAGGTGAAATCGTGAACCTTGTCGGGAATGCGTAAAGCAAGACTGAGCGAATACTGACTTTATAAATTAAAATTTTGGTATTCTGACTTAAATATTTATTATTAAAAAGACTTGAGAACATGCCAACTAATTTTTGGGCTTTTTTTAAATTTGACCTTGCATGTTTATTGAATTTAAACAGATTATTAAAAAGAATACCTAGATACTTAATGTCATTTTTGAAATAAATTTCAGAACCATTTAAAAAAAGTTTAAATTTTTTGCTCTCGGGAACTACAATTCTGCTACATTTGCCTGACGCATTCCTTAAACAGATTGCCTCAGATTTAGAGGTATTAATACGAATACCCCATTTTTTGTAGTGCTCGTTAATAATGTTTAAATGTCTTGAAACACAGCGAAGAGCAAGACTTGGAGAAACATGATGGGCATAGACTAGACAGTCATCCGCATATAATATACCCCTTGAGCCAGACAGTTCATGTGGGAAATCATAAAGAAAAATGTTGAAAAAATGTGGAGCTAAGACCGAACCCTGTGGAACGCCGCTCTTTACATGGCCAAATTCAGATATAGAGTTACAGAACTGAATGCAAAACTCCCGATTTGAAAAAAAAACTAAAAAACATTTTGATTAAGAAAGGATCAAAGCCAAGTTGAATTAATTTAAAAATAATACCATCTTGGTAAGATCTATCGAAAGCCCTCTAAATATCTAAAGAAACCGCAACAGTAAATTTTTTTTGTCGAATATTAAGCACAATATCACTGTCAAATTTTAATACTGCATGAACAGTAGAATGTTCCTTTTTAAACCCAAACTGATACGGCGAGATGTATTCGTCACCTAAATTTAGATTCATTTTAATTTTAACGATTCGTTCAAGAATTTTTCTTTAATTAGATAGCATTGAGATAGGTCTAAAATCATTTTTATCTATACTGTCAGGTTTCTTTTTGATAGGTATTATTTTTGCAATTTTCCAGTTATTTTTTTCCAGGAAAATAACCGTTATTTAAACAATTATTGAAAATAATTGTTAAAAAATCAATTGCTAGTTTAGACAGTTTTTTTATAATGAAATTAGAGATATTATCTAAGCCTGATGATTTTTTATTATTGATATTCTTCAGTATTCCAGCAAGAGATTCAGAGTCAATGAAGCGAAAATTGTCTTCATTTTGAAGGAGTTAAAACTATCACAAAAATTATAAATATTAGGGGGAAGTCTTGAGATATTATTCGTAATATGACTTTTAATTTCTGATATGTCAGAGCGATTTGGAGTGTTTTCGATATAAACTTGTTCAAAATGTTGTCGGAATACTTCTAATTTATCAATATCATCTTGAATTATAGAACCATTTATTGATAGTTCAGAGCAAGCTTCATTTTTTTTTATTCCCAATAACACTGAAAATTTGTTTATATGCTGAGGGGCCAGGCTTGATTTTTCTAATTTTTTTTCGAATTCTTTTGCTTGCTCAAGCTTAACTTAATCTTTAATCAAAATTTTGAGGAGATGCATTTGTTTTGATAAAAGGTTATATTCGTCATTGGTTCTATTTGAATGCCTATGAAAGATTTTTTTCAATTTTCTTTGCCAAGAATGTTTGATTTTGAAAAGTTTTCGAATGTTATCTGAAACAAAGAATTTTATATGTTTGAATTCAAATTTTTCTGAATTTGCTGAGATGGCAGACTCAACTACTGAATTGAAGTTTTCGATATAACTGTCAATTTCGCAATTATTCAAATTTTTATTAATAGGAGGAAAAATTAAAGAAAGTGGAACTTCTAAATCAGAAGTGAATTTTGTCCAATTTGTTTTGTTGAATGAAGTGATAAATCTAGGAGTTTTAATTAAAAAGTCGAAATCAGTTAAATTCAAACCAAGACGGATTGGAAAATGATCAGAGAATGTCGATAACTGCATATGCCCCAGCTCCTCATAAGCCCTCATAAATTCTATATACTTTTCTCGCAGTATATGATCTTTTTGTAATCTGTTTTCGATGTGCATGAAACGACTTAAGGCCGCGGCTCTTGAACTTCCTAAAAATTTTACATCAGATTGCATCGGAATCTTGACAATGAATCTGCCTTGATCGTTTCTTGAGAAAGTGCTCATAAAATATGGCTCAACAGTTTCTTCTTCTAACGTCCGTTTTTTATCGCTCTCGCCCACTTGATCTAATTGCCACAATCTCTGTAGCCACTTATCTAAACGACTGTTGTCAACACAGTCCGCTGATGACACAATCATATTTCCAGTTGATTCTATTTTACGCTAATGTGCCCCAAAAACAAGCACACCAAAACTACTGCTCAGATATATAGCTCCTTTTTCATCCTTTGCTATTACAGAATTAATTATTCTTGCACTTATACCTACACCAAGAAGCATATTCACTTCACTTGCTTTCCAATACTGAGGATCTGGCCACGGAACCTTAGATGGATTCGCTCTTTGCTCTATATGAATATCTTCTGCTGGTATGATTGGACGCCAATCACTTTCTTTTGGCAATACTAAAAATTCTGCAGTTATATAATTTTCCGAATCATGCCACGGAAAAATCTTTGCTACTAGCCGAAGCTTTATATTTACCGATGAGCCACCTACGGCTACGATACAACGGCGGTTCGGCAATACTGGTAGCCTGGTTTTACGCTGTAACTCTGCACTTATTAAATTTGGCTGAGCACCAGTATCTATTAACGCTCGAACAGGTCCAAATCTCTCACCTTGCACTTCAATATTTACCAAAGCTGTAGGAAGTAATAACATATTAAATTTATCTTCAAATAAAGAACAACGCTCTAGGCTCATTTTTATTAATATTTTATTTTTCACCTGTGCTTTAACAATGCTCTTGCTCCTTGACATGAGTTTATCTTTTTTATCCAAAACTTGCTCTTTTTTATTTAAAATTTTCAACTCTTCTTCTAGCACTTCTATTTCATCTTTTTCCCGCACTGTCTGCACTAAAACTTGCTCCTGCCCTTTTTGCTCTAGCCACCTTCGTTTTGCATAAGGAATCTGCTCCAGTCATTCCTTCTTGCCCTCGCTCTCTCTTGTCTTGCGCTTGACTCTGCGTGCGCTCGCGTGATTTGAAGTTAAATGCCGCATCGCTTGGTTTACTGCTACCTCTCTCTTGGGACATAAAACACTGTTGTGCTTAACGGAGCCTGGGCAGCGCTCACATGGTCCCGTGAAGCATTGAGAAACCCCATGACCTCGCTTAAAGCAATTTGGGCATAGGTTTCTGAGCTCAGCCCAGTCTTGCCGTGTCCGTAAAGACAAGCCTAAAAATTCTGGGCACCTGTATACCTGATGGCGATCTCCGCACACGTCACATATGAGAGGCTTCCGCTCTTGTACTGATCCCACGCTGTTATATGATCTAACGGTACTAGCTGCTTTATCACGCCCTCGCTCTTGCACAGTTCTTGGTGGTTCTACTGCTCTGACTGGTCTGCGACCACCCGTTTCTAGCGCTGCGGCTTGTTTTTCCAAGAATGCCAACATATCATCCGCCCTTGGTGTCTCGCTCTCGCGCTGCAGACGTATTGATTCGTGCGTCACGTTAGACATGCGCTGCAGCTCATTTGCACTTGGCACTACAATAAGCACCGGCAGTCGCTCAAGTTGTCGCAGATGCTCTCGGCAAACTTGGTACTTCCGATCGTACAGCTGGTTGAGCCTTTGCCAGGCCTCTTGGTAATTGTCATCAGTGAGCTGCCACTCGCCCAAAGTACGTGCAGCTCTATGCGTCAACGACTTGCGCAGATACGCAAACTTAAACGCAGGCGACACCAGCGATCGTGGAAGCCTTGCCACTTGGTGATGCTGCCGTCAAACTCGCCCCATGTATTTTTTAAATCGCTCTGCCGTGCTGGCATGTTCACTTGTAGTGAAATCGCACCTTGCTCTACAATTGGCTCTAGCTCTCTTATTTTTGTTTTAAATGCTGCCTTAGCAGCAAAGAATTGCTCCTCGGCTTCCACCATCACGCTCTCAAGCTCTTCAGTATTTGTACCTTCTGTACACAATAGCTCATCGTGCACACTGTTGAAGCGCTCCCACTGGCTGTCAAGCCACTGCGACCTGGCCTGCACATCTTCTAGCCCAAGCTCAGCAAAAGTGTCTGCCAGCCTCAAGTCGACAAGGCGCTTGATTGAGGTAGCCATCGACTTCAGCTTATTATTGCTCATCTTTAACAAAAATAAATCATATTAGTATCAATAAATTTATTTGCATTTAATTTTCGATAAAACAAGCTCTTGTGTGTTGCGTTCTGTGAAAATTCAAGTCGCTCTTTAGCTAAATTGCTCCATACCAATATGATCATTTCATTCGCTTTTATGTTTTACATATAAAACCTTGGCCCATTTTATATTATTTTAAAATTTTATGCTTTCCACGCTCATTCGTAATCATAGCTCATATATCTATTTGTTGATATTCATTGCCCATTTATTTGCTCTAACCTTAATTTTACTTGCTCTCATTTTTTATGCGTTTTCTTTGCTCATTTTTTAATCATAGCCCAATTATCGATTTATCGATAATCATTGCCCATTCACTTGCAATCGTAGTTTTCTAATCTAGTTTTCTAATCGTAGCTCTTTTTGTTTCTTACTCGCCCGTTTTCTTACTCGCTCTTTACGTTTTGTTTCGTCGCTCGTTTTCTTATCGTAGCTCTTTTTGTTTTTAGGTCGAATGCCGTAACGTTTATTCGCCTTCTTGCCCATTCCCTTGCACAAAATTTAACATGCAAACAATGGAAAAAAACGCACATTCCTTATTCATATGAAAGCAGCGACTTGTCTCTGCACTTATTTTGCACATACATACTCACACGTATGTAACACGTTTGTATGACAAACGATGCTCTGACGTCACAACTTTACAGTTGAAAACAAGCAGCGCACATTGCTACCAAACTTGAACGCTTTTTCAAACAGACGCACACACACTTATTTTTGTCGCACAGCACAATTTATATCACAAGCACATTAAAATTACCTTGATTTTAACTAATTTTGTAATTAATCTGCTGAAAATGATGTCTTTGGTTGTAATTTTAAATATTTTTCCGTCGCTAAATATACACTTGAACTCGCCGAATTCAGAATACTAAGTGACGCGCTGCGCAACAAGCTCAGAATTTCAACCCTTATTTCGGTTGTCGCTCAAATATCTCGCTCTCACTCGCACTTAGCTGCACCAGCCAGGCTGACTTGAAATGCTTTAACTCTCGCTCTTTATTTTATGTATGTGCACTTTATTATTTTTTCTTATTCTGGCTGTGCATTTGCTTTTTCTTTTCTCGCGTGGGAAAAGGTTAACACAAAAAAACCCACTTTTATTTAGCTCACATCTTAGATTACATTGCACATTCTTATAATTTACTACGCGCACAATATTGCCCTTGTTCAGAGCACGACCAAAGTCATACTGACTGAATATATACAAAAGCAACAGGAAAATGCCCAGGTTGCATTTTCTAGGCATTTCGTAGTAGCATCGGGTTCAGTACTTAATTGGCATCGAATCCGATACAGATATAAATACATTGCTTAAGGCGATAGGTGCGTGAACAGAGTACGGACGATCCAATACATAAAATCAGCGGGGCTTCAAACCGCAACTGATACAAAATATAAGTTATAAGAACCGGCCCGCGAATTAATGCCTACACGAAAGCACCAGAGGCGGTGTTTTTTTATTGTAGATATATAGAAACAAAAAAATAATAATTTCAAGCACTCAGGGTGCGATTGCCAATTTATTTTTTAAGATTAATAATAAGTTTTAATTTGCTCTTTTTTTGGTTTAATAAGATACTGAATATATATATTTCACGTGTATTTGTTATATGTATGTATAGTGCCAGTGAAGGTCTCTATAACGGTGTTCGCGATCGGTAAAGGTGTACCCAGTAAATGGTTGATTTAACGACAAAGACAAATAGGGTACCGCCTCCAAGAGCTCTTCTAGGTAGGTCTTTTCTTTAAAACAAAAAAAAAAACAAAAAAACACGGAATCCGTTTTCTGGCGGGCGATTTTTTTTAGACTTGAAAACCTCCAAAAAAATAAAAGAAGGTTCATTTGTATTGATAGCCGTTATCGTCCCTTGTGCCTATCTATATACACAATGTATTATTATGCATGTATATTTTTCTTGTTTCGTTAGACAAAATCATTTTTCATTTTTTTATTGTTTATTCAACAATTTACATATTTAAAAACCCAACTATATATATTGATTGATACATTAATTTATAATTTATCATTTTTCTTATAATTGTATAGTAATTTTTTTCAACATCAATTCAACTTCAATTTTTCTATTAGCTATTAAGTCTATTAAAACTTTAAGTATTATTAACACTTTGTCTGAAGAAATAATTAAAAATTAGGTTAATTAAGGTTAAATCAAGAATGTGAAATAGTTAATAGTTTTAAAATTTTTTTGTGAATTTATAATGAAAAGATAAGCTCTTTAATTTGGGGTCGAACAGCAGGTGCATGGTGCAATGAAAGGTGAGTGAGTGAGAGGGGTGTGGAGTGTTTATTTTTGGGGTTGTCTCCAAATTTAAAAACACTTAGACAACCATGGTTGAATTACCCCCAGTAATTCATTCTATATTTGGAATTCGGTTTTGTTTCGGTTCACTTTTGATTACTTTTGTTTTGATTTTATCTTGGTCCGATTTATTTTAACGTAGATTCTGTTTTTGATGTTTTTTCTTTAAATTTTTTTTATTCACATTTACTTCCGGCGGTAAACGGAAGTTATTGTGTGCCCCTCGATCTGACAATGACGGGTTGGAAAACCTCCCCTGAAACCGCAAAGCTAGTCGTGGCGATCATGTCAGATACGATGACTAGGTAGCATAACAATATGGCGCCCAAACAATAAACTAAACGTTGTATCCAACCATCTTGAGGTTCTAAAGTCAGATGGCTTAACTTGAGTAAAAGAACTCAAAGTGAATTGCATCTGCAAAAGAACAAGCAAGGTTGAAATTGAATGCCAGCAACTATAACTAACAGTCTTAACAGTCTTAATGACTTATCTAGTACATTTAAAATATTCATGAAACAAATAAATGCATAGTAGCTATATGGCACCGATTAAACAATGTTACAAGAACGAAATTTCAAAACATAAAATATGCTTAAAAAAAAGGGTAGAAAACATAATGATTGAATTCACACCCTCACTCAAAAGGTAGCTTATATGAGTTGCACCTTTAATAAACTGCATCCTGCTGAAGACCCCTAGCGTTCAAATTATAAATACAATCTTTGAAAGCTTAAAGTTAATCGGTTAGAACTCATAGTATTTGTTTTCTGTTTGTGAAATGAGTAAGACAGAAGAAGTAAGGAAACGAATTAACTTGAAAAGAAAGTATATAACGTATGACCGGAATCGTGCGTCTCCTCTTAAGAAGTCTGTCAGGTTTAATACCCCAATTAATTGCGCCTACAAAAGAATACCTTGAGAAACCAGCGATTGAAAGTCTAGGGTAAAATAATTTCAAAGTAGATTTCAGTATTTTCTCTTATCAAAAATCGAACCAAGACAGTGTCATCAAGTTTTTGTTTATATACATGGTATGTTTCAGTATGAGTGGTTTCTAAACTTCTGACTAATAGTACCATATCAATATACCATCGGAAATAACATCAAAAGTTAGGTTTCCGAAAATGAACAAACGAAGCAATATCGTATTTTGAGTAAATATAGCCAAAATTATTAAAAAAAATAATAGTATTTTGTAATTTTCGGAGAAGTTGAAAATAAGGGTTTCTGGTGATGATGGTTAAACGCAATTGATGAACCTGGATGGGGCAAATAGTCCACACCAGAGGCCAATTGCACAACATCGTCAACCATAGAATCATTATCAGCTTTTACCAGTTAGCATTGGGATGTGCAAAGCTTCAAATAGATTTATTTTGTTTTTATTTGAATTAGTTTGCACAGGATAAAGTTAAACAACACAAACCAAACATAAACGGAGAGGATTATGCAGATAAAAAAATGTCCTAATTCACCTTTGTACCCCTGATAGAACTGCACCCTGTATAAAAACAGCACACAAATCCTATAAATTAAATACTTTCGTTATAAACTTTTTTTTTGTTAGTCGTTTGCGTTAATAAATCCCAAGGGGTATTGTAGTCGTGAGTGGTCAGAGATTGTTTAAATGAACTCTGAAATTGTGCAGCGTAAACGAACTGCTTCTAAAAGACGGCAAATACGCTTTGACTTGAATCGTTCATCTCCCCAACTTAAGTCATTTAAAAGAAATACACCGAAAAAAAGAAGGAATATGTCAGAGAATCAAGCTACGAATAGGGCCGAAGAAAACCCGAGCGTCTTCCATGATTTTCGAAATCAATATGCACTGCCGACAACTCTAACCAAGCAGAAGTTAAGAGCTGGAGCCAACAGTCAGAGCAAGGTGCGGTACCGAAAAATATAGGAAACAAAGCATTCCCTCCTAATTTACCTATCCCTCCTCCTACAAAAAGCGATGATGGTGGGCCAGTTGCAAAAACGAATCCTGTTTTATCGATGGATTATATGGGCTCGAATGAGGATAAGCAAGTTAATGAGATGGTTGCGAAAGCGTGTGAAGACGCAAGAGCATCCATAGATAGATCTATACAGATCCAAATTCAGGAAGGCTTACGGGAGGGTCTTGAAAATATAACGGGTGAAATTAAAAATATAATTCAGCGCGAAGTAACTGAGTGTACGCAAACGCGTAATAATTTACCTGATCAAGGGGGTTGCGAAGAATCAGGCAGACAGAATTCCGTGCGAGTTCTGGGCATGAATAGCGTTGGGTGTCCACGTTCTGAAATAAGAGAAGGAAGATCAGATCCAAATTATACAAACAGATACAGATTGAACGTAACAAACAGAGATAAATTTCCAAGTCGGTTCGATGGACAGGCAACAACAACAACAACTTTTGAGCGTCTCTCAAGCGCAGCAGCAGCACCAAATCTACACGGCCACAGCCATTCCAATGCCAATTCGTTTACAGGAGCTATTAAAGTAGACAAATGGGGATTGATGTTCGATGGACGCAGCAGCAGTCTATCGGTAGAAAATTTTGTGTTCCATCTGGAGCATTTACAAGCTCAATATGGATGTACCTGGTCTAAAATAATGCGCGATTTTCACCTACTATTATCTGGAGAGGCAAAAGAGTGGTACTGGCTTTTCGTACAGACAAACAACATACCTGATTGGCCAACACTGCGGCACTCTATCATGCGCCAGTATCGAACCACACGTTCTAATTTCGAGACTATGAGGGATCTAGTCGAGCGAAAGCAGCAACCAGGCGAAACAGTCGATGCATTTTTCCAGGTAATATGGAAACTGAGATCCCGTTTGATGCAGCCGATGCCGGAGTATGAGGTGATTAAAATCATAAAGAGGAACCTCAAGGAGCACATAGGTCGAATTGTGTATCCGATGACCGTGCACTCTGTTGAACATCTCCGGGACGATTGCAACGAGGTAGAGCGAACGTTCCCTCGGCGAGATATGCGGGCAGCTCAACAACCTGTAGCCAGATATCCGAGAAATGTCAGCGAGGTAGCGATGGATTGGCAAAATGAATGTGACGGCGAAGATGGCCCGGCAATAGTCGAAGAAGTGACAGCGGCAAGGTCTCTGGGGACAAGTTCGCAGCAACAGCAAGCCGGTTCACGGGTGCTGATTGGCTGGAACTGTCGTCAGCAAGGCCACGCGTTCAACGACTGCATTGCACTAGAGCGAAAAATATTTTGGTACAAATGCGGAATGCCGAACTTCATCACTCCGAAATGCCCAATATGCGGAGTGGGAAACGAGAAGAGGAACGCGGCAACAGCGGGAGTGCCACGGTCCAGTCACAATCCCGTGTAGGCGAATCAAAAGTAAGTCCAGTCGTCGAAGCCGAACCGATCGAGGATAGAAACAAAGCGGGTGAGGCTGAAAGAGAAAAGAAAATAAGTATTTTAAAACGAGTATTGGGATTTAACAAAAATATCAAAACAACCAAATCCATAAAGCCTATCGAAGAACGTATCCAAGAATACTACGAGGCAAGGCAGCGAATTTTCAGCAACAGTCAGTTAGATGGGAAGCGAGAGATTTCTAAAAAAATCCAAAGAGCTCGCGGAAGTTTTGCAAAGCGAAAATTAATTCGCAAACAAGTAATAGAGGCAGTCTTTAAAGCAGATGTAAAGGACCCTCGAGCGTACGCTGATATCGAACTGGGCGGCAAAATAGTGTGTGGTCTATTGGATACGGGTACTTCGGTGAGCATACTTGGACGAGGTTGTCGAGAGTTGGTTGAGGAACCGGGAGTTGACGTCGATCAATATTTTTCAATTGTAAAGACCGCTGTAGGTCGCCAACACAATATATTAGGGTTAAGTTCAACTTCCTTTAAAATTTAAAAATAAGGAAATGGTGATTTTGTTTTACATATGTCCATATCTAGAACAAGAAGTCTACCTGGGAATTGATTTTTGGAGAGCTTTTGAGCAGTCGAACGATGATATAGGGGTAGACGAGCTGAAGCAATAAAGAACATGGGCTAGGACGTACGCATTTGGAGCAGCACGCCATCGAGCTAGTTGAAGGAACCGTGCCGGTCAAGGTTCGACACTATGCAATATCGCCAGCAGTGCAGGAGATAGTCTATGAGGAAATAGATAAGATGTTAGAATTAGGTGTCATTGAAGAGAGCCAAAGCGCATGGAGCAGTCGCACTACAATCGTGCGCAAACCGGAGAAAAACCGATTTTGCTTAGATGCTAGAAAGCTGAATGAAAGAACGGTGAAGGATGCCTATCCTTTGCAAAACATCGATGGGATCCTGAGCCGTATCGATGAAACTTATTTTATAAATAGCGTCGATTTAAAATTCGCCTTTTGGCAAATCGAACTACAACAGAAAAGCAAGGCTTATACTGCTTTTACGGTGCCAGGACGTCCACTGTATCAATTTTCAGTGATGCCGTTCGGCCTCTGCAATGCCGCGCAACGCCTTTGTCGCTTAATGGACAAAGTCATTCCGCAGAGACTAAAATCAAACGTGTTTACGTACCTCGATGATCTGCTGATCATAGCCGCCAATTTCGATACTCACCTGAGGATTCTCACTGAGGTCGCTAAATATCTGCAAGAAGCGAATCTAACGATTGGTTTGAAAAAATCCATGTTCTGCTTCAAGGAGCTCCGGTATTTAGGTTTTATTGTAGGTGGAGGCGCATTGAAAACAGACCCTGAGAAGGTGTCAGCGATTAAGCGTATCCCGATTCCAAAATCGACAAGAGAAGTCCGAAGTTTTTTAGGTACGGTGGGATGGTACCGGCGCTTCATCCAAAACTTTGCTGCTGTATCAGCGTCGCTTAGCGATACTCTGAAAAGGGGAGTAAAATTCACCATGACGCCAGCAGCGATTGAAGCGTTTAATCAATTGAAACAAGCTCTAACATCAGCCCCGGTATTGAAACATCCAGATTTCAGCAAGCGTTTCTGGATTCAGTGTGACGTCTCAGACATTGGTATAGGAGCTGTGCTGTACCAAGTAGACGAAAACAAACATGAAAACCCGATCGCTTTCTATTCGCAGAAATTAAACGGTCACCAGCGAAACTATAGCGTGACGGAAAAAGAGTGCTTAGCAGCAGTCCTTGCAGTAAAGAGATTCCGTCCCTACGTCGAAATGATGCCGTTCACAGTCGTCACAGACCACGCAAGTCTCAAATGGCTCATGTCACTGAAAGACTTAAGTGGCAGACTAGCTAGGTGGTCTCTTCAACTGCAAGCATTCGATTTCCAAATCGAACACAGGAAAGGCTCAGACAACGTGGTAGCCGACACTCTCTCCCGTGCGATAGAAGAAGTTGAGTTAAATGGCGACAAACTTTTGGATATCGAAACGCTAGCATTTTCATCGAAGGAGTACTTGGAACTGATTGAAAGCTTCAGTGAGAACGAAGAAAGGTTACCTGATATAAAGGTCGACAACGGCATGTTTTTTAAGCGGACAGGATTCAATCGTAACGACGACGAGTTGGAAGCAATTGAGTGGAAGTTATGGGTACCTGAGGTGCTAACATCAACATTGATTGCGAAGGCGCACGAGCCTCAAACGACATCGCATGGCGGAGTTGCAAAAACATTACATCGTTTACGTCAATTCTATTTCTGGCCTGGCATGACCAAGTAAGTTCGCAAGTACATAAACGAATGCGTCACTTGCAAAGAAAACAAATCCACAAATATCGAAATGCGACAAATATCGAAATGCGGAAGTAATCACTGAACGTCCATTTCAGAAAATCTATATTGATTTTTTAGGTAAATATCCGCGCTCCAAAAAGGGAAATACTTATATATTTATAATAGTGTACCATTTCTCAAAATTTACAATTTTAAAAGCTATGCGTGAAGCGACAGCTGTAAAGGTGGTCGACTTTCTAATTCACGAGGTCTTCTATAAGTTTGGAGTACCCGAGGTTATTCATAGTGATAATGGAATTCAGTTTACTTCAAAGGAATTTCAAAAGATGATCGGAAGATTTCATATCAATCACATGAAAACGGCAATTTATTCACCGCAGTCAAATGCAGCAGAGCGTGTAAACCAATCGGTACTGACAGCCATAAGAACCTATCTCGAAAATGATCATCGCGACTGGGACTTATATTTACCCGAAATTGAATGCGCGCTTAGAAGTTCTGTTCACGCAGCAACTGGAGTAACGCCATTCTGTGCACTATTCGGGTACAACATGTTCCTCAGTGGATCCGACTCTAAACTCGCTCGCAAACTGAAGTCCCTAAGTGATCCAGAAATCAGGATTCTAAACAAAGAGGATAAACTAACACTTTTACGAGAAAAAATTAAGAACAATATGCACTCAGCTTATGAGAAAAGTGCGCGTCGATACCACCAGCGAAAACGCGAAATACATTTCGTTCCTGGTCAGGAAGTATTCAAAAGAAACTTCGTACAAAGCAACTTTAAACGCAACATTAACGCAAAGTTTTGTAGAAAATTTGTAAAGTGTCGCGTTTGCGAACCAGTCGGAAACAATATGTACAAACTAGAAACTCTTGATGGAAAACCACTTCGTACTTTCCATGTGAAAGATATCAAGCAATAAAAAGCAAAACAATACGAGACAACTAAATAAACACAAACAGTCTATAACAAAAAAAAAAAAAAAAAATGAGCAAGACTTACCGATCTATCCTTTCATGCAGCGGAGCAAAGGTATCCCGTCCACGAGAGTTGCTAAACAAGAAGTGGCACTACTTTATTCCTAGTGGGAGCTTTAATTCAATCGTCAAACCAGTCACTCAATCCTCTGTAGTCCTTACTAGTATTTACTGAAAAAGGGAAAACGATAAACAAAGTACAAACAAATAAACAAGAGATAATATTATAAAAAAACAAAACTTCCCGGCAGATAATGAAGAGTCCCGAAAAGATCATGAAAACTGGACTAATATCAACTGCGGTTCCACGTGAAAAAGGCTGAAAATAAAATACGTATGATTACATGCAATAACCTTCAAAAGCAAACTATATTTTTGCCCGACTAGCAAGGGTTAAAAAAAAACACAAAATCTCAGGGTGTGGGCGGAAGCCTACGTTGAGCACAAAAAAAAAAACACAAATCCAAAATTGCGTTCAAAGCAAAGGTGAGACTGTCTTTGGTCAAAGTATCTCTTACCAAAACCAGAGTTTTGTTGCGTGTCTGTATTAGGCTGAGAAATAAAAAAAATTAACCTTCCGCAGTATCGAGAGAAAACAATTGCCTACTTATCTCTAGCTATCTCACGAGTTTTATATGCACTTCCTACTCTTCTGACACTATGCATATTCGGGTCAGTTGAATAAACTTAGGCTAGTACTTGTGAGTTGCTGTTTCATATTTATATAGCAATTTTTCACGCTTTTTTTGTTCTTTTTCGTTTGTTGCACAATTTGTTCGTTTTATTGTATTTCTTGTTTATGTTTTGATGTGCACCTCTAATAAGCACGCTTTTGAGTACTTTTTTTTATGAAAGCATTGACACTAGCTCAAAAAAGTATCTAAAAGCTCGAGCAAAAAGCGCGCACTATGAACAGCAACAGCAAGAAAAAGCTTCATATCGCTTGAAGGAGCTTAACAGCTTCGGCTTTCACTATGAACGCGGCCCTAAACTGTTTTCGGAGCAGTGATGGACAAGTGTGGCGATCGTTTTGTTTGCAAAAGCTGCAAATCAATTAAAGACACCAGGGTCCAGTTGGCTGGCCGCTAAACAGATTAGCCATTGACCATAGACAAACAGCCTCTCGCTGGGGTTACACAGAACAGCGCTGCGCCCTACCGCCGCCCACAAATGTCCAATCGCTGTTCCGTCGCAGACACTGTATCACTATTCGCCTATGTTCCAGACACGGATGAAACAGGATTACCAGTAGCTTTGGCCACACCAGTTTCTAGAGCGTGGTCCAATAAGTAAAAAAATGTCACCACGTGCCGCTAACGCACTCGGCCGGCAAAAGCTGCTACAGCAGCGAGCTGCTGAAAAATGTCCTGCATCGAGGCCAAGGCACAAATGTGGCATCTGCCGTAGAAGGTGATGATGAAGATAACCGTGGTCCGGTGATGAATATTGGTGGCTCTAGGAACTGGCGGTATGAACGAAAAATTGTGTCCACAGGCAAGTCATTGCGTGCCCACTCGATAAGAATATAATCTGTCATTATTGTATTTCGTAGCGTTGCCAACGTCTTGAGTAAAAGTCGGTAAAGCAGACAAAAATAAATGGCAGCACCGAACTATTTTAGACCAGTTTGAGGAAAATCCCACGTAAGGGATGTTATAATATCAGATAGGATTGGGGATGAGATAAGCTAGGAAAAATTGAATAGAACAAGATAGGTATATTGATAGGGGTGTTCGGAAAACAAATTGGGCAGGAAAGAAAATCATAGTAGAAAGAGTATCAGAGGCCATGAAAAACCTGCAGGAGGAAAGAGTGGCGAGGGAATAAGCGTTGGAGGGATAGGGACGATTAGTTAAAGGATGGAAAAGTCCAGTTCTTGCTAAGTTTAGCCGAGACTTCACTTAGAAAAGAAAACTTCGAGAATTTTAAAACGAATTAAGGCGTTGAGCAGAAAAGTTCAGTTTGTTTAAACCAAGTGCAGTGAAGTGAAAGTTATAAGTAAAAAAAAGAAAGAAAAAAAACAATCAAGTATAGAGAAGCAAATTCAACTAATAAAGTCGGTTAAATAGGAGAAATACGAAACACCATTTAAATAAATCCAGTCAAAATCAGGCTAAGGGTGAGCATTGTGTAGTTTTTGTAGTTTTTTTTAATATATAGGTAAAATTAAAAATTTTAAGGGACAAAGTGACCGGAAGGAAATAGAGGTAGAACATTTTAGTCAGCAAATCTACCACTGAAGGAAGCGAGTGGGAATAAAATTAATTGTAGGTGAATTTTCCATGAAAATTATAAAAATGGAAAAATCAAAAAAATGTTCTAATCTTGTTTCACAGTGTGGTTGACCGGAAACCATGGACCAAGAAAAACAGGAACGGACATTCCCTCTAAGATAAGTCGGTCACAAATTTTTCATCTTCTTATATATATATCGGTGATTCCATATCATTTCGACAAATTTTTAGCGAAATCTGACCTTAGTGCTTCCAATTTTTTTGAAACTTTGTAGGTTAGTAGTACTCATTAAAAAAAACATATTCTTTGTTTTTTATTATTGCGAAATGTTTTTTTTTGCAAAGTTATACACTGTCAAAAACACTCAAAATTATACAAAAATTTAATAGGTGCATGTATTTGAACAGCTCTATCTTCTAAACTGTAAGTCGTATAGTTATAAAACTAAGGTATAGTTTAAGTATCTTGAATGTATCTTCCTGGTGGTGTAAGTTTTTTATAGCACTCATTTGAAAAAAAGTTATTGTTTCTTATCCTGCAATTTACCATCATATTTTTCGTGGTCGGCACCACAACTTTTTCACCTTTTTAATATAATGTCACATTAAGGAATTTATTCTGAATGTGTACGCAAATTTTTAAGTTGGATCTCCAACGATTGCTATTTTTAACGATTTTTGTAAAAAATGCCTATTAAAGTTTTCCTATTTTTATATACCGAAAATTTTATTTTCATATAAAAAAAAAACATATTGTTCCTTACTTTGCAATTTACAACCAAAGAATCTTCTGAAAATATTTTTCATACATATGGGCATGTGCAGTAAGGTGGGTCAAAAAACTTTTTATTCTCAAATCCATTTATAATAGTGAATATATGCTGCAGTTTCAGCTCAATAACGGACCTGCAAAAAAAAAGTACGCAGTTATTATACTTTTCAGGACAACTATCCACCAAAACAATTTAAAAAGTTTTAAAAATAGTGATATCAGAAAAGTGTGCCTTTTGACATGGAATCACCGATATACATATATCTACTTACATATACCCAGTCGGCAATGGCAGCACTTCGAAGCGCTTCTAGCAGGCCTTCATATGGATTTCGAAGTGCTTCCACACTCATATCCAAGTATACTTTCTTTGTTATATGAAATGGGAAAATTTCGCAGGCCTTCCGCTCCGATAGCTCAAAAGAGCGCTACTAGCAGGCCTCCATATGGATTTCGAAGTGCTTCCACACTCATATCCAAGTATATTTTCTTTTTTATATGAAATGGGAAAATTTCGCAGGCCTTTCGCTCCGATAGCTCAAAAGAGGCCTGATAGAAGCATTTCTTAAGGATGGCTAAAAGAAGGGGTAAACAAAAAGTATTGAAAAAAATATTTTTTTATCTATGATTTTATCTTATCTCCTATGTTTTTTTATGTCAGATTAATTTCAACCTATAAACTTTGATACAGCAGTAAGAATTATGTCATATTTTTAAATTGATATATATTTTGACTTTAAACGAAAAAGTTGCCCTGAAGTATATGAAAAGTTAGTCTTTGAAGGGAAAAAAGTTTGTTGTGCTGCCTTTTGTGCAGAAAAAGAAGGCCTTCAAGAAGGGCTCATAAGAGCAGCGAGGAAAGGATGTGTTTGGTCTTCAAAAGTAGCAGTCAATGCAGGCCTTCGTTTGAAAAGCGCTGTCTTAATTGCCTTTTGGGTACATATACATATACATATACATACATATATATACACATTAAGGGTGTCCAAAAAAGTAAAGTTGTTCCGATTTTCGATGACCAGGCATTTTCTGTTTCCATTTCCCCTAAAAACTCAGCATGTGAAATTTGAATTCGATAACTTCAGATTTGATGGACCCGGCGTGACCTTGAAAACTAAAAAACACCCATTTATATGGAAATAAATTGGCTTTAACGCAAATTTTGTCTTATTACGACAATTTAAATTAGCTCTTGTTGAAATTTTATTATTTAGGACATTTCTAGATTAAATAACCATTCAAACAAGCAGAGCCAACCGTAAGGGGAGCTTTAGGGGTCGAACCCCCTCCCCATTAGAATAAAAAGAAAATGTTTGTTTATTTTTTTTTTATCTATTTAATGACAAAACCTGCCCCCTGCAAAAATCCTGCCATAATCTTAAATTGAAAATGCAAATTATAATTTGTAAGGCTTAAACATGTTTTTTTTATTAAATTAATTCTGATTTTTTATATGATGGATATTTCTTGCGATATGATTCAACAATTTGAAGTAAAAGTTGTTTTTCTTCTTCATTGTTAGTGAGAACTTTGTTATAGTCTTTCATAAATTTAACACCCCTTTCTGCAGTGTCATTTACAACTAAGAGGTCGTAGCAAAAGAGACGACCTTCTTCAAAATAATCGTTGTTTTCCCATTCCGATGGATGCAGAGATAAAAAATCTGCCGATAATCCAAATCGAGTGAAGAAGTATTTTGTTTTATGGGAAACAAAATCGCTTAAATTATGAGCCGACAAAATTTCTGGATTGTCAATATTTCTATTATTTTTCAATATTATAATGGGGCTTGTAGATTACAAACGTTCAACCATTTTTTCTTTTACTTCTATTGAAACTTTTGGGTCGTAGAATGCCAAAGCTATTGTCTCCTCCGACAAATACCATAAATGATTTTTAATTTTATTTAAAATTATTGCAGATGCATTGAAATCAATTTGGGCGTATTTCACCGCATCTTTTACAAAATTTAAATCTTGGTTTGGAGCTGCAATCGAATTCGTGCTGCCAAACCAGGCTTGAATGTAGATTCGCACCAAAAAAATACAAATATCGCGTATTCCATTAAGTTCTCTGGTACTAATTAAAAATTGGTCGCGAAAAATGAATATTTTTAAACAAAAAATGCCTTTTGCCATCCAGCGTGCGTGACTTGTTGGACCAGGAGTACGAAAGCTACCAACATTTTCTCCAAGGAATGCTAATGCCAGTTCTAAAAACTCCTTGTAGTCTTCGCGTATTTGAGTTTTACCTAACTCACTTAAGCAATAGTTTTTAATGACACCACAATCAATATCGCTTAATTTTGCGTCTTCAAGACCACATTTGAATGATTTATGGTCAATATTGGCCCACGCCTTCGAAAATCGCTCGAAGATGGGAACATCAGGAGCAGATGTTGATGACATTTTTAATTCGAAAACGCTTCGTAGAACAATCTCATACATATGGTGACGGCATGCAAATTTAAGAAGCTTTCGCTCCAATTGTTGCTGTAAAATAACACATGCTCCACTTTTTTCACCAGTGTTGCTAGAAGTGGTATCGAAACCCATTGCAGAGATCCGATCTGAGATGTTCCATTTGACCAACATATCGTAAACTACTTTAGCTATATTTTCTCCACTGGAAGATGGTACTTTCGGAGCACCAAGGAATTTTGATGAGCCACTATAGCTTACGAGGATAGCAATTCTCTCAACTTTGTTGTTCCCAATGAGGTCGGGTAACATCTTACCATCCCAGTGCACGACCATAGACTGACTAGTACTTATCTGATGTAAGAAAAAATAATTGTTATACACTTCGAATTAGTATCATATGAAACAAAATTACGTTTTCAATAAAATTTGCGCGAATATTTTGCGATTCCTTTTGGCGATTTTCTTGCCGAAGCCTGTGGACCGTGGAGCGACTTATAACGAGATCATTGTTATTGTGGCATAATGCATCTGCTGCTGCTGTTAAAATATGAACGGCTGCTCCGTCAGATACTTAAGCGTTATCGAGTGAAGATAATAGACGTGGTGTTATCCAATTGATACGGCGTCGTTTTGAGTTGAGCATTTCGACATCATGCGTTAAGTCGATCATATTGTCAGGGCTTTCTAAGAAATCATGTTCAATTTCATCGTCAAGATCGCTTAACGGACTAACATCTAAAATAAATTATATTAAATCATAGTGCTTTATAAAAGATGTTATGCAATTATGATTTTACCAAAAAAGACTAGTCTTGAAATATTTAATTTGTAAAATAAACGGCAGGCTTACTTTGCACACTTAACCCTGCGCTATCTTCGACCTTTTTACTGTACTCGACCGTCTTTGTTGGACGAAATGTCTTTGGCTATTTGTTACCCCTTTAAAAGTATCCAACCGCTTTAACCGGGGATTAAAAAGTCACCCTACCGGGATTTAGTGAAACTATTCAACAAAATATTCCTGAAGATTTTGTTCAAAAATATTTAATAACAACAGCGACTCGCTAGCAATAGTAGTACATTGAAAAACGAGCATTTTGGGACTAAAACTTTAACTTTATCTGTCGAGACCAAATAGATATTAAGAAGAAATATTTAAAGAATTAACTCTTCATTTATATGACTTTCAAAAAATTTACCCAGATTTGGCTGCGTTCCAAAAGTAACATTATTTCGTAATCTAAACATTTGGTATAATTGCAAGCAACAAGAAACAAATAGTAAGCAACCGACCCTTTTTTCTTTACAAAAACTAAGGTTTTGACTGTAAAACATTATCTACCAATATAAAAATTTGCATATTGCAATAAAATTTGCATTTTTAAGAAAACAAATTTTTTTTTACTTGCTTTAAAAAAGTTCAAATAAACTACACCGTCGTCGTCGTTGGACGATTTCGTCCATGGCCCAACTTATATAGCACCTTTCATAGCACCTTTTATAGCGTTTCATAAATGTGAACGATATCTTCCAACGGAGACGCCGCAGGGTTAACTATGTATTTTTTCAGTGTTATATTCATTAACAAAATAATTTTCTTCTCACGTGGCATTACAATTAAGGCTTAATCGTTAAGGCTTAAAATAATTTTCAAAAGATCATACATATAGCACACATTTCTTTGCACAACAGAAAAAGCAAATGGGCTATTCGCGTACTTGAAAATTTAAGGAAGTAGATGTAATAACGGCACAAGGTGAGATGTCTTAAATCTAATAAAAGTTATTAACTTACCACATTCATCCGAAACCCTTTGTCTTTTCTGTCGTGTTTTCTCCTGTTCCTTGCGCTCAAGGGATCTCTTCTCTCTCCCAGCCGTAACCATATCTACACCAGCCAGGCAGCCTGGACGTCCTTTTTGTCTCTGCTGGATCAAAAACTGTTTGTCCTCTTCAATTTTCATTTGCTGAAGTGCATTTGCATTTGAAATATCAAACAAATCTTCTAATTGAGCGACAAATTTTATTTCGGATTGTTTGACAAATCCCGTTCGCTTAGAATAAACTGTTTTTTGAATATTTTTCCACTCTTCATAAAGCTTTATTAAAAGATTGACGCATTTATAAATATTACGCGTGGGAATACGTGCTCGTTGCCAAAAAATAAGTGTCGCATCAACTGCTAATTTCGCACTTTCTTTTGCCTGCATTTTAGCAAAGTGCATGTTATAAAAAAAAACTTGGAGTACTTGTTTCCGTGAAGGTAACTTAGCACCGGTAATTTGGTGGGAAACATTTCCAATCAATTCAATTGATCTCATCGAAGCATTAGTAAGACGAGTTGTCTTTGCTTGGGACGATGTTGTTGGCAAATCACACATTTTAATTAACTATTTTCAACACACAAAAACTAAACAACTTAAAGCACCCGTTATCGCAATTGAACTATTATATTTCTTTCTTTTCTCATAATTTTCAAAATTACTTACTTTGGCTTACTTTGGTAAAAATTTTAAATTAAGTTTGTAACAAGTAGAATTTAAAAAATGTAAGCTAACAATCTTTTGCGGTGTGCAGTTTGTGAGGTGTTACATGACATGATACTTATATGAGATTTGATTTTTTATTGATAACCTTACTGAAATAGCGTGTTTGTAGCTTCTTAGCCGTCTAGTTTCCAAGGCTGCCTTTAGACATTCTCAATGCATTTCATGCGTATTTGCTTTTTCTTTTGAATTTTGCTTCTTTTCTTTATTCTTTTAACTCCATTTATTAATCCCAAATTTTAATTTGATAGTATTTGCATGTACGTAGCGATGCAAACATCAGCTTAAACAGTTAGTTCAATTTAGAAGTTTGTGAAGTTCAGTCCGAATACTTATTTTCCTTCGGAACTACAGGGTTAGAGGGAGTTGGTGCTCCAATTGTATTGATAAAAAAATAACGTATGTTATATTTTAAACTTTTTTAATGTTTTTATGTTTTTTGTTGTGGTGGGAGGCTTTTGACCCCTAATGCCCCTTTTTGGACGGCTCTGCTTGTTTGTGTGGTTACTCAACCTTAAAATGTCCTACATAATAAAATTATAACAGGAGTCTGTTTATATTTTTGTAATAAATGGAAATATGCATTAAAGTCAATATATTCCCATATAAATGGGTGTTTTTTAGTTTTCAAGGCCACGCCGGGTCCATCAAATCTCAAGTTATCGAATTCAAATTTCACATGCTGAGTTGTTAGGGGAAATGGAAACAGAAAATGCCTGGTAATCGAAAATCGGAACAAATTTTTTTTTGCCCATACACATACTTTAAAAAAGCGCGAAGCTCTGAAGCGGCTGTAAAACTAAGTCAAATAGAGCTAAAACCGCGGATAGCGGAAATTAAATTAAAAAAACCAGGCGTCCCCGAACTAATACCCATCGGGTGCCGGTTTATATAAAGAACTAGTTACATCTAACGGAAGCCAACCAAGGCAGACATCTCAGATTTGATGCAGTCAAATTTTTTTTTTAATCATTAAATTATGTAAAGTTTATATGTCTGTTTTTTTTATTAATTGGTTTTAATATTTTTATGATTTTAATTTAACTATCAATTTCTAAGTGATATGTGGTAATCTTTGTTCTAAGAAAATTCAATATTTTTTTTTCTCGTATCTTAAAGTACTAGTGTAAAGCAACAAAGCATAACTGCATGTCCATTCGGTCTGAGCCAACATTTTAAGGCCATTTTCGTTTCTTGTATCGTTAAATTGTCTCTTTTGTATTAAATTCCCCTAAGCGAGCTCCTTTAGGCAGGAAAAGTGAAGAGAAGTGTTTTAGTGTGAAAATTCTTTATGTAATTTTTTTTGGCTGGAATTTTGATCAAATGAATCGAACATGATTTTGTTCTTTGTTGTTTCAAATACGTTTTTAAATTAATTCGAAGTTTTGTTGGTTATAGTTAAAAGTATTTAGCTGCTAAGTCATCCAAATTGAAATCAAAATTTAATAACATTACATTTTTTTTATTCGTTTTGTTTTAACATTTTTAATTTACGATCCATAATTTAACAGTATTATTCTATATGTTTTTTTTTGTGTACCACATTCCTTTTAATTTCTCAATTTTAATTCAATTTATAATTTAATAGCTTGTTTGGAATTCTTTATATTTTGCAATTAAGTGTACAACTTAGCATTTAGTAATTTCATGAATTTAATTTTTTTTATACAGTTTCAACTTAGTATTAAGATCTTCTGAATTTTGTTCTTAGTTTGTAATTATTACTTTTTATCATCATTTTTAATTTAGCATGAATAATTTTCGTTTATAAAAATTTAAATAATAGTGCACAGTTCCATGTTTATACGCACCTACAATTAAGAGAGAAAAAAATGATTTTAGTTATAGGAATAAAAATATGAAAAAAAAATGTAAATAGTATGGGTTACTAAAATTATTTGTGGTGGGGGATTAAATGCAGGGGCGTTCTTAAGGGGGGATCAGCAGGTGAAATGGACCATTAAGAGCAATTTTGATTGCGGTCTTCGAATGGGATTCTCCACAAAAACCAAGACGGGTGAGAATCATGGATGGGAGGGAGCATAAAAGGGGGCCGACACCTCCTCCATCTCTTCAGTGTTTATGTTTGGTAAGTGTGCAGGGGCTAGATGACGAGTTTCTAGTTTTTGGTTTGGTTCGACGTTTGATTTGATTTAATTTTTTTTTGTTTAAATTTTTGATGTGATTTAATTTTGCTTTTGTTTAAATTTCGTGTTGATTAATTTTGCGTTGTTTTGTTTCAATCTTCTTTATTTCCGGTTAATGTTCTTTTAATTTAAATTCACTATTATTAAAGGCTTGCTTCGATAAAATTTTGTTTTAGTTTACTTTTAACTTTCATTATTTCCATTTAATTTTTTTATTCGTTTAATTTTGGTTTTGTTTAAATTCTGCCGTATTAAATCTTGTTTTGCTTTACTCTACTATGCTCTATTTCCGGTTGATTTGAATTAAATTTATTTTGCAAATTAGTTCCGTTTGATTTTTTTTATTAAATCTAGCTATTCTAAATTAAGTTTTTTTCATCGGTTAATTTTGCTTTATTTCGATTTTTTTTTTGCTTTAATATGCTTTCATTTAGATATGAGTTTTTTTTGTTTACTTCCGGTGCAAAAATCGAACGTACGACGTTGAGAAGAAGTGTCCTGCGAGCTTGCTTTGGTCCTCGTGTGTTTGGCAACATTCTTGCTAGCGCCAGGCATGAAGTGGCTGCATTTCTATGGGCATACTCTAGATGCTGTTTGAAACAGAGTCGAGAGTCTATCAGCATGCCGAGGTACTTAATAAATGGTTTTGAGTGTACCTCCGTCCCACGCACGTTTATAACTGCGATTTCGGACTTTTTACGGCTACTTATAAGCACCGCCTCCGTCCTATGTTCCGCTAAACCAAGCCCAGCTGACTTAAGCCAGTCGTAGATAGTGCTTATAGCAACACTACTTAGGGCCTCTACTTCTTCTAGGTGCTTAGCTGTTACAACAACCGCTAAATCATCCACGAATCCGACGATCTTGACACCTGTAGGTGCCTCGAGCTTTAGAACACCATCATACATGACGTTCCACAGAAGGGGCCCTAGAACTGACCCCTGTGGAACGCCACCACTGGCATTGCACGTCATTGCGCCGCTTTCGGTTGAATATTGCAGCACTCTCTCATGGAAATAAATCGCAATAACTTTCGTGAGGTAGTTTGGTACTCTAAACTCCCTAAGAGCTTTCAAAATATTGCTCCAGTTAGCGGAGTTGAACGCATTGCGTACATCAAGCGTTGCTATAAGGCAATATTATTTTGCACCATTCTTCCATCGAGTGCCTGCGAAAGCTTCCTGCGCAGTTGTGGTGACAAGGTTTATGGCATCTGTCGTTGAGTGCAGTTTCCGAAACCCAAACTGGCGATTGGATAGCCCTCCCGCTATTTGAATTGCGTCTTCAATTCGGTTGCACAACAGTCGCTCAAAGATTTTCCCTAATGTATCAAGCAGACAAATTGGTCTGTAGCTTGAGGGATCTTCCGTGGAGGCACTGCCTTTTGGTATGGGCACTAGTCTATGGGCCTTCCACTGAGCTGGACATATGCCCTCCCTTAGGCGGGCGTTGAAGAGCTCGACAAATGCTTGAGGTTGCTCTAAGACGGCGAGTTTTAACGCACGGTTAGGAATACCATCTGGCCCTGGTGCCTTTTCGTTCTTCACGGATTTGGAAATTGTCACTACCTCGTCAGTGCTTACCATTATTATTTGATTCAGATCGTCTTCGTCTGCATCGTAGGGCAAAATTGTTGGTTGTGGCCGGAAGAGAGTCCTTACTACGTTACCAAGCAGGTGTGGCTCCGTAGGAGTGTGCTGTGCAGCTAGGTTAATAAACCGCTGTTGTTATACTATGTGTGTCGAGATATAACACGCGGAAATAAGCCAATTCGTGGTGCCAACGGTGTCAAATATCGAGGTGACCAAATGAAGAATGTATATGTATGTTTGTTTATTTAAGTAAGTTTGTTTATTTAATCGTGTATATTTGAATCTTAAACTAAAAACTCTGTTATAAATAAGAGTAAAATTAATAAAGAAAGATGAGTGTTAATTAAACAATAAAGAAGTGCAGTTTCATTAAAACTTTCAGGTACCATCGGTTCAGGAAAGCATTATTTGGTGAGTATACATATAACGATGTAACACGCAATATAACGACGTTACACAACAGAGTTGTGTGGGTTCGACGGAGAACGCCACAAAACATTATGGCGCAGGTGGTAGTCCTTTTTAAAAAAGGGTAGTCCCTTTTAAAAAAGGATAGTGATTCGAACTCGGTTACCCGTGTTCAAATAAATAAATAATAATAACTTACCGAAAATTCTGCGATTCCGTAGCCAATTCCTTGTAGTTGACCGGACCCTCCAGAATATAATTAAAAAGGTGTAAAACCAGTAAAACATAAAAATTTGTAGATTAGATTGCAGAATACGATTCCCAGAGAAATTATGTTATAGGGCGAGAATTGTTGTAGAACACAAAGAAAAATTCTAAAGACAACGAAAAGATAATGAAAATAGCTTAATAATAAAAAAAAAACAAAATTGAAAATGAACATATGCGAGATAGCGAAAATAGTATCGGAGCTTGTGCCTCTATTTTCAGGAGCAGACTCTAGTGAGCTACACGAGGAAGTGTATTAGTTTATACTTGGAACAGAATTAGCTTTCCAAGGGGTAGGAGAAACGAATTTAGAAAAATTTATTAAATGTGTGAAACTAAGACTTTATGGATATGCTTTCAAAATTGTAAGACCAGATAATTTAATAATCTAAATGAATTATTTATACTTATAAAGAAAACGTATTTGGAACGAAAAGAATTAGATGTAGTATGGCAGGAAAAACAGAAGACATTACAAAAACCTGGTGAAGAAATGAAGAACAAGGCCAATTGCATTCGCGAGTAGGGCATTAAATAGCTGAGAGAAACGCTATTCGACAATAGAAAAATAACACTGAACAACAAAACTGAAGTTTTTAAAAATCCCAAGAGGTTTCACAACGGTTTCCTAAGGTTTTAGGTTCGCTGAATCCGAATATGAAGTCAGAATTTTCGGGTCACCCTAGGTTTTTGAGCTACAGGGGAGGTAGAACCCTAACCCCCTACTATTAATGAAATCAATATGACCCACCCCATTCCTTTTTCAAGAGGAACATTTTTTGCCTTGGAACCCATCCCCTCCGACCCTTCCGTATGGGGGCTCCCATACAAATTTGATGATTCTCATATATTTTTTATATGAACTGTTTTAGTTAAACAAAAACCTCGACAAATTTTCTGTTTGCCTATTTATAATAATGTAGAATTCTAAGCATTAAATTAAAGAAATACCAAAAATAAATAGTACAGAATAATTAAATATATTAAAAATAAAAATAAAATTTATTTCAAGGAAATTTTTTGTATTCAAATAAATGAATATTAATAAAATTGTTTTTTTTTAAATATAATTTTCATATAAAATACACACAAAAATCATAAAATTTGTATGGAAGCCCCTTACGGAGGGGTCGGAGGGGATGGGTTCAAGGCAAAAAATGTTCCTCTTGAAAAAGTAATGGGGGTCGGTTATCCCTCACTTTGGTACTATTTACATATGTAAATATCCCAATTTTAAATTTGCCATAACTCCTTTCTGTTTTATTCGATTTGAATATGGCTTGGACTCTGTGGCTATTTTTTGGTTTTCTTTCTGAAAATTTAAAAGTTGTTTTTAATTTTAGAATTTTTTGATACTTTTTGAAAATTTTTCATTTCTATAACGTAGTTTGGTACATATTTACATATGTAAATATTTTGTATTTGAAAGGCTTTTCTGGTGTTTTAACGCATTTTTTGTATTATTTATAGAAAAAAATTATAAGGAAAAACTCTTCACATATTTATTATATATACATATTTCATATTTGATAGCTTTTATTGGAAAAATGTTAATGAACAGAATTGCTTACCGGGACACCGATGCACCAATCAATATTTTAAATTTACGGTTTTTATTTGTCATTATTACTGTGTTAATCAATACATTATTAATTATTATTCCTATTATTATTCTTTTTTTTTATAAAATTTACACTACGATGTTTCACAACTGATCAATAAAAACTCTTTTCTTACTATAGCACTAAAACTCTTTACAACTAAGTGAAACACACGCTACATTTTAATTTCGGGAGAAAAATAAAGGAGCGCAGAAATGAAACCATGAAAAAATAGTTGTCAACGCAGTGTGCTTTTCAAATGCATAAAATATGCAAAGTTCAAAAACCCCCTTATAGAATATATGAAAAAAAGGATGATCATGTTTTGATATTTAAGCTGGAAGTGCTAATTTAATGAAAAAAATTTCATTTTTTGTTGAAATTTGTTTTGTTTATTCATTGGCACTATAAATTTGTTTTTAATTTGATTTTCATAATTATATTTTGGTTATTTCGTAAAGGGCTGGATCATCAAGTGCGCATAATATGTAAAACGCTATATCTTAAGAAGTAATTCATGGATTTCAATGGTTGGTAATTTTTTGAATAGGGTACAGAATAACCTTTCTTTTGATATCCATAATGCTAGATTTAGTTGGAAAATTAAAAAAAAAACCCGACTTTTCCAGGCCCATTTTCCCAACATGCGAACCCTATAACTTCTAAACCACTTGAGAGCGGCGTGAAATTTTTCCGGAATTGGACTTAGAAGGTGTCAATACATATATTCCGCCTAAAAAATAATGTAAATTTGTAGTTTCTGTTTATCTTTAAGAATGCCAAAAAAATATTTACAAATGTAAATAGTGCCAGATTACGTAGTAAAAGATTGGTGCCAAAGTGAGGGTTATATTGATTTCATTAACAGTATTGGGTTAGGGTTCTGCCTCCCCTGTACCTCGGAAACCTAGGGTGACCCGAAAATTCTGACTTCAGAATCGGATTCAGCAAACCCAAAACCTTAAGAAACCGTTGAGAAACCCCTAGGGATTTCTTGAGTGTTGTACCGTGTAATTTTTAGCAATTGTCTGGGCAACCGATGTGAAACTTTTTCTTACCTACAAGTCACTCGACGAACAACACCTTTTACAATCTGATTTAAACAGACTAGTGGATTGGTGTTACTTCAACCTATTAAACCTTAACTTAAAAAAATGCAAATCAATGACCTTCTCACGTAGAACTGCTCATAGTACAAATTACACTATAAATAACATCCACTTAGAAATTGTTCATAGTTTTGTTGATCTTGGTGTTATTATGGATCAAAAACTTCGCTTCAATCTCCACGCAAATTTGGCTGTAAATAAGGCTAGATGTGTTCTTGGTTTCATTAGAAGATGGGCGAAAGAATTCAATGATGCCTTCACTACTAAATTACTGTATATATCTCTCGTAAGAGCTATTCTTGAATATGCTACCGTAGTATGGAACCCTCAATATAACGTCCACATTGATGCAATAGAATCGGTTCAAAAACAGTTTTTACTTTTTGCTTTACGTCATCATCGTTGGAACCCAGATATTATTCTTCCTTCGTATGAAACCCGCCTTAAGCAAATTTTACTTCCTTCCCTGAGAAGCAGAAGAAAAATTCTAAAGACAACGAAAAGATAATGAAAATAGCTTAATGATAAAAAAAAAACAAAATTGAAAATGAACATATGCGAGATAGCGAAAATAGTATCGGAGCTTGTGCCTCTATTTTCAGGAGCAGACTCTACTGAGCTACACGAGGAAGTGTATTAGTTTATACTTGGAACAGAATTAGCTTTCCAAGGAGAGGAGAAACGAATTTAGAAAAATTTATTAAATGTGTGAAACTAAGACTTTATGGATATGCTTTCAAAATTGTAAGACCAGATGATTTAATAATCTAAATGAATTATTTATACTTATAAAGAAAACGTATTTGGAACGAAAAGAATTAGATGTAGTATGGCAGGAAAAACAGAAGACATTACAAAATCCTGGTGAAGAAATGAAGAACAAGGCCAATTGCATTCGCGAGTAGGGCATTAAATAGCGCAGAGAAACGCTATTCGACAATAGAAAAAGAATTTTTAGCAATTGTCTGGGCAACCGATGTAAAACTTTTTCTTACCTATAAGTCACTCGACGAACAACACCTTTTACAATCTGATTTAAACAGACTAGTGGACTGGTGTAACTTCAACCTATTAAACCTTAACTTAAAAAAATGTAAATCAATGACCTTCTCACGTAGAACTGCTCACAGCACAAATTACACTATAAATAACATCCATTTAGAAATTGTTCATAGTTTTGTTGATCTTGGTGTTATTATAGATCCAAAACTTCGCTTCAATCTCCACATAAATTTGGCTGTAAATAAGGCTAGAGGTGTTCTTGGTTTCATTAAAAGATGGGCGAAAGAATTCAATGATGCCTTCACAACTAAATTACTATATATATCTCTCGTAAGACCTATTCTTGAATATGCTTCCGTAGTATGGAACCCTCAATATCACGTCCACATTGATGCAATAGAATCGGTTCAAAAACAGTTTTTACTTCTTGCTTTACGTCATCGTTGGAACCCAGATATTATTCTTCCTTCGTATGAAACCCGCCTTAAACAAATTTTACTGCCTTCACTGAGAAGCAGAAGGATGGTGCTTAATGTCACCTTCCTATATAAATTACTTTGTGGTGAAATTGACTCCCAATATATTCTCTCATCTCTTAACTTTAACATCCCAAGAAGAGGATCTAGACATTTTGTGCTTTTTAAGTTGAGCCAGTGCACTTCAAACTTTGCCCTTCATGACCCTTTACGATGTATGTGTAGTGATTTCAACAATAGCTACAACTTAATTAATTTTTGTGATTCGGTGTATGCCTTGAAACAGAAAATGATTTTATATTTAAATAATTGATACATTTTAGAATTTTGTTTCAAACATTAACTCGGTTAATAATATTGTTATATTCTGTTAAAATGTTGGCTGAAGTTATTCCATATATTCGAGACCGTTTCAGTTGTTTTCCTTTATAATATTGCGTTTGATGAAGTAAACACCATCGAATATGATATGTATGCTTTAACTTGTTTGTTTTTAATCAAAAAAAAATTTTTAATTTTTCTTATTCATTTTGACTTATTAGTTACTTAGTTTGGTGCGCAAGAGTTTATCTCTTTTCCATGCAAGTTTATGCCTGCGTTGGCCCAAATACATATCCAATTAATAACATTAGCACGGTGTTCCAAAATTACATAGTGACCCGTATATATATACACATATATGTTTGTACATATTTACACGTATATATCTCCGTTATAATTGGAATTGGTTTGGTGTTTAAGAGTTTACTCTCTTTTCCACGTAGGATCTTGGGTTGGATAGTTGCCGCAAACTTACTAATATTCATATTATTTATAGTTACTTTGGTCTCTTTGTTTTAGAGTTTTACGTAAAGTTTACTACTTATTTGATGTTTTTTACTTTTTTAAATTCAAATATTCTTAATAAATTCGTGTTTTTGTATAAAATTTTTAAGTTCCGCTGAAAAGCCAGTTATATGCTTAGTGGAAATTCATACTTCGCCAACTGGGTGTGTTTTTTAGTACGTAGGTGCATTCTATCTTTCCGGTTAATCCGGACTGTTGTAGAATGTAAGTCGTGCATGCGTATAGTACGGGCTATACGTATTTATGAGATTTCTCACTCCTTTGGCGAATCCAAAAAAAAAAAAAAAAAAAAAAAAAAAAAAGACAGCTGAAAGCGCTGACTCCACGTATGACACTCCATTGTATTTTTAGCATTGCATGTCATTGGAAAAAAGCTCTTTAATTTTGCTGACTTTGAATTGCTTTAAAAGGCATCTCTTTGAATGCTTTGTGTCAGCAGTTTGTTATTCTTCTTTTTCATTGTGCTTACCACAAAATGAGAGTTGAAGAGGGATAGAAAAACTGAGAAAGAGAAACTGAGCGAGAGAGATTTGTTAATCGTCCAAAATAAGGGAACGTGAAACCATCGAAACTGCTCCAAAAGACCTCCATTTGAAAGCTTTGGGTCAGCAGTTCGTTTTTATGTTTGATACATCTGCGGTAAATGTATAATGTACACTAGAGTGGGTCGGCCTCCATACAAAAAAAAAAAGTTTGAAAAAACCACCCCCTATTTTAAAGTTGACTTCGTGAGGATTCCGAAAACAAAAAATTTTTTTTTTTTGGACCACCGGAAAAACAGCCAAAATGGTCTTTTTTGCATAACTTAAGCATTACATGTCAGATTTTAAAAAAATTATGTGTCGTTGAAAAGGGCTTTACGAGCACTACAATGTGTTTTTAGGACATTTTTATTTTTGAGGTCATATTCACCTAGTAAGCCCCATTAGCCCGATTTATCCCCCTTAAATTTCTTTTTTTTCCCCATATAATTAAACTCCTTCAAATTTATTTTATTTGTGTTCAAAAAATTATTTATTAAGTTTAAAAACAAAGAAGTTATAATAGTTGAAATATATGATATAATCCTTTTTTTTTATAAAAAATTTACTTTTACTTTAGTCAACGAACAAGCACATAATAACAATAAAATTGTAAAAGAAACTTTATGAATAATTTTTTGAACACAAATTACATAAATTTGAAGGAGTTTAATCTTATGAGAAAAAAAAAAAAATTTCCAGGGGGGTAAATCGGGCTAATGGGGCTTACTAGTTGAATATGACCTCAAAAATAAAAATGTTCTAAGAAGACATTGTAGTGCTTGTAAATCCCTTTTCAACGACATATAATTTTTTAAGATCTGACATGTAATGCTTAAGTTATGCAAAAAATACCATTTTGGCTGTTTTTCCGGTGGTCCAAAAAAAAAATTTTTTTTGTTTTCGGAATCCTCTCGAGGTCAACTTTAAAATAGGGGGTGGTTTTTTCTAACTTTTTTTTTCGACCCACTCTAATGTACACTTACATGTACATTGTACATATTTAGGGTGCTCACAGTTCTGTATTATCTGCTCTGTTAACTTTGCCGTCTATTAACTTTAGAACATTTTAGCACGTGTTAACTTTGATTGTTTTTGTTTTACGTACAAACTTGAGATACCACTTGTTGCTAAAGTTATCTCACTTCTGCTCATGTCTTTCTTTTGTGTTAATGTGGTATCACTAGTCAGCTGATTTAATTTTGTTGCAAAAAAATGGAAGAAGAATGGATCGTCGAAGAAGTAAGTACATTTTTCCATAATTCTTCGTTTCCGTTCATTCGAGGCATGTTTTTGAACAAATTTCAAATTTTTTAAAACTAGTTTTGCAATTTAGCTCCAAAACACAAAAAGAGGTGCTCACAGTTCGATTGAAATATCTTTCTAAAGTTGCCAGGTGTTAACTTTAGAAGCAAACTGTGAATTCCCTAATTGTTAAAAATAATAAAGACAGCAATGATTTCCAATCTTAAAACAATTCAATTTTTATTATCATGCTTATGAAATAATAATTATTCAATAATTAAAAATAATGAAGTTTAATATATAAAAATAAAGTTAAAAATTATATAAAAATTTCATTGTTGTTACTTCTCTTCGTTTACATCCTCAATCTTGGTTCTAAACGTTTTTCTGTGAAATCGGTTTTTATATGTCCGGATTCCTGGAAAAACCATTTCATTAGTTTGATTTGTGGTGTTGTTATTTAACACTATTTAACACAGATTTTTTTTCAACTAGACGTTTCATATGCCTTTTGCTAACACCACAATTTTTTTTCCATTTTTATTATTAATATTTTCACTCACTTTTTATATATGCACTTATTATAAATCACAAAACTTTATGAACACGTGACTTCATGCGCACTTATAGCAAACCTTTGTTCGTTGTTTTTTTTTTGCTTGTTTCTCCTGTCTCCGTTGCTGAGCACTTTTCATGTTCGGCTCGCTTTTACAGCACCAAAAATAAGTGCTGACATGCCGGCCCGTTGGGTATCTGCGTTATATTTGGAATTGGTTTGGTGTTTAAGAGTTTAATCTCTTTTCCACGTAGGATCTTGGGTTGGATAGTGGCCGCAAGCTAACTAATATTCATATTATTTATAGTTACTTTGGTCTCTTTGTTTTAGAGTTTTATGTAAACTTTACTAATTATTTGATGTTGTTTACTTTTTTAAATTCAAATATTCTTAATAAATTCGTGTTTTTGTATAAAATTTTTAAGTTCCGCTGAAAAGTCAGTTAATGTGCTTGGTGGAAATTCATACTTCGCCAACTGGGTGTGTTTTTTAGAACGTAGGTGCATTCTGTCTGTTCCGGTTGATCCGGATAGATTTCAGAATGTAAGTCGTGCATGCATATAGTACGGGCTATACGTATTTATGAGATTTCTCACTCCTTTGGCGAATCCAAAAAAAAAAAAAAAACAAAACTTAAGGGCTTACCTGTTAGGAAGGCCTTCTAAGATAAATACAGATCATCAACCATTGAGGGCAAAAGCAAATCTGAAAGACCAAACATCGCGTTAAGCACGATTCCGGCACAAACTCTCAGAATACGAGTATGAAATTATATATAAACCGGGTAAACGCAATTTAAATATGGAGCGCTTAGTAGGACACCCCAACAGGAACAGGATATAGTAATATTTCAAACAAGGCCAAAGGCTAAAGAACAAGAAAGGGAAATTGAAACGGAAGAAACTGCAGAGAAATCTTGTCAACAATATGATGGGTTGATCTACCACTAGGTGGGCACCAAGGAGCTTTAAAAACCTATTTCAGAATAAGGCAAGAATATAAATGGAAAGGGATGCAAAAGCAAATCAAGGAATATATTAAGAAATGTAAAAAATGCCAGGTAAATAAAAGTTCTAAGTTAACGAAAATGCCCATGGTGTCAACAGATACACCGACGCGTCCATTTGATAAAGTTTACATGGACATAGTTGGTATCCAGAGACTGTATCAGGAAATAAATACATACTTACCTTTCAAGATGATTTTTCGAAATACATGGCATGTGTCGCAATACCAGATGATGAAGCTAGTACAGTATCAAAAGCGTTCTTTGACGAAATTATAACTCGTCACAATACTCCAAAAGTTCTGATTACCGATAACGGTTCAAATTTTGTATTGAAATTATTTTTGGATGTGTGTAAAATGTTAGGAATTAAGAAATTACATATAATTACATACCACCCACAAGCTAATGGCTCATTGGAAAGAAGCCATCTTCCATATGCAGAATACTTACGAAGTTTTGCTAAGGAGGACGCGTCACATTGGGACCAGTGTTTAACATCTGCCATGCATGTGCACAATAACACACCGCATATGAGCACCAAATAAACTCCGTTCAAAACTTTATATGGGTTCAATTCAGAAATGCCAACTAATCTCAAACGTAAATGTAGTCCGGTGTATAACACCGAAGATCCTTCAAAAATCCTTAAATACCAAATCCAAAGAACTCACGAACTAGTGAAACAGAACCAGGAGCGAGCAAAAGAATTATCAAAAATGCAGTATGATACCTCTTTAAATCCTGTAGAATTTAAAATTGGTAACAATTCAATTTCAGTTCAATATCAATTTCAGTTGATCTTGTCTCTTTGTCGGTGTCGGTGTTGATATTTTGAGTGGATGTTTAATATTGTGTATTTTTGACCAAATCGTGAATGTTAAGTATTAAAAAATTAAATAAATTAATGTTATAACTTGTTTGTTACTTTTTTACCTGTGTTATTTCGTGTTATTATGTTTAAATTTATAGATTTGATATATTATAATATCATTCTTCAAACGAACCAGCTTTGCATGTTTGTTTAGTTTATTTTCTTTCATTCCTCTTTGTGCGGTGTTTGTTTACTTTAGCTCAGTGAACGTTCTTATTGTCAACAAAATGTTTTTCAGTACAGTCACTGCATTAACCCTACAAGCACATTTTGCATTTTAATAACATAATAAAAAATATAAAAAATTTACTTTTTTTTCCATTTATTGTTTCAATGGATTATTTCTCTGCTGAAAATATCGCTGCTTGTTCTCTAAGCAAGCTATGCAGAAGCCAAAATATCCTGAATCGTATGTTCAGTTGTTCTGGCCCATCCGAGCAAATGTTCCATGCTTCTTGCGCTGGAATCTCAAAATCGTGCCTTAAAGATTTAATATCTGTACGTTCAGGTCTGCTCTGGTACTGTGCTTCGTGCAGGGCACTTTCCCAAGATGAACTGTATGCTAAAATTAAGCATTTTGGGGCAAGTCTTAACTCGTTAAACAACAATTTTAGAAAAATTGTTGCTTTTTTTAAGCGAAGTTAATGCAGCACCGAGTACCAGCGTCTATGATGAGAATTCTGTGTCAGAAAATGTCTCCAGTTCTTTCTCTCGAACTGCTTCTTCCGGAACACAAACAATAGATCCATCAGACAAAGACCTTAAAATTTCAAAAATTAAGAGGAAAAATAAAAAAACTGAGCCCAATAATCAGACAAATTTAAGGGCAGCGTTTTGCGTTTGTAAGAAAATAGGTAAAAAGCCATCCCACGCCTCCTTTATTTTAACAGTTGCAGCTGAAGAGTTTGCAAATGTTCTTAACTCTAATTTGTGGGGCGATAATATTCTTGTATCTGAGTTCAAGCCCAAAAATAAGTCTGGAAGGTCAAATAATATCGTCCGTCAGACTCAAAAAAACTAAATAGGCTATCTAGTTTACTATCAAAATGTAAGGGGATTGAGATCTAAGACGCGTGACATATTTTTGTCAACCCAGAATTTCTCAGAAGATATTATCGCGTTAACTGAAACGTGGCTCAACGAAAGCATTACTGACTTGGAATTGTTTGACAATAGTTTTCAAGTTTTTAGAAAGGACAGATACGCTGACAGTACTTCCGCTGTTGGTGGTGGTGTCCTCTTAGTTGTAAGGAACTTCTTCATCAGTTCCTTTATTGATATTCCCTGCTCTTCTAATATTGAACTAATATACGTTAAGGTTATACATTGTAATTCCAATGTATATGTTATTAATGCGTATGTTCCTCCAAAGAGCAGTACGGAGATCTATACAAGCCTTGCTGATTGCATAGAATTTAAAATAAGTATACTTGACGTTAATGACGACATTTTATTGTTGGGCGATTTTAATCTGCCTGACTTAAAATGGCATTCTTCTGACGATGATACATATTTTTGTGCATCTAATTTGAAGACTCGTCAAGAACATTTATTTGTTGATAATATATGTTCCGACCTACAACAAGTAAGTTGTATTAACAATAGTCTTAATTGACTTCTTGACCTGGTCTTTACTACAGACAGTAATGTCATTGTTAAAAGGGCCGTCCATACTCTAACGACTGTTGATGAATACCATCCACCATTGAGCATTTGGTACAAATAAGAGAAAATATAGTAAATTCGAGTTCAATAGAAAAGGTTTATGAACTCAACTTTAAAAAAGCTGACTTTTTTTAAGTTGAATTATTTACTTCAAGAATAATTTTATTCTGACTCTTTCAATCCTGATGAAGAGTATTTTGAATATATGAATTCAGGACCCAAAGTTTCATTGGAACCTATATCCTTTACCTTTATCGTGTATGATCGGGTAAAAATTCACTGCGGAGAAGTCATAACAACTCGTCAGCATGGTTTTGTTAATGGCAGATCCACTGTGTCTAATCTTCTCGATTTTACAACATTTTGCCTTAATACAATTGCATCTGGTAACCAGGTTGACTGTATTAACACTGACTTTAGTAAAGTATTTGATAAATTACCACACAGTTTCATTCTATTTAAACTTAAATCAATGAGATTTCCTCAATATTTTGTAAGCTGGATTCAATCGTATTTGACTGAACGATCTTATCAAATACGATTCCGAGGGGTTTTGTCGTCTGCATTTGTTGCGGAATCAGGTGTTCCTCAAGGTAGTCACCTTGGTCCACTTCTGTTTATTTTAGCCATTCATGATGTTACCCACATAATTAAACATTCTCATTTGTTAATTTATGTAGATGATATGCAAATATACAGAACAATAAATGCTAAAGATAATTCAGACCTACTCCAAGCCGATCTGAAATGCTTTGAAGTTAAGTGTTCTAAAAATAATATGTTTCTAAATCCAGATAAATGCCTAACTATGACCTCTTCGCGAAAAAGGAATAATTTAATATTTGATTTTAATATAAAAGATACTGCTTTAAGTCATGTGGATGCCGTCAAAGACCTTTTTATATGCATGGATCCAAAGTTATCGTTCAACAATCATATTGATTACATTTGTAAAAAAGCATCTTCAATGCTTGGATTTATAAAACGCTGGGCCAAAGAATTTAATAGCATGATTAGAACCACAACGTTGTATTATGCAATAGTGCGCCCTCACTTGGAGTACGCAAGTCAAGTTTGGTCCCCAAGTTATAGTGTGCATGTTGAACGTATAGAGAGAATCCAAAAACGTTTTGTTCGGTTTGCTCTTAGGGGCTTAGGTGGGATCGATTTTTTGAACCTTCCTCCTTACGAGGATCGTTTAAAACTTTTAAAAATGCAATCTTTAAGTGAATGAAGGAAGTTTGCGGATATCGTCTATTTACACCAACTCATAACCGGTATATTCGATTGTCCGGAACTACTTCCTCTCATAAACTTTAACTCTAACCGTAGATGTAGTAGAAATGCTTACAACTAAATTTTTCTACCATTTAGTAGAACAAATTTTTTGGCTACTGCTCCCTTAAACCGCATGAGTTCCTCTATAAACAAATGTACATTTTTTTATGTTAGTTTGTCAAAAGGTCAACTCAAAAGTAGATTGAAAGCTGTTGTATAATTAGATCTGTATTTGTGTATGCATGGTTAGTTGATATGTCCCGTTGTTGTCCCTGAGCCCAATCCACTCTGTGGTGGGTAAATTTTTCCCACATTAATCTGTTTTGAGACACTGGAACTCATATCATTGAAATATTTCAAAGAGATCTGGAGTGTGGCTTCAGATAGATTAATGCTGAGAATGTGCGAAAAAGCTGTAGTAGCTGAACTCTATTGTTATTGTAAAAAACAAAGTACTGATGAAAAATCAGGCTATAAAAAATAAATTCTCACCAATATGGACAGGCCCATATGAGGTCATAGCAATAAAAAGTCCGGTCACCACTGAGATTTTAATAAAAGGAAAAACTAAGAAAATACATAATAATTTTTCTGAAGTTGTTTCACAGTAATTAAATTATGTTACAAAAGTCAAAATTAAATTATATTTAAATTAAAATTAAAAAATTCGAATGAAACACATTAAGTTTCATTAAATATAGATATTGAAATTTTTTTTTAAGATGAAGGGAGCCGCAAAATCTGAGACAGACGTTTGGTTAACTGGGAACCGCGGGGTTGTTTGATCCTCAAATTTTTGATCCTCCCCTGCGGGACGCTCCCTGCGGGAACATTTCATGATCCGTCAAAATCGATATGCACTACAGATAGCTCAAGCCAATCTCTGAGTTTTGGCCAACGGTCAGAGCAAGGTGCGGTCCCGAAAAAAGTAGGAAATTAAGAATTCCCTCAAAAGTTTTCAGTACCACCTCCGGTAAATAGCGATAGCAGAAGGTCGATTGCAAAGCCAAACTTTTTGGGTTCATCGCTGGTAGGTATATGCGAAAATGAGGAAAAACATATAAATTATATGGTAACCAAAGCATGCGAAGGCGCGAGGCGTCTATAGATAAGTCTATACAAATTAAAATTCAGGGAGTCTAACGGGAGTGCATTAAAAGTATAATAAGAGAGTTGAGAACAATGATTCAGCACGAAGCAATTGAGAAAACATGAAATCAATTACCTGGTAATGGGGGTAGAGAAGAAGTAGGCAAGCATATTTCTGCGCGAGGTCCGGGTAGGAATAACGTTGGGTATTCGCGACCTGAATGTAGAGGAAAAAAATCAGCTCAAAATAATATAGGTAGTTACATAACCAACCATGCAAATAGGGACAATTCAACTGAGCGATTGCATCCAACTGCATCCAACTGAGACTCCCAGACGCATCCAATTTTCAAGAAAATCCCAAAGGCCACTCCTAAAGCAGTAAGCGAATTCAGAAGCGGCTCTCGTAAAACGCCACCAAAGAAGACTCGATAACAGCAGCTGGCTGTCGAGGAGGACACACCTAAGTCCAGAAATTTCATCGGTGAAGCGCGAGGTCGAGACTTGGACCAAGGTCGTTAGCAAGGCGAAAAAACGCAAAACACGTAAAAAAACCGCCCCAGCAGCTAGCCAGACCTGATGCCATCTTTGTAGCGAAAGCAGGTGAGCTCTCATACAGTGACATCATCAAGAAGATGAAAGAAGAAAAGGCACTCGAAGGGTTCGGTGAAAACGTCTCGAGAGTTAGACGCACTGAAAAAGGTAAAGTGCTTATTCAGCTTATTCAGATGATGTGCGAAATGCCATCCAGAAGTATCTAGGTAAGCCTATAGTGATGAACGTGAAGTCACTACGTAAAGCCTATGCTAGCACACAAACGGCGGTTGTAAGCCTATCACTGACACTGGCAAGAAAGATGACCGAAACTGGAAAACTTAAAGTTGGTTGGGTCATATGTAGGGTTCGAGAAAAAGAAACTCAAACCATGTGTTTCAAGTGCCTCGACTTTGGTCATAGCGCAAAAAGCTGCAATAACACTGACCGAAGTAAGTGCTGCATGAAGTGCGGTAAAGAGGGCCACAAGGCGAAAGAGTGTAGTGCGGAGGCAAGCTGCTTTTTATGCTTGGCCAAGAAAAGGAAATTCCACCACCTAGCCATGACAAGGTTTAAGTTGCTATCCAGCGACTCAAAAACAACAAAGTTGCATGTGCTGTTGGCCTGGTTGCTGAATTGTTTACAACCGACGGCGGCGAATTGATAAGGTGCATGCATCAACTCATCAGCAGAATATGGCTAGCGGAAAGCATGCCCAACGATTGGAATCTCAGTGTGCTCTGTCCTATACTTAAGAAAAGAGACCCGACAATCCGCACCAACTACCGAGGCATCAATCTTATTTCCATGGCATACAAGGTTCTTTCGAGCGTATTGTGTGAAAGATTGAAGCCGCATACCGAAACACTGATTGGACGTTATCAGTGTGGCTTTCGTCCTGGCAAGTCCACCATAGCCAGATTTTTACACTACGCCAAATCCTGGAAAAAAGCCACGAAAACCAAATCGACACCCATCATCTCTTTGTTGATTACAAAGCTGCGTTCGATAGCCCGATTCGGGATTGCCTGTACGCAACAATGTCTGAGTTCGGTATACCTGCAAAGTTGATAAGGCTCTGAAAGATGACGTTGAGCAATACATGCAGCTCCGTCAAGGTAGGAAATGACCTCTCCGAAACCTTTAATACCGAACGAGGTTTCAGACAAGGCGACCCGCTATCATGTGATCTCTTCAATTTCATCATGGAGGAGATCCTACGAAAGGCAGGTGTACATCGAAATGGTACCATTTTCTCCAAAGGTGTGCAGCTCCTTGCGTATGCTGATGATATCGATATTATCGGCAGAACCAAGAGATGTAACTGCTGCTTTCGCCGCTTTCGAAAAGGAATCAGCCAAAGTGGGTTTGATGGTGAACGAGGGCAAAACAAAGTATATGCTGTCTGCAAATAGGGAAGTGCGGCGTCTAGGCTCCCATGTTACAGCAGGCAAATATAACTTTGAAGTTGTCAAGGAGTTTACATACCTTGGCACCGTCGTAAACAGCAACAACAATGTCAGCCTGGAGATAAAGCGAAGAATAACAATTGCTAATAGGTGCTACTACGGGCAAAGTAAGCAATTAGGCTCCAGAGCCCTCTCTCGATCGACAAAAATAGCACTCTACAAGACGCTCATCATACCTGTGCTTCTCTATGGCGCTGAGGCATGGGTGGTATCACAAATAGCTGCAGCCGCTCTTAGGGAGTTCGAGAGGAAAGTTCTTCGCAAAATCTTTGGTCCTGTTCGAGTTGGCGACGACTATCGCATTCGAATGAACCACGAACTGTACGAGCTCTACGACGACATTGACATAGTCCAGCGTATAACAATTCAGCGACTACGTTGGCTGGGTCATGTCTTTCGTATGGATGAAGAAGCTCCAGCGAAAAAAGTGTTTGAGGCGAAAGCCGAGGGTTGACGACGAAGAGGAAGACCATGCCTCCGATGGATTGACCAGGCCGAGGAAGCCCTTACCGCGCTTCGTGAAAGAGATTGGAGACGGCACGCACGAAGCAGAGACGCCTAGCGAGAGCTGATGAATTCGGCCGTTACCCAACAACGGATTGTCATGGCCACCTAAGAAAGTAAATAGCCTCTTTTTAGCGGACCCTCTCTTGAGCGGACGCGGACAGTATATTTTCGTCTAATTAGGCGAAAAACCTCTTTTAGGCGGACGCATACCTCTCTCAAGTAACTGACAAGATGTCTGTAAACATACAGAATGATATTGGGGATTTCCCTCACAAAGCGCATCGTTTGTTTTATTTTTCATTTGCCTTGTCATCGCTTCATTGAGCTATAGAACGTCACAGTTAATAGACATATGAGATGGCGAACAGAAAAACATTGAGTTTGAAAGAAAAAATTGAAATTGTAAACACATATGAAAAAGAAGAACTTTCTGTGCGTGCGTTAGCCAAAAGTTTAGTACAAACAAAAAAAATGCATAATTAAAATGCATAAAAAAAGCAATCAATCGATGTACAATTTCATAAATAGATTTAACATAAGAAAAACGCAGGCTGCGCTCATCATTCGAAACAAAGAGAATATGCGGTCACAATGGTTATCTGGTGACAACATTAACAAAAAGAGGGGCTTTATGAAAGCAGGTGGCAGCAAAATTGATTCCCTGTGTTTTGAGTGGTTTTGTTAGGTAAGAAGCCACAATACTCCTTTATCCGGCCCAATTATTCCAGCCAAGACAAAAGAAATTGCTTTAAAACTGGGAATCAATGATTTCACCGCATCAAATGGTTGGCTTGAAAAGTGGCGCAATAGGCACAACATCAATTTTCGCTGTATATCCGGAGAAGCTGCTGCTGTAAAGTCGTTGGATGTTAATCAGTTTTAAGAAAACTTCCGACAATGCTAGTCGGTTACGGCCCGTAAGATATTTATAATGCTGATGAGACTGGGTTGTTCTTCAGAGCTCTACCAAATAAAACTTTAGCATTGAAATATGATAAGTGCCACGGTGGAAAACTATCAAAAGAACGACTGACAGTCCTATTGTGTGTGAATATGGTGGAAGATAATGAAAAACCTCTTGTCATTGGAAAAGCTGCTCGCCCCAGAGCGTTTGCCTCCATAGATATTAAAAAATTGCAAATAGATTGGCATTCAAATAAAAAAGCATGGATGACACGCAAGATAATGACGCAGTGGCAAACGGAATTCGACAATAAAATAGGAAAACAGCTGAGAAAAACTTTCTTGATAATGTAACATCACTTCCTCATGAAATGCAGTTAAAAGACATCAAGTTAGTTTTCCTTCCCGCCAACACGACCCCAGTTTTTCAGCCGTTAGATCAAGGTGTAATTCAATGCTTTAAAATTCATTATCGGAGCTTACTTGCCAAACATATTTTGGCAAGTATTGAGACTTCTTCACTGAGTCAATTAATGCTTTGAAGGCCATTTACTTTATTGACCCTAGAACCCATACGGGGTGCGTAGGAACCCCATTTCAAATGAAAAGTGCCTGTTTTAATATAAGATGCAGAGTTTGAGCTTGATATCGAATGTGGCAACGGAACAGCGGAGCTAATTGACGACGATACTGATACGGAAATCAATAATGAAGAACATCGTGAAGTGTACATGAACGAAACTGCATTGATTGCTGTTGCAAATTTAAAGCAGTTTGTTAAAGATGACTTCATTGCTTTTGAGCTTCTGAAAAATTACAAAACCCATATGCAAAATCGTTTTTTTAAAGAAAAACAAAAAAACGTACGTCAATCGACGATTTCTGAAGTCCTGAATTACACATGTAAAATGTTGATGCTTGTCAATACTATTTTTCATGAAATGAATTGAATTTTTTTTATTTTAAACACACATGCGTTAAAAGAATAACGCATAAACATTTATTTGTTAAATGCAATAAATGTTTTTTGCATTGAAAAAAATCGCCTTTAACATTTGCTCATTAATCTATAACAAAATTTCAAGATATAAAACTCAGCCTCTCTATTAAGCGGACACCTCTATTGGGCGGACAAAAATGGGCTGACGGTGAATGTCCGCCCACGAGAGGTTTCACTGTATTATTATTTTATTTTTTCACTTTTGCTTTTTACTTTCACTGATTCGCTTTTCACAGCCACAATGAAAATAGTCAAGCAATTTCAAACACTGGCTATTGAAATTAGTTTTACCTCTGACAAACAGTTGAAAATTGCGTCCGTCTAATATTTATTTCAAACGAGAGTTTTATAGAGTTTTGATAATTTTCACATAAAATCGACGAAAAAAGTATTTAAAAAAATGTCTTTTATTGCGAGTGACTTAAATAATACCAAATTACCAACGGAGTATGATGTTATTAATTTTTTATTGTATCTGCGGCATAACAGTGATAAAAGTCGAAAGTTGGATGTTTTTAAACAAGAAGCTGTGAGAAATGTAATCGTTTTGTAGCAAAACGCCACACAGTGGGAAAGTTTGTATGAAGAGGCGGAAAAAATCAATAACTTTGAGCCCCGTAAAGGTATTTCAACAAAATTTTGTAAGCATGCTTAAGTGCTATGTACCCAATGTCTTACCAAAAATTAGGATTTTCCGCCTACTGCTTCATGCATTAAAACTTATGTTTTTATTTTGAAATTTCAATATATAAGGAAGTAAGTGTTTTATTTAAGTATTTGATACAAGTTTTTACGCGAATTGTAGTTATTTATCACAATACTCACAGAATATAGAGATTTTGTCAACAAATTCATTGGTTTTTTAAATGTTTTGTTTTGGCTTCAATGAATTAAAAACCAAAATTTAAATGCAAAACAGGAACAGTAAAAATTGTACAATAGTGAATAGCAATAGTACGAACAACAAACATAATTTACCATCCTATACTCGCGCATTGGTCTCTCATACCGTTAAATCAATAAAAAAAATTTGTTTTTACCAAATAATGTTAAAGGTATAATATTATTTATAATACCTGGGCGACCGAGCTCCGCTCAGATTCCTACGAATGTTCTAATGTTTTACGGTTTTTAATGTATCGAAAATGCCAACTTCATCTGAGAAACAGCATATAAGATAATAGTGGTATTCAATGAACGCCGTATTGGTGATGTAAACAGCGTATGTTCGGTAAGTTTACGGAAACGTAATTTGCAATAACAAAATTGTAAGGGATTAAACATACGCAGTTTACACTACAAAAACGTGGCGTAAATAGAACGTATAGTTCGTATAATGCAACTGTGGCATTTGCAACTTGTTTTTGGCACTTCAAAAGAATATTTTAAACTTTGTGCTAACTAAAATATGATAAACTTCTGGTATATGTAAAAAAGTGCGATAGTTTTAATTAATTTTGAGATTTCAAATTTTTTTTACTGCTATTAAATTAGTTTTTATTCATGGTGGGTTCGTAGAAGCACACAGCGTAAACTAATAATTATACGCTTCAGTATATATACGTCGTTCATTGAATACCATTAATATATTTTAATAAACTTGAAATGCATTTTTATTTTATGATAATTTCGTTTTTCAACTAAACGAAATTTGTTTTGGTTTTTTTATCCCTAGACAAATCTATACTATTATATAAAATTGAAGCGGAAAATTAAGTGCGCCATAGACTCCAAAACTACTGGACCGATTTTTATGAAAAAAATTTTAAAATATCATATTTGTGCTACAGAATGCCATAAGCGGGGTTTATTAAGGAAAATTTAACAATAAATATATTTAATTAAGTTGTTAAGTTTTTTAGGAAATTACCACCGATGCTAAGCATTGCTTGGTCGTTTGCTTTTCACGCGTCTGTGTTACGAGAGCTTAAACTACATGTTGCTATCAACCCTTCTCTTTAATATTTTTTGATCTCGCTCTCCACACTCATTCGAAGAGTAACCAAAAGCAGTTGCCGCTCTTTGACGTGATGGGAATACAAGTTAAATAAAGCTTCCTGTGCTGTTGTTGCTGTAGAATGATGAGCTGCAAGCCAATGTGTGCATATTTGTTTCGGCGCATGCAATTTCTGTACACATGTTTTTACTGTAGTTTTCCAATTTTTTAATTTACACTTGAGAAAGAAAGATATTTTAATATTTCAAAATGTGGCATTCACAAGTGTGATAGCATATTTTGTATACATTAAAGATAAATTAAAAGTTTGAAAAGTGAAGTGTTCGTATTTCCCTTAAACTACAAATAAATGCCTCGACCTAAAACAAGTTTGAAAAGTTTAACAGAAAATGCAAGAGCGATGCTCCGCGCTAGGAGAGCAAAAGCAGCAACTCAAAGAGAAAATTGTTGGTAAATTATGCATGCAGTTATTTGCTAACACGACTGCGATTGGAGTGAAGCAGTGGCGTAGCTAGGGTTGCTGGCACCCGGGCCGGAAACTAAATTATGCACCCTTTAAGAAGGTTATACTTAACCTCATAAAAGCAATGCTTAAAAAGTACTACGAAATTAATATAATTTTTTTAAATAATAGTTTACTGTTATGATTATTTTGCTGAAGTGCAAATGAGTAAATATGTATATTTTAATTCATTGTATTATTTATAAAAGTCGGTAACAATATACAAAATTAATCTCATCGATATTAATATATTTGATATCATTTGAAAGATAATTTAGTAACTTATACAAAACTGAAAAATTTTCCGCAATTAAGGAATTTTTCAAAAATGTTTTGTTTACGCAAAATTTTGACTTGCAATAGTGAGTAAATCCCCAAAGATCTATTTTTAATAATTTAAATTAATTGAGGAAAAAATAGGACCGGTAAGTAAGACGTTAACAAATTTTCCCTCAGTGACCCTGAATAACTATCAATTTAAATATTTTTTCGAAATCAATCCACGTCTTCTATATAAAAGTTAAGTAAAAATTAGAACAAAATATGAAAATTAATTTATAAACTTTTTTTTCTAATTTTTATAAATTTCTTTAAAGTGCTCTTTACACATTTCATCTTCGACTTTAATAGACAAGACAAGAACTTTTGACTGCCTTATTCTCGACCATAAATATCACAGTATCACAATATGACAGTGATACCAAATTGATATAAGAAATTTGTTTCATAGTCATTATCTACATAATTCCCAAAGCAAACTTGCCCTGGGAGACTAAGTTCAAGAGTCATGAAAATTAGAATAATTTTTAGAATAGTTTTTTCTAAAAAACTGTATTTTTACAGTTTTTTTTTGGTTGATTTGAACAGAATAATAATTATGTATTTTAGTAAAGTAAAGGAGTAAGGAAACCATCTTAGAGTTTTAAATTGACATCTTAAAAAATAAAATAAAAAACATCAGAACGCCATAAAATTGTTATAAAACGCCATGTTTTTAATTAAAATACAGAATTTAATGAATTTTAATCAATTACATTTTTTTTTAGAAATTTTAAAGAAAGTAATATATTGAGCTTTTAAATTGTTTTATGTAACAGGACACCCAAAAACATATTACTATTAAAAATTATGTTCTAGCAGGTTAAGAGCTGCAAATAAGATTCGTTTGTCGATGTATAGTCTCAAAACTTAGTAATCACAAAATTATAAAGTATATTTTTATTCCTGACATTTATGACATGAGCACGTTTTTCTAAAAAGCTCTGGAGAAATGTATTGCTGGAGAACATCCCAGCAAAATCTTCGCTTACATATAATCGAAAAAGTAATCCAGATAATTTCATTCATCGCTTACCCTCTCGCTTACAGAACCCATTATTTTTATATAGCCATGCCATTAGAGGTAATCGAAAGCGCTGTCACTTTAAAAGATTAAGCGCTTAAAACGGTTGGTTTATAACTGATTTCACGAAATTAATACTTGAATAACAACTTTCAAGTTGATGTGAATGCATTGCCGTGAATTTATTACGGATTAAATTTAAGTTCTTGCATTAGCATTTATGTAATGCATTTTAGAATTGATTAAAAAACAAGACCTATCGAAAAATTTTGCTGGGATATTGGATGAAATGTCTTCTCTACTAGCATGTTTGAGCACTTCTTAAGATGAATATTTGAAGTACAAAAGCTTTTTTAAAAAACTTTATGGAATAATAAAGTGAGGAATATATATATAGGAATATACTTTAACTAGCATCCCAATAATCTTATTGTGCAATCTGAAACCACCGAAGTTATGCAATTGCACACGTCTTCAAATCATACGTTTCTTGCCGAATCTCATAGAGGCAAAAATTCTGACAGGGCCGGCATCGAACGAAGTTACAATGATTCCAAGGATACCAATGATCCCAACGGATTTACCGTTTACCTTTAAAAGTGTACAATTTCCAGTCAAGACGTGCTTTGCCATTACAATCAATAAGTCCCAAGGGCAAACTTTTAATGCTGTTGGCAAAGACCTTCGTAATGAGGTGTATACCCATGGTCAACTATATGTGACGCTCTCACGAGTCGGTTCAGCAGAAAATCAGAGTTTTCTTATTCCTGGTGATGCCAATGAATCAAAAAGCGTTGTCTATACTGAAGTATTCAATAACTAAAATGAAAATATCTTCACTTTATTATCATTATACTAATTTTTAATTTGCTTACAAATACAAATAATATGACAACTTTTTTAAGAGGTATTATTGATAGAGAGAAAATGAGAGTGGCGAAGCCTCGGACCACTGTGACCTGCTAGTACTAAATAATTTCGATAATTTACTTATGCTAAACGAAACTCAACTAACTCTACTTAGTCATAGTGCCGGCCATTCAAAGCCTATTGCAAGTTTTTTTTTCCAAAAATTTACCTCATGCTCATTTTCCACTTACAAGAACAGACGTTATTTTTTTATGTCGCAATTTTTTCTAAAGTTATGGAGATTGCAATTTTTGATCAAAGTAAAAATCTTGAAAATGTAGTAATTTTCAATAAATCATATCTCTGTCATCTGTTACCCCTACTTTTGTAAATGAAGTATCGTAAGAAAGCAATTGAAAAGCGATTTTTAATAAAAATAAAATATTTTTGAATTTTTTTTGCTAGAGTTGCCTACTTTTAAAAAAAAAGTAAGCTATTCATATCTAAAAAAATGCATTTCCGGTTTTTTGACGCAGAAATAGCGCAGTTTGTATGGGGTCGCTTTAACAAATTTTTTTAAGGTCATACCTACAGACTTTAATCTCATCGCTGAAACATAATATATATACTTAAGTATCAGATATATCCTGCGCTAAACGAATATCTAATTTTGGTACTATTTTATTAAAGTCATAAAATACCAAAATCTTAGAAGAAAAATCTAGATTTTCATATAAGAAAATCAATTATTAGCTGCTTGCATGTTGTGTCTGCTGCTTTATTTGTTTTTGTTGTGTTGTTCTTGCTTGTATTGTTTTTTTTTTGTACGAACTGATTCGCAGCATTTGTTCTCTACTCCACGTTAATAGGGTGATCCGCTTAGATTTAACTCTTATGAAAAAAACTACTTGCATTATATAACGTTTAATGCTATTATCCAATAGATGGTGCTTCTATTGGGTTGATACGATGAATGCATCTAAAATAGCAATGGTTTGTTGTTGGGTCAGATTACATCTGGCAGCTCTTGCTACTTGCTACAAGTTCGTATTTTACTTCAGCTCCTTAAGTTTTATTTTAAATTATTTCTTTTACCCGGTTTCAACTTTTTAAAATAATTCTAATTCAACTTGCTGTATTTTGCTGAGGATCGTCGTTGGATTTCTGCAGTTACATTCAGTGAATGCGTTCGAATTATCCTTTTATTATAAAATCAAATTAGTTTACATTTATATCTTTGCTATTTTTTTATTTTTCATTCTGCTTTAACGGAACATCTGTTCTCAGTGAGTGCAAGTTTTTTATTTATTCATATCAGCTGTTCTGACATTTGTGTACATCTAAGTTCTTGCTACTTCTTAGCTAGTACACAAACCGGTGACTTTTCTGTGCTTTTCAAACTTCTTGAAACAGGGTTGCCAAAGCTACTTTTGAATCTAAAAATTTAATTTAATATAAACTTAAAACTAAACTTAAATTAAAATCTAATAAAAGTAATTATGTACTGCAAATTCCGGAACTGTGCTGTTAAAGGAGAATCCGACCGTGTTGTGAATTGCTGGTTGTGTGAATCCTTTTTTCACTTTAAGTGTGCAGCACTAAATGCTCGTGTTTTCGATGCACTTAACTAAAACAAAGGTTTACGTTGGGCATGCGATGAATGCAGAGCAACGGATGTTGATATTTTAAAGCTTATTAGGCAATCAAGAAAGGGCTTCTTGGAGGTCTCAAAGGACCTAGAGGCGGCTCAGAATAGATTGTCGGAGTATGACAATTTTTTTAAACCGTTTAAGTGCATGGATGAGACTTTTGTCTCTCCTAAGCGCAAACGTAGCAAAAAGAATCTCCGGAGTCTGACCAATGCTTCTGCTAAAGCAGCCTCTCCGTCTGCCAATGTAACTCCACAACCCACTACTGGGTGTAATATTGAGCCTTCACCCAACTTAAATACTTCAGGTGAAGCATTAGCAACTGAAATTGAGGTTGTAGCCAAAGTTCATAATACTAATGATGTGGCAATTGCAAAATCTCCAGCATTTGCTGACCCCAATTTACTTTTGGTTGATGCTTCTGCTGTTATTCCTTCAATTAACTTAAGCACTAACTCTCCTTCTACTTCTGGCGCTTTATCTTATGCTAAAACTTGCATTTTATCAAGTGATGGTAATTCGGTACCTATTACAAATAATACAGGTGCAATACCTAAACTAATAGCGTTAAGTAGCTAAAATCAGCCAGAGCACAGAAATCTTGTAGTAATTCCGCCTGCAAGATCTATATTTGTTTCACGATTTGCAGCTGATACGTCTGAGAATGACATCCTTTACTTTTCATATACAAACCTGAATATTTTGAATAAAAATATTTCTGTTTATAAATTCAAGTTCTCTCATGAACGTGTCACTTCATCTTTTAAAATATCTTTGTCTGCTGAAGCCTACAATAAAGTTATCGATCAAAGTTTTTGGCCTAAATATACCGTAGTACGTGAATATGTTCCCAGGTCGCAGCCAAAAACTGCACTTGCTACTTTACCTGTTCGCGACATGAACCAAAAAAACTAGATTGCTGCCTACAATTCCGCATCTTATATCAAAACGTTCGTGGTATTAACACTAAATTGATTAATTTATTTATTATGAGTCACAACATTCATTACGATATAGACCTAACACTTTGAATTCTGAAATTCTATGTAACAAATTTAATATTTATCGTAAAGATAGAAACTCTATTCCTGGTAATTGCTCTAATGGTGGGGGTGTGCTGATTGCGGTTAAATCAACACATTTCTCTCAAGAAATAGTTATCCTTGAAGCTGCAGACATTGAATTCTGTTGTGTGCATGCAAAGTACGGTTCTTTGAGTTTCTTGGAACTATTGTTCTGAAAACCCTTCAATATATTTACCATCGTCTGAGAGTTCATATGATAATTACTTTTTAAATGAGCTTTCAAGTCAAGGTCTTTTCCAACTAAACTGTCACTTGAATAAGAATAACCGTTTGCTCGATCTGGTATTTTTTGATGAAAGCAACATTGCTTCAGTGTCAAGGTCCGATCCTCTGGTCACTCCTGAAGATTCTCACCATCCAACCATTGAAATTAGCCTCAATTTTCCTAAACCATCTATACAGAATCGTGCTAGTCAACCATTCATGGAATTCAACTTAAAAAAAAATAACTATGTTATGTTAAAAAATAGTTTGTCCAGTATAAATTGGTCATCTATACTGCATCTTAATACAAAAGTTTTATCTTCAAAGAATCTGGATGCTGCGGTCTGCGCGTTTAATACAACGCTCATTAACTGCTTCACTAGATCTATTCCGCAAAGAAAAGCATCTATAATTTCAGGCCCTGTGTAGTATAACAATGAATTAAGAAAATTGAGAAACTTTAAATCTAAATATTATAAAAAATATCAAAGAACACATAGCTTGATTGATTTCGGCCGTTATACTTCGACTAAATATAGTTATCAGCTGTTGTGCAAGCAATCCTATAACATATACCTCACAAAAGTAAAATTAAACATTAAGTCTGATGCAAAATCATTCTGGAGTTTTGTAAATATAAAACGTAAGATTGATTCCTATCCTTCTTTTATGAAATATAAAAATGTGGAATCTGATAATGATAATAGCATTTGTAACCTTTTTGCTGACTTCTTCAAGTCGATTTACTCGTCGTCATCTTTTGATAATGGTAGCTATCCTTTTAATGTTCATTCTGGGGATATTTGCCTCCCAATAGTTGACAACAACACAGTTTTATCTTATCTAAAAGATCTTAAAACATCGTATAAAAGTGGTCCCGACAACATCTTGCATTTTGAAATATTGCTGTGAAGAATTAGTAACTCCAATCACTTTGCTTTTTACCTATTCTCTAAAGGCTTGCTATTTTCCAACTATCTGGAAGGCGTCATTCATTATCCCATTGCATAAATCTGGGAATATATCTTTAATTGATAACTATCGTGGAATTGCGAAATTAAGTGCTTTGCCCAAACTTTTTGAGGCAATTATTACTTCACAATTATCACACAGTGTTAAGTCGTTGATGTCCCCATGTCAACACGGAGGTCACTAACCTCCTTGAATTTACATCTATGACAATAGAAAATTTTGGAAAAGGTTTACAGACTGATGTTATTTACACGGACTTTAGCAAAGCTTTTGATGTTGTAAATCACAAGCTCTTGATTCTAAAATTATCTTTAATTGGATTTCCCACAAAAATGTGAGATGGATCGAATCGTATTTAAGTAACAGAACACAATCTGTTCTATTTAAACTCGTGAAATCATACGAGTTTCCTGTTATCTCTGGAGTACCCCAAGGAAGTCATCTTGGGCCACTTTTGTTTCTACTTTATATAAACGATTTGCCATCGGTCATAAAGCATTCTAACATCTTGATGTATGCTGACGACGTCAAACTATTCCTGTCTTTTAAGAATGAATTTGATGGTTTATTCTTACAAATTGACATCAACAATCCTCATAGCTGGTGCAGAAGAAATCTAATGAATCTTAATATGAAAAAATGTAAGCACATGACCTTCTCGCGAAAACCATTCTTAAAGTGTAATTTCAAAATATGTGACTACACATTAGAATCCTTAGATAGTTTCCATGATCTTGGAGTTACCATGGATCCTAAACTACGATTTCACATTCATATAAATAAAATAATGAATAGAGCAAATAGTACCCTAGGATTTATTAAACGTTGGGCAAAAGAGTTTAATGATCCTTTTATTACTAAAACTTTATTCACTTCTCTAGTTCGGCCTATCTTAGAATATGCTTCAATTGTATGGTGTCCACGATATGGTTGTTACATCGATGACATTGAATCTGTTCAGAAAAAATTTCTTTTGTTCTGCCTGAACTATCTTTATTGCAATATTAACTTTAATCTACAACCTTATGAATATCGCCTACAGATATACATCTGAATGGACCTGACCTGAACCTGTTTTGGACCTCCTAAATTAATATAATCGAACATGCTTGGTGAATGTAAACGTTTTTTTTTCGGTTGTGCTGTGCTGGTTGTATCTTTTGGACTTTGTCCTACAACCAGCGAGAACGATTTGTATGACATATAATAATACGATAGGCCAATGAGACCTAGTTGTCTTAGTGCCAGCGTTCGCAACCATTTCTTTGTTTCTAAGGAAATTGGTGTGGTAAATATGACCTTGTTTGTCGAAATACCACCTTGCTGTGAACGATATGTATTATGTATATGGTTATACTTATCAGTGTGGCGTACTGGTCTTGTTTGTCTTGATACCTTATCTTGATAATCTTTTTTTATTAATTGTAAAAATTGCATAGTGCAATATTTTTATTTTTTGTCACATACTGTTGCTTGTGATAGCATGAATAAAATGTAAGCAAAATACAGCTTTTATTACCCTTCTATTTATTTTGTATTCAATTTTAACCTAAGGCAAATTTTATTCCCAATTTATTAAATTAACGTACAGCTTTGACTAAAAATATGTCTAGTATTTTTAATCGTATCAATTCTAATAAATGTATTGTTTAAAAATTAATCTTAGATTTTAGATTCGCCCAGACCACAGTGTAACTTTTTTCAATTCTAGAGAATAAAAAATCAGATAACTAATAAAATTGATCTGATGTTACATGTTGGTTATTCTTAAGTCGAAAAATGTTTATTTCAATTTAAGATGACATAACTTAGCACTTAGTTTTTGGCTTAAGTGTTAATTTTTTTAAAAAAAATTTTAAAACTTTAAATAAGTTTTACATGGAAAGTCATTCATTCTCAAATCATATTGAAGTAATGGCTAATACGCTGTGCAAATGTAGTCAGAGGTTTAATTGTCCCAATAGAGTGCATTTACAAATTAAAAAAATAATAATAATAAAAAATAATAAATTTACAAATTATTTAAAAATTATAAAAATAATAAATAAATTTAATTTATTTTGTTACTATTTAGGTTATTTAACATGTAAATATGTACTTAACATGTAAAATAGTTGTCAAAAGTTTTAGTTTATAAATCCAACCACTTAAATGAGAAGTTATTTTATATGTTATTTTTATTAATACATATTTTCAATATATTCTTAAGAAAGTGCTGTGATGAAAAAAGTAATATTATTAAAGTTAAGTAGTTTTATTTTACAGAAAATATTTAAAAATAAAGCTACGAGTGGAATTAATAAATATCGATTTGAGTGTTTGTTTGTTAGAAACAAAAATCATTTGTTTTTACTCGCTTCTTCTATTTCCTGCTCTTAAATGCTCACCAGGCATGACAAATAACAAATAAATAGGTAAATAGAAAAGTAAAATATTTATTTATTAAACCAAAAATTATTTTTAAATTTTACAGCTTCAACTTTCTACAGTTTTTGTAAAAAGTTAACCAGAAACTTATTAAATTTATCATACATATATGAATATGCTGGATCAGACAAAAGTTTAATCAAATTAACATCAATACTTTCATGTTTTTTTGCAATTAGAAATTTAAGTAGATTTTAAAAGTATCGAAATTAAATTTTTGGGAGTGTCTGAAAAACAATAAAAACTTAATGTGTTCGCAGATATACGCAGCTAAAAATACCTCTATTCTATTAAGGAATGCTAAATGGTTGCATGAAAATTAAATGCAGACTGGCATCAGCCGGAAGGGTTTTCTCTGAGACCATTAAACTAGATTGCGAAAAGCATATCCTTTGGCCATTATAATTTTATTTTGTTGGAAACTTTATTTGTTTCTTAAAATTACACTAAAAATTTACGGTTTTAGAGATGTGAGCAAATTAGATTTTTTTCAAAACGTAGGAAATTCTAGCATAGGAAACTCTTACAAAAATATTTTACTTATTAAAATTTTTTTGAAAAGCTGCAGGAACAATGTGCGGTGTTGTTGCTGCTTGTCGCTGTTGTTCACTGTTTGGTCAAGCTCAAAAATAAAAACAAATAATATTAATGTGGATGGTGGGCGGGATTCGAACTCACAACCTTTAAATTGTTAGACAGATGCTCTTTTGCCTGAGCTAACACGGTTATATCAACTTAAGCAAAATTAACATATCGTATTCGGCAGGAAAATTAACGCATTTATTTAATGAAAAACGGCTTTTCCCATAGATGAGACCTACCTGGATTGGTTTTTCAGCCCCTTCTTCATGTATATTGTAAATTTCATTGAAATCGTTAGAGCCGTTTTCGAGAACGTTATTGCAAATATATATACAAATATTGTTCGTTTAATAGAATAAGATTTTTTTTATTCAATTAAACCCTCTTTAATATTAAAAATACCAAAATTATGTGTATGCGGTTTAGGGTCGTGCGCGAGTATATGTGTGATTCCATTGGGCGCGGCTATACGAGGTTTCAAAACTTAGAACAAAAATCGATAAATGCGCATATATCTTCAACACAATTACGAAACAAGTACACATTTACAATTAAAAGTTTTTGTACAGGGTTTCCAAAATTGTGATGTAATAGAATTATTGACTGTCAATATTATTATTAGCAAAGTCTTTTAAAATAAATTGAGTATGCTCTGGTAAATTTTATCGCTTTCACAATGACTCAGCTCTGAAGGTTCAGGAGTTGTAAGCATCATGTTAAAATGGTCTGTGTATTTAAAGTGCATCACCATTTTCGAGAAAAGTTTAATCGGTATTTGCGATAATTTTTGTTCTACGCTTTTTTTTCTTTTTTTTTTTTTTGGATTCGCCAAAGGAGTGAGAAATCTCATAAATACGTATAGCCCGTACTATACGCATGCACGACTTACATTCTACAACAGTCCGGATTAACCGGAAAGATAGAATGCACCTACGTACTAAAAAACACACCCAGTTGGCGAAGTATGAATTTCCACTAAGCACATAACTGGTTTTTCAGCGGAACTTAAAAATTTTATACAAAAACACGAATTTATTAAGAATATTTGAATTTAAAAAAGTAAACAACATCAAATAAGTAGTAAACTTTACATAAAACTCTAAAACAAAGAGACCAAAGTAACTATAAATAATATGAATATTAGTAAGTTTGCGGCAACTATCCAACCCAAGATCCTACGTGGAAAAGAGAGTAAACTCTTAAACACCAAACCAATTCCAATTATAACGGAGATATATACGTGTAAATATGTACAAACATATATGTGTATATATATACGGGTCACTATGTAATTTTGGAACACCGTGCTAATGTTATTAATTGGATATGTATTTGGGCCAACGCAGGCATAAACTTGCATGGAAAAGAGATAAACTCTTGCGCACCAAACTAAGTAACTAATAAGTCAAAATGAATAAGAAAAATTAAAAATTTTTTTTTGATTGAAAACAAACAAGTTTAAGCATACATATCATATTCCTGGCCTTTCTGAGCTTCTTCAAAATGTATACCGATTGGCAACAACGCAACTGAAATTATAAGGTTTCAATGTAAAGTCACCTTTTAGACGGTATAGACCAGCTGTATAATATAGAAAATAGTTGCGTTGCATGTTATCAATTTTATTATTTACCACAATCAATAACTTCTAATACATTCCGACATTGTGTTATTAATTGTGAGTCCACGCCTGTGATCAACAAAATCAAAATAAAAAGTGGATATTCAATTATATGTGCAAACTAAAATTTATTTATGGATCTTCATCTAATTTTTCATCTAAAAGCTCGATTTAATGTATGTAATAAACCATCTCCTTGCCTCCTCCAGTAATTAACTTATTAATTTTTTGATCAAACTCCACAAAATTAAGGATTTTCTTGTTAAGTTTTAATGAACTGTGCTCTATTACTTACTTACTTAGGTGGCCATGACAACCCGTTGACGGGTTACGGCCGACTTCATCAGCTCTCGCCAGGCGGCTCTGCTTCGCGCGAATTATGTATATTAACACAATGTATTTAAAAAAAAGAACACTTGTTTGTTTGATTACCAACTTTATTCTGATTCTTTAATTATTTCTTACTACTATTTATATGAACAAATATGCTTATTTGATAGTTTTACAACTTATTGCACAATAGTATTAAAATGATTGGATTAACAGTTTATAAGTTTTACAATAACTAAGTTATGATATTGCACAATAGTATTAAAATGATTGGATTAACAGTTTATAAGTTTTACAATAACTAAGTTATGATATTGCACAATCCCAATGCAGTTCAATAAAAGAAATGCTGATGCTACTTTTAAATTCGTTGTTCTATAAATGTTACGTTGAACGCTTTGGCTTTGCTGGTGCTGCTTGTACTTGTTGTTGTAGCTGCTGTTGTTGTTCTTGTTGTTGTTGTTCATGGTTGGTTGTAGTTACGTTGACCGCTTTGGCTTTGCTGGTACGGCTTGTACTTGTTGTAGCTGTTGTTGCTGTTCTTGTTGTTGTTGTTCATGGTTAGTTGTAGTGTACGTAACTTCTCCCCCCTTAGTATGGAGCGTCGACCAGAAGAGTTGTGAATTCTGGGGAGAAGCGACATCTTGGTGTAATTCCTTTATTGTGTATTTCTTTTGTTTTCTTATATATATTAAAGCTAACAAAATTATAAGCAGTATGAAAATTAAACAATAAGATGTGCTTTGATGTATTAATAAGGTTCTTATGTTAAATTCTATTCGCTTTTTATTTTCGAAGTGATAATCTTTAAGTTTTGTAAGGTTAATATGATTTACAATTTTTCCGGTAGTTATGTTTACTATGGAAGGTAAAAAAGTTTCAAAATAATCAAAGAATATGTCTTTTGTATCTTCGTATGTTATATCATTTATAGTTATTTTACAATTTTTGTAATAGAGTATATTGTTTCCGATTATTTCAATTGATTTATTAGCATTACAAGTTGTATTTATTCTTGTTTTTGGGGCATTTATAAAAATTATATAATTTGGTTCTGGTTGTACAATTTCTTCTATTTCACCTACTTCTCTAAAATTACATATTGCGGTTTCTTTTTTAAAAATTTTCCCTAAACATTTTGAATTATTTAAATTTTCCTTAAAATTAGATTCTTTACAATAATAGTTATCTTCAATTAGATTACATCTTGAGTCGAAATATTGTATTTCATTTTCATTAAATGTGATAAATGGTTTTACAATTATAAGTTTGGTCTTGTTTAATGGTATTGGTATAATATGGTATAGGGATGCTTGGTTTTGGGAGATGATTGGGATTTTTATGTTAAAAACTATATTTGAGTGGTTGTAGTATGCTTGGAGTTCTAAGAGCTCGTAAATATGTTCTTTAGTGGAAATATTAAAATGTTGTTGTTGAAAAATTTGTATTATGTCATGAGTTTCTTCTGAATTTAGTATCATTTTAGGTATAATATTAACTTTTGAAAATATGAGGGCTTCAGCAATGCTATTTTAATGGTTTGAGAGTAGATCAATGTTGAAGTTTATTTGGTTAAGATACTGAATTTGCATAATCATTCTTGTGTTTGCTTGCAATGAATTTGCTGTATGCTCCTGAATGTCGATTAACGCTTTTACTATTTTATCTTGTTGATGATTTATGTGGTCAGTTAAGTTTTCGAATCTAGCTATAAATTGAGTATTAAGTATTGTTTGGTTTTCATTTGAGTTTTTGATGTCTGTATGCATTTCTTCAATTTTCTTGTTAAGGTTGTGGGCATCGTTGTTATCCATATTACCAGTTATTAATTTTATTGCTGACCCTAGACCATTGAATAACCCTCTTTTATTTCTTATTGTTGGAAGGAGAGAGTTTAATTTGCTTTCAACTTCATTGAGTTTATGTCTTGTAGTGTTAAAGGAGTTTTCTAGAGTATAGTATGTGGTGAATTTAGATAAAGAGTTACTTATTTTATTAATATTTTCCTTATATCTATTTAGGTTGACTATATGTATTAGGTTTTTATAAGTTTAAATAGTAACTGCGTTTCCCAAATTTATATGAAGAAGTCCTTGATTGTCTTCAAGTTCTTGTACGTACAGTTTTTGTCCGGTTGCTGTTGGTTCTGTAAACTTGTATGGAATAATACATTATTATAGAGTGGTTTTTGTTTTACTTTTATATTATTAATTTTTTATTATTTTTTTTTTTTTTATTTTAGCTTTATGAAGTTTCCTATTATATGTAGTTAAAAGAGTTAACCTACTACTTCTTTTTACTTTATGCTTTGAAAACCTAGGGGTTAGAGGTGGGTAATGGCACAATTTTTGGAGTGTTGACACACTAGCACATGTGCACCCATGTGTGTCAACACTCTGTGCTAGCACAATTGTGCCAAGACACATTTAAAAAATTCCTTTAATAACGCCGTTCCAAATATCAATACAATAAAAAGTGCTAACAACATCGCTACTGATTTGTGAGATGAGTTTATTTGTTAGTAAATTGCTAGATAATAGTACACTAAAAAGTGTCAAAAATAGATTTATGAAATTTAATGTAAATTAATTTTTTTTATATTGAATGCAATCTATACATATAACAATATGCAGAAATTTAAGCAAATATTTCTTACTCATAGAGTCGTATAGCAACACAATCAGCAATGTATTGCACTGCACAATAATGTGCTAGCGAAGTTGATAAGCACAGTAGTGTGTTATGTATCCCTACAGAACACAAAAGTGCTTTGACACTCAGTGTGCCTGTTGTGTGTGCGTCTAAGCGCTGCTTCCATTTTGTGTGCTACTGTGCCACTGTGTGTGTTAACATAGTGTGCTAGCACACATGGCACACAACTAAGCGTCAGCACAGTGTCGAAGCACAGCACAGTGTTACACACCTCTACTAGGGGTTAGCTTATTTCTCCTGTTTTCTTTTCTGTAAATTTTTGTGTCATTTGTTATTGATTCTGGTTCTTCTCTGTTTAAGTTTAATTTATTTATTCGGAGTTCTGTTTCAGTTTCCAATTTCTCTTTTATTTCATTGAAAAGTTGTGTTTGGAAGGTGTTAATTTTCTTTAAGTAGTCATGATTGTCATTGTATATTATAGTTTTGTTAAATTTTTCTGTTCTGCCATAAAATAATTCAAACGGAGTAAGGCCTGTAGATGAATAGATTGCATTATTGTAAGTTGTTAATACTTCTGCTAGAATGTCTTCATGTACCATTTCTATTTTGGCTTCTTTAATTTTTGCTTGAACTATTCTATATGTTTCGGTCAGTGTGGAGTGTAGCCTTTCTGCTGGAGAGTTACTCGTGCTTTGTTGAAAGGATGTGAAGTGAATTTCGGTATTATATTGTTTACAAAAATCTTGAAATATGTTAGCGGTGAATTCTGATCCTTGATCGCATACTATTTTTTGTGGGATGCCGTGTAGGGACTTTATGATTGAAAGACTATTTCTTGCTGGCAAAGTGTATGCTGCTGCCGTGTTTTAGGGACTTTATGATTGAAAGACTATTTCTTGCTGGCAAAGTGTATGCTGCTGCAAACTTAGAAAATTTATCAATTATAGTCAGGATGTTTTTGTGATTAATAGTATATATGTCTATATGGATTATGTCTAATGGTTTAAGATGTGCAGGAGGTTTATTGAATTTTGGCTTAGGAGGTCTTCTATCGTATTTAAGTGTCTGGCAAATAGAGCAATTGTTAATAGTTTGAGTTATTTTAGTTTTCATATATGGAAAGTAGACTTGCCTTTTGATATGTAAAAATGTTTCGTTAATACCTCTGTGGTTATTTTTGATATGGTAGTCTTGTATTATTTTGTCTTGTTCGTCGTTGTCGGTTATATCTTCCAATATTTCTGTGCATCTTAGAAGTTTAAAAAGCTTATTGTTGGAAAAGTATTTTGAATATGTTTCCTGTACTATTTGGAATGTTTCGTCGTCCGTGTAAATGGCACTAAGTTTGTTAGGTGGTACCTACTTGTTTCTTGAAGATGTCAATCATAATTGCTTCAGTATATTCTGGATATTTAATAGTTTTCCTTTGTTTATTTTTAAAAATAGTTCTCACTGTTGTTGTAGGGGTTGTACCAGATTTAATAAGAACAAGTTGTAAGTTAAATTCATTTAGTGGTCTTTCAGAAATATAAATACCTTCATTGAGATCGTCTTCTGCGGAATGAATCGTACTACCTGAAGTAGCTGCTGCTGACATGTTATCGATGCTGTGAACATTGACTTGTTTGTTATTTGTTTGAATTCTACTAAGGGCATCTGCATTTGTATTGAGTTTACCTTTCTTGTATATGATCTCGTAGTCGAATTCTTCAAGTTTTAAACGCCATCTTATTAATTTTGAGTTGGGTTCTGATAAACTCATAACCCATGTTAATGGTTTGTGGTCGGTGATTATTTTGAATTTTCTACCGAAGAGATAGGGTCTGAAGTATTTGGTGGCCCATACTATCGCAAGGAGTTCTTTTTCTATAGTGGAATAGTTTATTTCCGTGTCGTTTAGTGTTCTGCTTGCGTAGCAGATTGGTCTGTCATTACCAATAGGACCCTGCGAAAGAATTGCTCCTAACGCATAATTACTTGCGTCCGTGGTTAAATTAAATGGTTTTGTAAAATCTGGGTATTGGAGTATGGGGTCGTTCATCAAAATACTTTTGCAAATTTCGAATGACTCTATATACTTTTCGTTTAAAGAGATAGTACTTCCTTTTTTCAGACATTGGGTAAGTGGTTTTGTAATTTTTGCGAAGTCTTTTATGAATTTCCGATAGTATCTTAACAGGCCTAGAAAACTTTTTATTTCTTTTTGTGTGTTTGGTATTGGAAATTTTTTAATTGCTATTATTTTGTCTGGGTTTGGTTTAACACCGTTATTTGAAACGATATGACCTAGGAACGCACATTCTTTTTTGAGAAACTCACACTTGTTTAATTGTATTTTTAAATTGGATTCGCGTAGTCTAAAAACAAAAAAAAAAAACAAATTGGCCATTTCAGCCCTTGAAAGGACTTTGACCGAGCTTCTTATGATCAATTGTGTTGTGTGTGTTATTAAATGTTTGCACACAATTGACCGAGAACTGGACCTACATGTTTTATGCCGACTCCGAACGGCTCATGTTCTCAAGAAGCTTTACATGGCATTATTTACTCTCTGAGGTTTGCCATTGTCTGCAGAGAGGTGGTGACCGATCAGAAAAATTTTGTATTGAAAAAAACTTTTCGCCGCGGCTGGGGATCGAACCCGGGCTCCGAGCATGCTAAGCCACACACTTAACCTGCATGCCACGGCCACCACATGTTCGCGTAGTCTAGTGAACACTTTATTAAGGTTTTCTATATGTTCTTGGAGACTAGTAGAGTATATTATAATATCGTCTAGGTAGACGAGACATACAACTCCAATTAAATCTTTTAGGACATTGTCCATAACGTGCTGAAAAGTTGAGGGGGCATTTTTCAACCCGAAAGGAATTCTAACGAATTCATAATGGCCTCCTTCCACTGAAAAAGCGGTTTTTGGGATGTCTCTTGGGTCCATTTCAATTTGGTGGAAACCACTAGCGAGATCTATTGTAGAAAAAAACACACATTTTCCAAGTTTATCAAAAATTTCTGTTTGATTAGGAATTGGATATTTGTCGGAAATTGTCTTGTCATTTAGTTTGCGGAAGTCAATGACTAGACGCCATTTTTGTTTACCGCTGGCATCTAACTTTTTTGGGACAATCCAAACGGGAGCACTCCAGGGTGAATAGCTGGGTCTAATTATTTTTTGCTGAAGCAAATTATTTATTTGACTTTTTACTTCGCTTTTATGGGCATAAGGGTATCTGAAGGATTTAACGTATATGGGAGAGTCGTCAAGAGTTTTGATGTGGTGTTTTACTTGATTAGAAAATGAAAGGTCTTGGTTTTCCTTAAAAAAAATATCTTCAAATGTTTTGCAAATTTTTATTAATTCTGTTCTTTCTTCGGGATTGAGGTGATCTGTGCGTAAAGATTCTATTACATCTGCTGTTGAATCTGTTGGAATGGGAGTTATGTTATAGTTATTTATTTCTATAAAATTTGAAGCTATATAGGGTGAGACTTCTAGAGGTGCTTCTAGGAGAAGTATTTGTTCAGTGTGAGATATGTTATTGACTTCTATTAGACTTAACCAATTCTCTGCCTTGTAGATTCCTTCTGAAATTATTAAATTATCGGAAATTTTTAAACTGTCCACTTAAATGTCACCATTGCAAATGTTGACAGGTATTTTTACTATTGATTTTGCGAGTGCGGGTATTATAAGTTTCTCAGATGTCAAATTTGGTTCGATAAGTAATGGTAGTATTGTATATTTAGTAAATAAAATATTATTTTGTAGGTCAATTTTTGCTTCCAGTTGTTTTAAGATATCTATGCCAATAAGGCCATCGAAGTAGTTATGAAATTTAAAGACAAAGAAAGTAAATATACCGGATATTTTAAATTCCTTAAATATTGGAACTCGAACTTTTTTATTCAAGGTATGCTTATTTAAGATTGTAGTTATTGTGACAGGGTCACAGCTTTCCTTTTGAAATATTCTCGTGAATTCAGGGCTTATGAAGGATGCGGATGCACCTGTGTCAATAAGAAATTTTAAAGGACGGCCAAAAGGTGATGAGATATGTATTAAAGGAAGAATTGAGCCATGTTTATTTATGTCTATGTATCCAGTTGATGGTCTGATGTGACGCGAAAATTTGAGTCATCAATCTCAGGTGTATGATTATCATAAAAGTTATCTAAATTTTGGTGATAGTTGTGTGATTGTGCTGCGTTTGTTGTATTTATGTTGTGTATTTGTTGGTTTCTAAATGTTCTACGGCTAAAGTTAGAAGGGACTAAGCGAGATCTATCTGATCCAATATCCATTGGCTCTGGTGCTGGTAAGTGTGGTGGTTTATTAAACTGTGTTAAGTTGTTATTATTGTGTGGTTGGTTGTTCATAAAAGTGTTATTATAGTGTTTTTTAAATGGATTATTATTTTGATCTTGTGGCTTGTTTGTGAATTGTGTCTGCCGAAAGTTTTGTTCATTATTTCTGTTAAAATTTGAGTTTCGTGGAACATTTGTGTTATTTGTATGATATTGATTTCTTTGGTTTGCTGACCAGGGTTTTGGGGATATATTGTTTCTATTTCCATCGAATTTCATATAAAAGATATTCTGCTCTTTGATGCAGTAGGATAATGCGACTGCCAGTGATTCTGGTTTCATAGCCCTAATGCTTGATCCTAGTGGTTCACGTAGTCCCGAAAGGAATGTGTTTAGGCACATTTCCGCAAAAAGATTCTTTTTTGCTATAACAACATTTTCGTCTACTTCATGCAGGAGCAAATTGTTATTCATTGTAGCTTGTAATTCTATAATATTACTATAGAATTCTTCAACACTTTTCCTATATTGTTTTAAATTATGCAAATCACGTATTAGAGAGGTTTCGTTCCGCTTATCGGAATAATGAAGAATAAGATTTTTTTTTATTTCGTTCCAATTAAGTGGGGTACCATATATGTTTAATACTTCGTTAGCTTCGCCGTCAATTTTGTTTCTGATTGCCCGTAGAATTAGTTTAGCGTATGGTGTGCCATCAATTTCTGAAAGGTATGTTAAGATTTCCTCGATATTGTTTACGAATTCATAGAGAAGTTTGGGATTGCCATTAAAATGAGGAAGGTCTTTAATCGCATCAGGGATTCTCAAGTTATCAAATATTTGTCTGACCTCTTGATTGGCCATGTTCGAATGGGAAGGATTTTGGATTGAAAGGTTTGGGGTATCTGGAGAATTTTCTGGTATGGAAGTAAGTGTCCTAACTCGATAAGGTTGAGGTCTTAATTTCCGTGTGAACATGTATTTATGAATTTTTTTCTTATATTCAAATTGTTTTAAATTTCTTTTGAGATATTTTAAATTTTCTTTTAGCTTGTGCCTTAATTTGGCTTATTAATTTTGCAAATTTTAAATAAAATTTTTTTATAACTTATTTCTAAACTTACAGGATTCCAATGATAATGATGAATACGAGCTGCATTCCTTGTTGATAGATTGTCGTATAGTTGATTATATTTGCTGATGATTTTAAAAGTTGAGAGTTGCGTTGGTTTCTTTAGTAGTCGGTTTGCTGATGATTTTTGAAGTTGAGAGTTACGTTGGTTTCTTTAGTAGTTGGTTTGCTGATGATTTTTAAAGTTGAGAGTTACGTTGGTTTCTTTAGTAGTTGGTTTGCTGATGATTTTTGAAGTTGAGAGTTGCGTTGGTTTCTTCTGTGGCGGTGAAAAGTTGAAACTTAACCGAAATAATCAGTTGACACTTTTACAATTTTGTCGATATTCCTTCGACTAAATTTTTGAAATGTTTTCGAAGTATATCTTATTCGAAATTCCCTCGAATAGTTTACTTCGATTATCCTTTTAAACACAGACTTGTTTCCAAGCATCTTCCTGATTGTTCGGTCCACCACTCCGTACGACTGCGCCAATTATGTATATTAACACAATGTATTTAAAAAAAAGAACACTTGTTTGTTTGATTACCAACTTTATTCTGATTCTTTAATTATTTCTTACTACTATTTATATGAACAAATATGCTTATTTGATAGTTTTACAACTTATTGCACAATAGTATTAAAATGATTGGATTAACAGTTTATAAGTTTTACAATAACTAAGTTATGAAATTGCACAATAGTATTAAAATGATTGGATTAACAGTTTATAAGTTTTACAATAACTAAGTTATGATATTTCACAATCCCAATGCAGTTCAATAAAAGAAATGCTGATGCTACTTTTAAATTCGTTGTTCTATAAATGTTACGTTGACCGCTTTGGCTTTGCTGGTGCTGCTTGTACTTGTTGTTGTAGCTGCTGTTGTTGTTCTTGTTGTTGTTGTTCATGGTTGGTTGTAGTTACGTTGACCGCTTTGGCTTTGCTGGTACGGCTTGTACTTGTTGTAGCTGTTGTTGCTGTTCTTGTTGTTGTTGTTCATGGTTAGTTGTAGTGTACGTAACTCGCGCGCCGTCTCTAATCTCTTCCACCAAGCGCGGTAAGGGCTTCCTCGGCCTGGTCAATTCATCGGAGGCATGGTCTTCCTCTTCGTCGTCGACCCTCGGCTTTCGCCTCAAACACCTTTTTCGCTGGAGCTTCTTCATCCATACGAAAGACATGACCCAGCCAACGTAGTCGCTGAATTGTTATATGCTGGACTATGTCAATGTCATTAAAGAGCTCGTACAGTTCGTGGTTCGTGATTCATTCGAATGCGATAGTCGTCGCCAACTCGAACAGGTCCAAAGATTTTGCGAAAAACTTTCCTCTCAAACACCCCAAGAGCGGCTGCATATGTTTGCGTATGTTTGCCTCAGCGCTAAAGAAAAGCAAAGGTATGATGTGCGTATTGCAGAGTGCTATTTTTGTCGATCGAGAGAGGGCTCTGGAGCCTAATTGCTTACTTTGCCCGTAGTAGCACCTATTAGCAATTGTTGTTCTTCGCTTTATCTCCAGGCTGACATTGTTGTTGCTGTTTACGGCGGTGCCAAGGTAAGTTAACTCCTTGACAACTTCAAAGTTATATTTGCCTGCTGTAACATGGGAGCCTAGACGCCACACTTCCCTATTTGCGGACAGCATATACTTTGTTTTGCCCTCATTCACCGTCAAACCCACTTTGGCTGATTCCTTTTCGATAGCGGCGAGTGCAGCGCTTACATCTCTCTTGGTTCTGCCGATAATATTGTAAAAAATTTTAAAAATGGTACCATTTCGATGTACTTCTGCCTTTCGTAAGATCCTTTCCATGATGAAATTGAAGAGATCGCATGATAGCGGGTCGCCTTGTCTGAAACCTCGTTCGGTATTAAAGGTTTCGGAGAGGTCATTTCCTAGCTTGACGGAGCTGCATTTATTGCTCAACATCATCTTGCAGAGCCTTATCAACTTTGCAGGTATACCGAACTGAGACATTGTTGCGTACAGGCAATCCCGAATCGGGCTATCGAACGCAGCTTTGTAATCAACAAAGAGATGATGGGTGTCGATTTGGTTTTCGTGGCTTTTTTCCAGGATTTGGCGTTGTGTAAAAATCTGGTCTATGGTGGACTTGCCAGGACGAAAGCCACACTGATAAGGTCCAATCAGTGTTTTGGTATGCGGTTTCAATCTTTCACACAATACGCTCGAAAGAACCTTGTATGCGATGGAAATAAGACTGATACCTCGGTAGTTGGCGCAGATTGTCGGGTCTCCTTTCTTAAGTATAGGACAAAGTACACTGAGATTCCAATCGTTGGGCATGCTTTCCGCTAGCCATATTTTGCTGATGAGTGGATTCATATTCATGAACCTTGTCAATTCAGCAGCCAGGCCGTCAGCACCTGCGGCTTTGTTGTTTTTGAGTCGCTGGATAGCAACTTTAACCTCGTCATGGCTAGGTGGTGGAATTTCCACTTCATCATCGCCTATTGGTGGTGTCAGAGTGCATTCTCCAAGGGCGGAATTGTTTGTATCGTCGCCTGCAAGCAGATTAGAAAAATGCTGTCTCCATAATTTCAATGCGCACTGCGTATCTGTAACCAGATCACCATTCTCATCTCTACAAGTGGATTGTGCTCTATTGCATAGCAATTATGTTGAATAGAAAATGTGACTGAAATTGAGGTAAGGTACTTAAAACTAATTTTTACGCCAAATCGGCAGATAGAAGCAGCTAAAAACATATGTTTTGATTTAAATAGATCGTAATTATTATCCAGGTATATGTCACCATTATAGTTGTAATTTAAAGTTTTAATTTAAAAAATAATAAAAGATTATTTCTTTGTAAAATTCTTATAACAAAACAAACATAGGCTGTATATATTGGGGGATATAACTCAAACAAACGTTTTTTTATGAGAAGCCAATAGTAGTTCTAATTTTTTAACGTTGGTTTGGTTAATAACACTGTGCTCGAATTGGACACTTTTTTTTCTCATCAAACGGGGGACCCGGGGGGATAAGCTAATTCGAGTATGCTGATTCTAATGGTGCTAAGCATTTTTTTAGGTTAGCTCTTGTTTTCGAGAATTTGAAAATCAAAATTTTAGACCCACGAAGAAAAAAATTTGTAATTCTTGACCATTTATTTAATTCCTCTGTGAATTGTAACGGAAAATTACATCCGTGTACTTAACCAAAATACATTTTGTAATACCCATCTATCAGATTAAATGAAATAAGTTTTTATTTCAACCCAAACATCCTATTTTGAAGTTTGCTTTTGTACTCAAAAATCATGGAGTGAACAAAGAAAAAAAAGTGAAAATTAAAAATGCACTCTCACTAATCCGGCCGTATATTTTGAACCCGTAGGAATTTTTCCATGAATTTTAAGAATATTTACTAAAATACAAAATTATAAAAAAAGTAAATTTCAAAAAACAGCCAATGTCATGTCCGCCCTTAAATCAACTAAATCGAATAAATATTCTTCAAATTGTTTTTAGTTGGTGTATATTTGTTGATACAATGGTAATTCTATCAATTTATATCGATTTAATTTTTTTAAATTGTTAAAAATTAAAAATTAAAATTGCTTCCGTTTTATACTTAATAGTGATATTTTGTTTTTCGAATAACTCGAAAACTAGAGCTAACTTAAAAAAACGCATAGCACCATTAGGATCAGCGCACTCGAATTATGTAAACCCCCTGGGTCCCCCGTTTGATGGATTTTGCAACAAGCACAGTGTAATTAACCTTGAAGATATGCATTTTAGTTACTTAAAAAACAAGATTTGTATTTTTCAAGTTGTCCTTGTCCTTTTTTTATATCAAAATGTTCAAACACTGAAAAAAATATTGGTGCCCTATTCAGTAATATTCCTTATTTGCAAATCTTAAAGAAAAATTACAATTTTCGTATGTTGAAAAATTATATTTAATGCCACTTATTTTCCACTTTGCGCCGGCATGCCAATTATAACCCTAGCGGCGGTTCGGAAACTTGTTGATGTACTTGTGAATACATTTTACACAATTTCTAAGAATCGATTAAGATATAACCGAACGTGAATGCTTGGAATAAATTGTTAAAAAAATTTCGATTAAACAATTTATTCCAAGCATTCAGGTTATTTTTTTATTTTATTTATTTTTTTATTTATTTAATTAACTTTGCGATTTACTGGCACAACAAGACTCAAGTAGTCTTATAAACAGTACCAGCAGTGAAAAAGTACAGAACACAATATATTTATCGTAACATTATAAAACTTATTAAAAGAAAAACGATATTTTACGAATTTTAGAAAAACAGAGAAAGATAAGAAACAATTTAAAAATTATCTTATTAATTCTTAAAACTAACATAAATTTAGCAAAATGGTTAAATAGGAAGTTATAACATATATGAGTTTAACAGATTTTTGAACTGCACTGCGTTACTACAACATCTTAAACTATTGGGAAGAACGTTCCAAAGACGAACCGATTGTACAAAAAATTGTCTTTCAGACGTTAGAAACGTATGACGCGGATTATTAATTTTGTTTGTGCGATTCGAGCGAGAAAAAATAATTCTTGAGTACAGATAATTAGGTTCACGAGTATTAATAATTTTATGCAACAACAAGAGCGTTCGGTAGTTTAATAGGCTATCAAATGTTATATTATATAGTTTTTTGGCATATAGTGAAACATGATCCCTACGTTTTAATCCATAGACATATCGGACGATATTGTTGTACAAGACGTTAAATTTTCTTTTATCACAACTATCACAGTTAGCAAAAATTTCGCAGCCATAGAGCAACGTTGGGACCAGTGGCGTAGCTAGGGTTGGTGGCACCCGGGGCGGAAACTAAATTGTGCACCCCTTAAGAAGGTTATAGTCAATCTCAATAGAGTAATGTTTAAAAAGTACTACGAAATTAATATAATTTTTTTTAAATAATAGTTTACTGTAATGATTTGTTTGTTAAAGTGTAAATAAATTTATAAATAATAATAATTTGGTAACTAACACAAAACTTAAAAAATTTCATTTAATTTCAAATTTGAAATATATCTTAATTTTTTAAAGCAGGATTTTCCGCAATCAAGGAATTTTTCAAAAAGTTTTATTTATGCAAAATTTGGATTTGCAACAGTGAGTTAATCCCCAAAGATCTATTTTGAATAAAATGTTTCACTATTTCCGTATTTAATTTTACAATAATTGTCGATGATATTTTGACATATTTTGAATCAACCTCTACAAAAATGATATATTTTAGAAAATATTTGAAAAAAAAGCAAAACTATGGTATCCATGGATATTTCAACCGGGCTTATAAGTTATGCGAGAATCAGTAAATTTACTATCAGTTTTAAAAAATTGGAGAACTGACTTTACTTACTTACTTACTTAGGTGGCCATGACAACCCGTTGACGGGTTACGGCCGACTTCATCAGTTCTCGCCAGGCGTCTCTGTTTCGCTCGCGCCGTCTCCAATCTCTTTCACCAAGCGCGGTAAGGGCTTCCTCGGCCTGGTCAATCCATCGGAGGCATGGTCTTCCTCTTCGTCGTCGACCCTCGGCTTTCGCCTCAAACACCTTTTTCGCTGGAGCTTCTTCATCCATACGAAAGACATGACCCAGCCAACGTAGTCGCTGAATTGTTATACGCTGGACTATGTCAATGTCGTCGTAGAGCTCGTACAGTTCGTGGTTCATTCGAATGCGATAGTCGTCGCCAACTCGAACAGGACCAAAGATTTTGCGAAGAACTTTCCTCTCGAACACCCCAAGAGCGGCTGCATCTGTTTGCGATACCACCCATGCCTCAGCGCCATAGAGAAGCACAGGTATGATGAGCGTCTTGTAGAGTGTTAGTTTTGTCGATCGAGAGAGGGCTCTGGAACCTAATTGCTTACTTTGCCCGTAGTAGCACCTATAAGCAATTGTTGTTCTTCGCTTTATCTCCAGGCTGACATTGTTGTTGCTGTTTACGGCGGTGCCAAGGTAAGTAAACTCCTTGACAACTTCAAAGTTATATTTGCCTGCTGTAACATGGGAGCCTAGACGCCGCACTTCCCTATTTGCAGACAGCATATACTTTGTTTTGCCCTCGTTCACCGTCAAACCCACTTTGGCTGATTCGTTTTCGATAGCGGCGAAAGCAGCGGTTACATCTCTCTTGGTTCTGCCGATGATATCGATATCATCAGCATACGCAAGGAGCTGGACACCTTTGTAGAAAATGGTGCCATTTCGATGTACACCTGCCTTTCGTAGGATCCCCTCCATGATAATATTGAAGAGATCGCATGATAGCGGGTCGCCTTGTCTGAAACCTCGTTCGGTATTAAAGGTTTCGGAGAGGTCATTTCCTACCTTGACGGAGCTGCATGTATTGCTCAACGTCATCTTGCAGAGCCTTATCAACTTTGCAGGTATACCGAACTCAGACATTGTTGCGTACAGGCAATCCCGAATCGGGCTATCGAACGCAGCTTTGTAATCAACAAAGAGATGATGGGTGTCGATTTGGTTTTCGTGGGTTTTCTCCAGGATTTGACGTAGAGTAAAAATCTGGCTATGGTGGACTTGCCAGGACGAAAGCCACACTGATAAGGTCCAATCAGTGTTTTGGTATGCGGCTTCAATCTTTCACACAATACGCTCGAAAGAACCTTATATGCCATGGAAATAAGACTGACACCTCGGTAGTTGGCGCATATTGTCGGGTCTCCTTTCTTAAGTATAGGACAAAGCACACTGAGATTCCAATCGTCGGGCATGCTATCTGCTAGCCATATTTTGCTGATGAGTTGATGCATGCACCTTATCAATTCACCGCCGCCGGTTTGAAACAATTCAGCAGCCAGGCCGTCAGCACCTGCGGCTTTGTTGTTTTTGAGTCGCTGGATAGCAACTTTAACCTCGTCATGGCTAGGTGGTGGAATTTCCACTCCATCATCGTCGATTGGTGGTGTCAGACTGCATTCTCCAAGGGCGGAATTGTTGGTATCGTCGCCTGCAAGCAGATTGGAAAAATGCTGTCTCCATAACTTCAATGCGCACTGCGTATCTGTAACCAGATTACCATTCTCATCTCTACAAGTGGATGCTCCGGGCTTGAAACCTTGGGTTAGACGCTTAACCTGCTGGTAGAATTTTCGAGCATCCTTCTTGCCCTGGTACACCTCAATTTTTTCTCGCTCACGCTTTTCCTGCTCTCTTTTTTTACGTCTGAAAAGGCATCTCTCTTCCTTCCTCTTATCGCGATAGTTTTCGTGCATGGCTCGCGTTGCAGCTGACTGCAGCGTCTTTTTATATGCGGCTTATTTTGCTGCTGTCGCGTCGCGACACTCCTGGTCATACCATTGGTTGCGAGGTTGCGGGCACCGAAAACCAATGACATCTTCAGCAGCAGTGCGCATGGAGTGGGATATATGCGCCCAAAGTCCGCCAGCGCCGTCGAGGCAAAAGTAAGGTTGGTTGAGCTTAACCGAGAGTTGAGCGGAGTAGGCCTCGGCGGTCCGTTGTGATAGCAGCTTATCGACATCAAGCTTTCGTTGCACACCTGTGCGTACATTCTTCGCATTGCACAATCGCATGCGGATCTTGGCTGCAACAAGATAATGGTTGGAGTCAATATTGACCCCCCGAAATGTGCGCACATCCAGTACACTTGAAGCGTGCCTTCCGTCGATCACAACATGATCAATTTGGTTTCGCGTTTTTTGATCCGGGGACAGCCAGGTTGCCTTTTGGATATCGGGGTGTTGGAATCTGGTGCTACTAACTACCATGTTTCGCACCGCGGCGAAGTCGATCAGTCTTAGACCGTTATTCGAAGTGGTCTCGTGGAGACTGCACTGACCGACAGTGGAGCCAAAGATGCCTTCTTTTCCGACCTTCGCGTTAAAATCGCCGAGAACTATTTTTACGTCGTGGGCCGGGCAGCGATCATACACGTTCTCTAGGCTCGCGTAGAAGGTGTCCTTGACAGCATCGTCCTTTTCCTCCGTCGGGGCATGTGCGCAAATTAGGCTGATGTAGAAGAATTTCGCCTTGACGTGGATTGTCGCCAGCCTTTCGTTCACAGGTGTGAACCGGGAAACAAGATGGCGTAGTTTCCGACTTACGACGAATCCGCATCCAAATTCGCGCTTCTCCACATGGCAGCTGTAGTAGATATCGCAGTCTGCTCTCTTAGAGCAGCCTTGTCCTTTCCATCGCATCTCCTGGATGGCGGTGATGTCAGCCTTTATTTTTTCGAGGGCTTCCGCCAGTTGGACAGAGGTACTTCCCTATAAAGGGTCCGGACATTCCAGGTGCATATCCGTAAATCATTATCCGTTTTTCGTTTGCGGTGGTCGTCAACGTAGTGGGGGTTCATATCCGAGGCTGATTTTGTTTTCATTGGGAAGTTATAATGTGGTTGGGACCCAAACCCTACGCACATTCCATTTTTAAGATCTTGAAGGGACCCCTCAAGTTTATAGTCTAGAGGAGACCTCGCCGCTCAAATTAGCCGCCAACGTTTATCGGGGGATTGTTTTTGACGTTTCCAGAACTGACTTTATGAAGTTATAAAAACTTAAGCTAGTTTTTTATAGAAAATTGTGAAAATTTTACGAAAAATTGTGCATAATTGAAGAAAAAACAGGACATGGAAGTAAAACGTTGGCAAATTTTCACACAGCAACCCCGAATAACTATAAATTTAAATATTTTTTCGAAATCAATCCATGTCTTCTATATAAAAATTAAGTGAAAATTAAAATAAAATATTAAAATTCATTTATAAACTTTTTTCCATAATTTTATCAACATATGTATAGTATATTCTATATTCATCTCAGCTTCGACTTTGATAGACAAAACTGAGATCTGTAAGATTTGACTGCCCTATCCTCGACTATTAATATCACAGTATCACTATATTACAGTGATACCAAATTATTATCAGAAATTTGTTTCATACTCATTATGTACATAATTCCAAAACTTGCCCTGGCTGGACAAGGTCAAGAGTCATGAATGGCCCAAAAAGAGCTGACAATTAAAAGAAATCTCTTTATGCTTCCCATTCGGTGACTGAGAACAAAATTTAATTTAAATAATTAGAATACTTTTAAAGGAACTGTGCACCTTCTGTTAAAAACTGTATTTTTGACAGTTTTGTTGGTTAATTTAATCATAATAATAATTATTTTAGTAAAGTTAAGGAGTCAGAAAACCATCTTAGAGATTTTAATAGACATCTTCAAAATAAAATGAAAAAAATAAGTCAGGACGCCTTTAAATTGTTATAAAACGCCATTTATTTAATTTAAATAAAAAATTTAATGCATACAAATTAATTTAATTTTTTTTTTGAATTTTTAAGCATGTAATTTGCTGAGTATTGATTTTTAAAATTTTTCATGTAACAGGATATCCAAAAACATATGACTTTTAATAATAATGTACTAGCAGATTAAGAGCTGCAAATAAGGTTTGTTTTATGATGTGTAGTCTCAGAAGTTAGTAATCACAAAATCATAAAGTATATTTTTATTCTTGACATTTATGACATGAGCACGTTTTTCTGAAAAGTTCTGGAGAAATGTATTGCTTACAAAATAACTGACGCCTCCATTCATCATACTCTGAAAATCATGCAGATCTGCGAAAATAATGGTAATAGAAATGTATACTATGCCAGTAAGTTTGAAAACTTATTAACCTGAATATAAGAAGCAAACTATTTTTTATAAAATTTTATGGAATATTTTAACATTTTTCTTTTTGTACTCCATCTTACTGTCATGCAATTTTTAATTGAATTTGTTTTGCAATTTCACCCCTAACCAATGACAAATTGAATTCCGAATTGACTTAGATTTTAGTAATAGCGTTTGTTTATTTTGAAAAAATGTCATATAAAGTTAAAGTTTTAATAAAAACGAAGGTAACAATATTTGCATTCACTTTTGCACCCTCTTTATATTAAAAAAATAAAACCGCAGTCATTAAAGTGTTCTTATTATTAAAAAAATCAAAAATTGTGTGTTGAAAAGTTCTTTTTTTAAATTTTGCACCCCATTTTAGCGCGTACCCGGGGCGGACCGCGGTAGATTTAGATTTCCTTGGATTAAGACTTAAACCGTTGTTGCGCGCCCACTCACCTACGCTATCAAGAACATTACTTAAGTGGATAGTAAAGTCGTTTATATTTTCTTTTTTAGTAGAACCGTACAATTGCACATCATCGGCGTACATATGTATTTTACAATTATCTAAAACACCGGGCAGGTCATTGATGTACATACAAAAAAAGAGAGGCCCCAAAACTGACCCTTGAGGCACACCTGTCCTAACGGGGAGAAAAGTTGAAAATACGTTATTTGCATAGACGGCTTGCGATCTTTCTGATAAGTACGACGATATAAGGTTGACTGCAGTTGAAGAAAAATTAAACATTCTGTTAAGTTTTGTCAGCAATATATCATTAACGACCATGTCAAAAGCCTTAGAGTGGTCCAAAAGAACTAAAAAGCTTACCTCATTGTCATCCAGACTAATTCGCAAATCCTCACAAACATCGATGAGAGCAGTTGTACAACTACGTTTGGCCCTGAAACCTGATTGCCTGTCAGTTAAGAGATTGTACCTGTGCAGGTGGGCATTAATTTGCTGGCTCATTATCTGTTCCAGAGATTTTGAGAGAAAGGGGAGGATAGCGATAGGGCGGTACTCATCCTGAGATTTCGGTATCGGAACAATTTTTGCTTTTTTCCAGCATTCTGGAAAAACAGACGTAGTGAGAATTGTATTAAAAACGTAGGTAACATATGGAAGTACATAAGGTAGCAGAATTTTCAGAAAAATTGGGTTCATTGCGTCACACCCAACAGCATTTGACTTGATCGAAAGGATGTTTTTTATAACGTCGGCTTGACTTATACATGCAAAATTGAAATTATGGGTAGCAACATATAAATTAGGTACACTGAGATATGTATTTACTCCAGGAGAAAGCACAGCAACATCAGCGAACATTTTATTCAATTCCTCAACATTGACATTGACGCAACCATCAGCTTTTTCTTTTTTTCCAATACCAATACTACGTATTTCTCGCCATTTTTGTTTACTGTCTACAGCTGAGCCAAACTTATTTCTATAATAATTATTTTTTGCTGTTTTTACTTTTTTTACAACCAACGCACGCAGATTTTTAAATTCCTCATATAAAGCTGGAGTCTTAAAACGTCTCCATCTTTTGTACGCAATATTTCGCTGCAATATAACGTTTTCGATGATTTTGGTAAACCACGGGCGTTGCTTATGCTTGGTTATATCTCAATCTATGTTTAGAAATTGTGTAAAAGGTATTCACAAGTGCATCAATACGTTTAAAATTTCGATTAAACAATTTATTTCAAGTATTAAGGTCATATCTCTTGTGGAACACCTGATTCCGCAACAAACGCAGACGACAAAACCCCTCGGAATCGTATTTGATAAGATCGTTCAGTCAAATACGATTGAATCCAACTTACAAAATATTGAGGAAATCTCATTGATTTAAGTTTAAAAAAAATCAAACTGTGTGGTAATTTATCAAATGCTTTACTAAAGTCAGTGTAAATGCAGTAAAAAAACCATGCTGACGAGTTGTTATGACTTCTCCGCAGTGAATTTTTCCCGATCATATACGTTACGCTCAAAAAGTTTTGGAATCGATGAGAGCTTGGCAATGGGCCTGTACTTAATAACATCATTCCTGCAACCTTTTTTATAAATTGGACTTATGTACGATTTTTTCCAAAATATTGGAAAATGACTTTCGTTGATTGATTTGTTGAAAAGCAAAGAAAGTGGTTGACACAAAATTGAACCGCATTGAGTTAACACTGCGGCAGGAATTCCATCAGGTCCAGCATTAAAGTCCTCATCGATCGATCCGATATACTTTAAGATATCTCAGAGGTAAAGGATATAGGCTCTAAAGAAACTTTGGGTCCTGAATTCATATATTCAAAATACTCTTCATCAGGATTGAAAGAATCAGAACAAAATATTGGCAAACAAGCTACAAATTATAACGGGATCGTCACTAAATCCATCAATGGTTTTGAATGACGAAGGGAATCCATCAGATTTCCTCTTTGTGTTTATGAATCCCCAAATTTTTCTTTGGATCAGCCAATATCCTTAACTTAATATTATCTAAATATTGATGATATAATGCAGCTGCACTATTTTCAAATTCCAGAAACAAACATTTGTAAGTTTTCAGGTCATTTAAGTCTAAGCTACAGACATATTTCTTCCAGGCCCTGTTCGAATATAACGAATATTATATAATAAAACGAATTTCAATAGCCAGTGTTTGAAATTGTTTGACTATTTTCATTGTGGCTGTGAAAAGTGAATCAGCGAAAGTAAAAAGCAAAACTGGAAAATAAAATAACAAAACATTGTATTTTTAATAAATCACAAAAAAATAGTGTTGATACCTCTTTTAGCATTGGCGTTACAGATTTTATTTTTTCTTAACGAGCTTTAAAATGCCTCAAAATCAATTTAAGGCCTTCCAAGGACTTGTAGAAATATATTTTTTTTATTTTGGAGAAAAACTTATTGGTCTCTTTCAGACAAAAACATCGATATGTCATTCAATTTGATCAGACTTTTAATACGGAAGATATGATGAAATGAAAAAAGGAAGCCCTACGTTCGGCAAAAATTTTACAAATTTTTTTTAAAAATGAGCAGAAGATTAATGATTTTTAAGAGCTTTTTCTTTTTGATATCAGGGTGGTACATTAGGATGGTTGGAACTGAGATCTGGAGGGTAAGGACCGGGATATATTATCCGATAATATTTTGGGATAAAAACTTTGTGACCGACTTATCTTTTGTGGGAATCCAGATATATGTTCTCAGCGGCTTCCGGCCGGCCACAAATTGATTGTTTTCCGTTTCCGTTTCTTCAGACGGCTTCACACTTCTTTCCTACGTCTGCACCTTTTGTTTTTTTGACCGAGGAGTCCCCTTTTTTATGCTTCTTTGTTTAGCTGCTTATTTATTTATCTCTTTGGTTTAGGTCTTGTTGTAGTTTGACTATTATTTTTCACAAACTCTTCTTATCCTTTTTTTTTGGTTTAGTTTAACTTTACCTTGGACCAACCGCACTGACTGACACTTTTCATCATGGTCAGCTCTAGAAGTTTTTATTTCGTTCTATGCCTTTAAAGTTTATGCCCTCGCTCCTCTTTCCTCCTTCAAGTTTTTCGTGGCCTCTTATTATCATGTTAATTTGATTTTCTTTTCTATGAAATTTTTCGAAAACCCCCTACCAGTATACATTAGAGTGGGTCGGCCTCCATACAAAAAAAAAAAGTTTGAAAAAACCACCCTCTATTTTAAAGTTGACCTCGAGAGGATTCCGAAAACAAAAAAAATTTTTTTTTTGGACCACCGGAAAAACAACCAAAATGGTTTTTTTTTAATAACTTAAGCATTTCATGTCAGATCTTAAAAAATTATATGTCGTTGAAAAGGGCTTTACGAGCACTACAATGTCTTCTTAGGACATTTTTATTTTTGAGGTCATATTCAACTAGTAAGCCTCATTAGCCCGATTTATCCCCCTTTAATTTCTTTTTTTTCCCCATATAATTAAACTCCTTCAAATTTGTTTAATTTGTGCTCAAAAAATGATTCATCAAATTTAAAAACAAAGAAGTTATAATAGTTCAAATATTTGATATAATCCTTTTTTTTAAAAAAAATTTACTTTTAGTTTAGTCAACGAACAAGCACATAATATAAACAAAATTGTAAAAGAAACTTAAAAAATAATTTTTGAACACAAATTAAACAAATTTGAAGGATTTTAATCTTATGAGAAAAAACAAAAAAATTTTAGGGCGATAAATCGGGCTAATGGGGCTTACTAGTTGAATATGACCTCAGAAAAAAAAATGTTCTAAGAAGACATTATAGTGCTCGTAAAACCCTGTTCAGCGACATATAACTTTTTAAGATCTGACATGTAATGCTTAAGTTATGCAAAAAATACTATTTTGGCTGTCTTTCCGGTGGTCAAAAAAAAATTTTTTTTTGTTTTCGGAATCCTCTCGAGGTCAACTTTAAAATAGAGGGTGGTTTTTTCAAACTTTTTTTTTCGACCCACTCTAGTATACATATCTTGCTCTAATTTTTTCTTAATAATCTATTCTTGAGCTGGCATACTGATCTGGTTTTGACGTTTTGCATTAAGCTGCGTTTCCATGTGATCTTATCTTAAACTAATTTTAGTAAGAAATAAAAAGCATGCGTGCCATATTTGATGGGATTGAATAATGTTAGTGTGAAACAGGCATCAATTTTCTATTTTTATAGCATGTGATATCCCCTGTCATTTCATGAGATACTAGAGGATAGAAAAAGTTAAACTTTTGCTATAAAAGTGTATCACATGCTATAATATTTTGAAACCGTTTTTATAGCTTCATGGCATTTTTGATTTTGTATGACATTTCTAAAAAATTAATTTTATAAATTCGGCCGACAAACAACAGCTTAAAACTGCAGAGAGTAAGTTTGTAACTGTTCCTTTCTACGCCAAAAGCTTAACTATTCCTTTTCCACTAGGTCGCTAGGTCGTCGCCGCTCTGAGGAAAAGGAAGTGCTGGATCTCAGAGCAAAAATCGCTCAATTTCTCTCCGTCATGCCAACTGATTCACTCTATTTGCCACAATGCAGTTCCACAGGCACCACCTCAATGATACACCGCAATGCTCGAACGATCCACTGCCACTGCAAGAAGCTAGTGGTGGTCCAGGACCTTCCTCGTCCATGTTAGGCAGCATTAATGTGGCCGCAGCAGCAGCCAGTCAACAGAAAACGTGGTTGTTTCTGAGGCACAGCAAGATCAGCAGCAGCTGCATTAGAAACAAAAACAACAGCAGCTCAAACAACAACACCAATGCGCTGGCGTCGTACCAGTTTTGGTAGCAACATCAGTGCTTGTTTCTTCATTGTCATCGAACTCCGCGGTCTGCACGCCGAAAGGTGACCAAGTCAACCCAAACGTGGCCGGAAAAGCGATGGCAGTCGAAGAGGAGGTCGTACAAATGCTGCAGCTACAGCTGCTGCTACATATGATGGCATAATTGTCAATGAATCGATAGGGGTTTTTGCTACTCATTCTGCCGTTGCTATTCATTGTTTCCTATATTAAATATTAAAATATTAACAGCTTATGTATGTAATGACCTTTTTTGTGTAATTTAATTATAAAAAGTCATGTTGAACCTATAAATGCGGCTAGTTCTTAATTGAGAACATATTAATATACATATATAACATATTAATATTTGCGAATAAGAACATACTTCAAAGTTTTGAAAAATAAATAAATTTATTTTTTGTTTACAAATATGACCAAATGTCAAACGTTTATAATGAAAATTATCTATATTCATCTCGCTCATTATAGCAAAGGTTTTTGCAATGGGATAAGATAAGATAAGATAAGATTACATGGAAACGCGGCTTTAACCAGCCTTACCCACTTTTCTTAGGCCGTTGGCAACGCAAAGAAAATAAATAAGCAAAGAACTTGGTTGTGAGCAAAATTTGCTTTAATCATCATTGCTCGAAACTTTTACCAAAAAGCAGTTCCTAGAAGCAACCAATACTCATCGTTGGACCACGATTTCCTTTTATCATCATCATCCTGAAGTAGATGCCACCTTGGTACTTTTGGCTCTGCTGTACAGACAGTCTTGCAACTTAGAAAATTTTGCAGCAGCTTGGCTGCTGCCGCGACTTCTGAAGGACTAGCGCGTTAACGGCACGTGGTGACAGTGAAGCACTTCTGTGGCAAACCTCCAAGTCATGGGTCATATTTAACACGCATTCACCGCCTGTTTTTTGATGGCCACGATGGCAGCGATTGCTAGTACCAACCCCCGGACGCAGCACACTTTCAACACCGGCCTTTCCGACGTTTATTTGAACATTTAGGGTCACAACATTTGTTGTCTAGCCTTAAAGTACACGTACAACATTGGGTATCGACCACCCTGTTAGACAAATTAGTCCTTCGGATCCAGCGCTTTTGATATGTGCTAACTTGACTCAAAAAAAACATAGCAACGAATACACTCTAATATATTCTATTACACAAAATCTTTAAATCCTATATAAGATCCAAGTACATTTGATCCTTTTTTTTTTTGGTCCCAAAAAGAAACGATCTCTTCCGAAACTAATACCAATTCGAGTGATGTTTTTGAGTACGATGAAATCCAACCTCACATATTTGATAACAAATACTTTAAAAAAAAAACCTAAATCGTGTACTAACGGACGTTTTATTCACTATTACAACTCGAGAGTCATCCAGAACCTTAAAAAATTTTTTTTTGTGGAAAACTTGAAAATCATTGAAAACTTTCGAGCTATAAAAGCGAACAAAATGGTCCTAATTTTTTTTTATTTTTTGTTTTATTGTTTTGAACGCAGTAGGTTTATTGTTTTGTTTTTCAGCCCAATACAGACGCGCAACAAACGGCAATCATATGTTCACGTAAACGTTCTATTGGATATGAATTTTTTCGCAGCTCCCGCAGCGTAAACGCAACGCATCGCTCGCGTTAATGTAAATGGGACTTAAGTTATTATCGATTAATTACACATTAGGGGTATGCACGATGCAGTGTAGTTGAGGACTTAAGGTTTTTTGCAGTTGTTCAGTTTGGTTTTCGTGAACACACCCTATTTCTAACTGAGATTATTAATATGATTATTATTGAAATTGTAACTATGATTGGTTTGAGATTATTATTTATCAAGTTAATAATTTAAAAGCTCTTAAATGTTGCATCTCTATTCCAAAGCTATCAAATTTGAAACTGCTCATGTCCTCAAGTCCTCAAGTTTGGGCTATGAAGAAATGTAGTTGTGTAGATTTTTGACGTACGTGTATTTTGTTTTTTTAAGTGAACAAGTCCTCACGAGGTGTCTCGACAGGCAATAATTCATTTTTTAAAATCATTTTTATTTTTTTTTTTTTTCTTATTAACAAAAACATAACGATTCAAACAGGGGGCGTATTGTCAGATTCATGCACGAAACGGTAAATGAAATGAAAATTATGTATAATAATAAAATATATGTGTAGAATTCAAAAGAAAGTTGATTTCATTCAAATTTGCTTTATTGAGTTTTTTACTTTTCACAAATTTTTAGTTATTTAGATATGTTCTTTTCTTTTCGACAATTTTTTCAAAACTAAACTTATTTTACAAATTTTTTATTTTCACATTTTGTATTTTTCAATAGTGTCTCAGCAGTCTATTTTTTGGTTGAGTTTTTTTTTTTATTGAGTAGTATGTTAATAGCGACGTCCACTTCTTGTAATCCGTCCATGTCCGTCCGACTCCCTTCCCACATTCGGCCCTCCTGACAATTCATTCGTCCCGAATGAAGGGTTCCATTTTTTCATGTTTTCTGCAACAGTTAAGGTTGTCCTTGGACCTTCATGATCTCCAACTTTTTCAACTGTATAACGACCATGGTTACTACTTTCAATCACCTTATAAGGTCCAAAGAATTTTCCTTGAAGCTTAAGACCACAGCCAAATTGCGTTCGTTTAATAGCCACCAGTTCATTAATGGCGTATTTTGTTTCAGATCTCCTCTTTTGGTCGTAACTTTTTCTATTCTCTGCCTGAATTTTAAGAATATTCTCACAAGCTTGTTCGCGTATTAAATCTCGCTCTTCATTAAGATCTTTCAACGCAGCTTCTGTTAACAGTTGCCTGATGTCTTCATTGAGTGGTGTGCGCATCTCCAACCCAGTTAATATTTTGAAGGGTGCTTGTTTCGTGCTTCGCGAAGGCGTACTATTTATGGTTTGTTGTACTCTGTTCACGTATTTGTACCAGTTTTGTGGATTTTCAACACATAACTTCGATAACAAAGGTATTATTATCTTGTGCATCCTTTCGACTTGTCCATTTCCGCGTGGTACTCCGGTTGTTATCAACAAATGCTGTATGTTTTCTTTGCTGCAGTAATGCTTGAATTCTTGTGATGTAAATGCTGAGCCACGATCAGAGATTATGCGCTCTGGATTTCCAAAAACTGCTGCTTGCTTTTCTAATTTGTCTATAACTTCTTTAGCGCCTGTACTCTTTGTCGGATAAATCCACACGAACTTCGAAAATGCATCGACAACTACAAGGATGTGGTTATAAAGCTTATGTGTGCTATGTTCCATTGGTCCCACATGATCAATGTGATAAGTACCAAGTGGTCTATCTGACTTACAAATTGGATAAAGAAAACCTTCTTTCTTACCAGTCTTTGCTTCTATGACAATACACTCAACGCAACTTTTGATGATATTTACCACTTTTTTGTTAAGATTAGGAATGAAATATGATTTTTCTTAGTCTTGAGTTCGCTTTGCTGAAAAATGTCCTTGTCTGTGTGCTATTTTTATAATCTCGTCCTCCATAAGAGTCGGTACGACTAAAAGCTCTTTAGTAGAATCTTTATATAGAATGTCCTGATGTAAAAAAAAGTCCTCATATTCACCATTTTCTAAAATTTTTCTTACTGCCTTTATCCAATCGTCTTGCATTTGTGCTTCCTTTAATCTGTGTCGCAGTGAATCTTCAATAAGCAAACAGGAAACACAGCTTAAAGCGTCAACGTGCGCCATCTTAGATCCTGATCTATGCTCGATTTCGTAGTCATATTCTTGAAGGAACATGGCCCATCTAGACACTCTTAGAGGTACGTCTTCTTTTTTCATCGTCATGGCGAACGCGTTACAATCAGTTATTATCTTGAATTTTGTACCTATTACGTAAATCCGCCACCTTTTCAGCGCTTCTATTATTGCCAAAACCTCAAGTTCATATTAATGGTACTTCTCCTCTGCTGGTTTTGTTTTGCGACTAAAATACTGCACAGGATGAAACTGTTGGTCGTCATTATCTTTTTGCAGTAATACTGCGCCATAACCATATTTGCATGCGTCCGAATGGATCTCGGTAATTGCCTTGGAATCGTAGATTTTCAGAACGGGTGCATTTATAAGCGCTGTTTTCAATTGTTGACATGCTAATAACTGCTCCTCTCTTATCTCGAACGCTACGTCCTTCCGGAGCAAATTTGATAATGGCCTCGATATAAGCGCATAATCCTTTACAAACCTTCTAAAATAGGACGTTAATCCTAAAAATCTCTGCAGAGTCTTTCGGTCAGTGGGTACCGGAAAATTTTTCACAGCCGCTGTTTTTTCGAATGATGGTTTTATCGAACCATTTTCAATTACGTATCCAAGAAAATCTACTTTTTTCTTTAAGAATTGGCATTTCTTCCACCTGATTTTTAATCCGTTTTCGGATGCTACTTGAAAAAGCAATTTTAGTTTTTGGATGCCTTCGTCTTCATCCTTTGAAGGAATTATAATGTCATCCATATAAATAACAATGGTTCCATCTTGTATTAAATGTCGGAGCACAGCGAACATGTACCTCGAGAATACCGCTGGTGAGTTACAAATTCCAAAGGGAGTGAACAAAAACTCGAACTGTCCGTTATGGGTGACAAATGACGTGTACTTCCTGGACTCTGGTTCTAAAGGAACGTGGAAGAAACCATTTGCTAAATCGACGGTAGAAAAAACATTGGATCCTTGCAACTTTTCAAGAGCATCGTCAATGAGTACCATCGGAAAATTGTCTCTAACAATCTTCTGATTTAATTTTCTGTAGTCGCAACAAAGTCTTTTTGTACCATCTTTCTTTGCCGCCAGCACGATCGGTGAAGCATATTCAGATATACTGGGCTGTATTATCCCTTCTTTTAGCCATGAGCTTACTTGCTCATCGATAGTATTTTTATCTTCCTGAGACACTCGTCTTGGTCTATGATATACTGGCACATCATCAGTTAGTAAGATTTTCATTTTAACGGGAGAATTTTGAATTGGAATTTTTTTTGGTACATAATCTTTGATCATCCTTTCTATTTCGTGTGAATATTTATCGTTTAAGTCCGTCAAATCCACTTCTGGACCAGCAGATAGCTCATCTACTAGCAAAATCATACAAAGATTTTTAAATTCTTCCAGCAAACCATCGCTCTCATTTTTCTCTTTCGCACCCAAGCTTCTCTTTTTGAAGTCAGCACTCCCTTTTTTTAAACAAATTTCAACTTCGTCAAGGACACTGTTGCCGATAATTGCTGCATAGCATATATCGTGCTCACCAACAACATGGAATGTTACTTTGAACCATATTTCATCAACTTCTACTTGCACAGTGAAACTACCTAACGTTGTAACTTTGCTGTCTGCAATTCCAACTAAATTCCTGATATCTGCACTAAGTTCAACTTTACCCATTTTTAATAATGTGTCGAACCTAATCAAACAAAGATCACACCCTGAATCCATCAAAGCCGCGAATTTAATGTTATTGCATGTAACGTCTTTGAAGATCAGTCCGCATTTTACCTCTGTAATCGTGTTTATATTCTCTCTCTCCATCTTAATCTGTCTATCGACAACCACTGTATTGCTTTTGCATTCGAATGCACGATGACCTGCTTGGTTGCATTTAAAGCACCGCTGTTCTCGATTTTGTGGACAATCTCTCGATAGATGCGATTGACTTCCGCATTTAAAACATCTTCTTAAACTTATTTGCTGCGAAACGGGCTGATTTTTACTGGACGAGAGTTGTTGATAGTTTAACCTGTTTTGTGACTGGAAAGAACCACGAACTTTCTCATAAACCTTTATCTGCTCCTTTAAGTCGCTCACTGATCTTGACTGATACAGGACAGTTTTGTTAGACCTTAAGTCTGGAATACCCTCACAAAAATATTCGATTAAGCTTTCGTCATCAATATCAATTGGCTTGCCAATTTCCATCAGTGAATACAAATATTCGCGCAAAGTTTCGTTGTGCTGTTTGCGTCAATTTCGAAGTCGACGATGAATTTCTGCTGAAGACAAGTTAGTTCCAAATTCGTCTAATAATGATTTCTTCAAAGATACCCAGTTGCGAATACCCGACTGACTTCGAATGAATAATTTCGCTGCTCGCACCAATAACTGTTTTGCATAAATAAATTTCTGTAAATCATTCCAATTAACAGTCATCGCACTGTCTTCGAACTCAGTTATCCATTGATTGATATCAGGTGAATCCGTTCCCGAATATGACGACACACTATCTTTAATATCTTTCAAAGTAAAATTTGTTCGTTCAACGACCATTTCACGCAAAGGACCTGCTGCAACATCTCCATATTCAGAACGGGATGAATCAATTTCACTCGCTTCTGCTGCGGCTAGGCCGAAGTGAGAAAGAAGTCTGTCTTGTAAAACTGTTTTCAGTCCACTCGAATCTAAACGCAACTCCTTTAATTTTGCTCGTAATTGGTCAACTGTCAAAGCTAAAATAGTATGTGTCTCCATTTCTTAATGTCTTTACAATAGATTAATAAGTAACAATATAAGGTTAAGTACAATAAAATTATGATTTAAAAGAAAATAATGTTTAATGTATCAAGGTAAGTATTATAAATTTCAGGTAAGTATGTTTTTATTTAAAATAGCAAATCAAAATTAATTATTTAAAGAGTAATTTAAATGAATTAAGTTAAGTTCAGTCTGAATGATTTTAATAAATTAATTAGTATTTTAATTAACTAATTGTTAATTGCTTAAAAACGTTTAGTTTGGTATGTTAATAATAATCTCGCTTAATATAACCTTAAATGTTTTGATAAATTTTCCAAGCAAAACCAGTATCAATTCCAATTAATTCAGCTCGTGTTCAGCTCCTTGAAATTCTCTTCTTTTTACCTTATCCTTTTAATTTCTCCAAATTCAAGCTCCAAAATATCTGTTACGTTTTTCGTTTAGGTTCCTCGTATCTGCTTCCTCTTCTTCTTGATTTAACTTCTTGGCTTGGTTTAACGACCGATTTGAGCCCCCATTTAGAATTCAAAAGAAAGTTGATTTCATTCAAATTTGCTTTATTGAGTTTTTTACTTTTCACAAATTTTCAGTTATTTAGATATGTTCTTTTCTTTTCGACAATTTTTTCAAAACTAAACTTATTTTACAAATTTTTTATTTTCACATTTTGTATTTTTCAATAGTCTCAGTTTTCTATTTTTTGGCTGAGTAGTTTTTTTATTGAGTAGTATGTTAATAGCGACGTTCACTTCTTGTAATCCGTCCATGTCCGTCCGACTCCCTTCCCACATATATATAAATTATAACGAATACGTTTAATTATTCCTTAACGCTGAAAAAAGTATCGAATAGCGTTTAGTCTTAGGCAGTGAGCATAGTGAAGCATATGAGTGTTGCTGTAAGCAAAGCGTTTTTCTTGCGTTTTGACGCTATGCTGTTGAAAGCGTTTTGCAATGCTTTTGGGTGCGCACAGTTTCAACAAAAAGCTCGATCTTAACCCTCCCACCCTTCCTGGACTCAAAAGGCATAATTAGAGCAAATGGACGCCTAGTCAAGTTACCAGCTCTAACTTACAACGAGCGGCACCCAATTTTATTGCCATACCACAGTCGTTTAGCTTCTCTCTTGACCCACATGACTCATTTGATCACTCTACACGGCGGTAACCAATTATTATTACGCTTGCTTCGTGCGGAGTTTTGGATACCCAAGTTAAAAACCCTCATAAAAACAACTATCCATAACAGCAAAATTTGTGTGGTACACAAGAAAAAACAACAGACCCAAATTATGGCTGCGCTACCACCCGAACGCACATCACTTACCCGCCCATTCACAAACACAGGTGTCGATTTCGCTGGACCCGTATAAAAAATTACACCGGGCGAGCCTGCTTAATAACGAAAGGCTATATTTGCGTTTTTATTTGTTTTGCAACAAAAGCAGTGCACATCGAAGCGACAAGTAATCTCTCGACCCAAGCGTTCTTAGCAGCCTTCTCCCGATTCTTTTCAAGGCGCGGATGCCCCGCAGCTCTGTACTCCGACAATGGAACGAATTTCGTTGGAGCAGCGCAAATGCTAAAGAAAGATCGGCGAGAATTCATGAAGACACTACAGACTCAAGTGGTGAGCAACTACAGTCACCAAGACTTAACTTGGCATTTTATACCCCCTGGCGCTCCACACATGGGTGGACTTTGGGAAGCTGGTGTAAAAAGTTGTAAAACGCACCTGAAGAAGGCATACACAAATCAAAGGTTTACTTTCGAAGAGTTTTCTACCCTACTCGCTCGAGTCGAAAGTTGCCTTAACTCGAGACCTCTAAGTCCTTCAAGCGAAAACCCACTTGATTTATCGCCTCTAACCCCAGGACACTTTCTAATTGGTACCCCGTTACTCACCCCAGCTGAACCCGATTTAAGTAACTCAACGCCTAACGTCATAAACCGTTGGCAAAAGTTAAAGATATTGCATCAAAATTTCTGCAGAAGATGGAAAGATGAATATCTTAAAGAGCTCCATAAAAGATATAAATGGAAACACCCTCAAACCCTATTAATGTTGACGATCTTGTGGTCATTCGTCACGAAAATTTGCCTCCGAGCGATTGGAGCTTAGGTAGAATCGTGAAGGTTTACTTAGGCTCAGACTCAAGAGCTCGTGTAGTCGACATTCGGACAGCAAAAGGAATCACTACCCATCACAAAGGTAGTGGTTCTACCCTAAAATTGAGCTCTACCCTACCCTACTCTACTCTACCCTACCCTACTCTACTCTACCCTACTCTACTCTACTCTACCCTACGCTACCCCACTCTAATGCGTCTATTTTACAGTCGAAATAGCACCCAACTCACGAAAACCCATATAATACACACATACCCATACACACACAAAAGCACTGCATTAAATAAATATGAACTATTTGTAAACCGTTACCCAATTGATCTCTTATTTATGAACACAATTAACCCGTTCTAAGTTTTGCAGATATTGCAAGGCGGGCGGAATGTTAACGTGACCACATAACCCTGTGGTCACTGAACACAGCCGCACCCAACCATCTACCCGCCGTTGTGGCAAACAGGGCGCTGCAGTCATCACGGAGGTCGGCTCGATCGGCACCTTCGTGATGTACAAAGGGCCCGAAGCAGAGATTGAATTCTAAGCTGAAGAGAAGACGGACATCTTTAAGTAAAACCCACCCGAAATTAGAACAAAAGAAGACATCACCAGAAGAAAACCCACCCAACAGAAGACATCAACAGAAGACATCACTACCAACAATCAACATCAACATCAACATCAACACAACAACAAGCTGCTGGTAACATTAAAATTACAATAAATACACATTGTACAGCACAACAAAAAAGCCTAAACCCAAAGGTAAACAAAATAAAATTGCATTAAAATTATTGTTAAAACTCAAACCCTACTATCTTTATCTTTTCCGCCACCCGAACCACCCGCGTTCACCATACCCGAACAATATGAAAATAAACAGAAAAATTAATACTAAAGATAATTCTAACCTACTCCAGGCTGATCTGAAATCCTTTGAAGTTTGGTGTTCTTAAAATAATATGTTTCTCAATCCTAGTAAATGCCAAACTATGACCTTTTCGCAGGACCGCCTGCCTCCATGACACGTAGTTTATTTGATCACCACTAAATTCGGGCAACGATTCTACCAGGTCTAGCGATTCTTCGCATGTAACGTTCAAAATAATGGTAACTGGTTCGTATTCTACAACTTGTGTGGGAGTTTCTAGAGTTCTAAGTCTGTCAGTTAAGTTTGCGGTGGAGTCCTGGAATTCCCGTCTGGTCTGCTCTGTTGCTGCTTTAACTGCAGCATTAACAATAGCCTGCAGAGCTTGAGGGTCCATTTTCAATAATTTAATACGAAAAAAGTGGTCTTAAATATAATTGGTTTAATATAAATTTGCTTATTTTATAATGATTTAATCTCGAATTTAATAATTCCAATTTAAGGTTTAACAAGTTGTTTCCTTTATAAGGCGATTATTCACTTCAGTTTTTATTTACTAATTTGATATTTATTTACATTTCTATGGTTACATTAATTAATAAGGAGTTTAGATTTCAGTGAATCTTTTTTTTTAAATTTGTTAATGTTAATGTTAATGTTAATGTTAATGTTAATGTTAATGTTAATGTTAATGTTAATGTTAATGTTAATGTTAATGTTAATGTTAATGTTAATGTTAATGTTAATGTTAATGTTAATGTTAATGTTAATGTTAATGTTAATGTTAATGTTAATGTTAATGTTAATGTTAATGTTAATGTTAATGTTAATGTTAATGTTAATGTTAATGTTAATGTTAATGTTAATGTTAATGTTAATGTTAATGTTAATGTTAATGTTAATGTTAATGTTAATGTTAATGTTAATGTTAATGTTAATGTTAATGTTAATGTTAATGTTAATGTTAATGTTAATGTTAATGTTAATGTTAATGTTAATGTTAATGTTAATGTTAATGTTAATGTTAATGTTAATGTTAATGTTAATGTTAATGTTAATGTTAATGTTAATGTTAATGTTAATGTTAATGTTAATGTTAATGTTAATGTTAATGTTAATGTTAATGTTAATGTTAATGTTAATGTTAATGTTAATGTTAATGTTAATGTTAATGTTAATGTTAATGTTAATGTTAATGTTAATGTTAATGTTAATGTTAATGTTAATGTTAATGTTAATGTTAATGTTAATGTTAATGTTAATGTTAATGTTAATGTTAATGTTAATGTTAATGTTAATGTTAATGTTAATGTTAATGTTAATGTTAATGTTAATGTTAATGTTAATGTTAATGTTAATGTTAATGTTAATGTTAATGTTAATGTTAATGTTAATGTTAATGTTAATGTTAATGTTAATGTTAATGTTAATGTTAATGTTAATGTTAATGTTAATGTTAATGTTAATGTTAATGTTAATGTTAATGTTAATGTTAATGTTAATGTTAATGTTAATGTTAATGTTAATGTTAATGTTAATGTTAATGTTAATGTTAATGTTAATGTTAATGTTAATGTTAATGTTAATGTTAATGTTAATGTTAATGTTAATGTTAATGTTAATGTTAATGTTAATGTTAATGTTAATGTTAATGTTAATGTTAATGTTAATGTTAATGTTAATGTTAATGTTAATGTTAATGTTAATGTTAATGTTAATGTTAATGTTAATGTTAATGTTAATGTTAATGTTAATGTTAATGTTAATGTTAATGTTAATGTTAATGTTAATGTTAATGTTAATGTTAATGTTAATGTTAATGTTAATGTTAATGTTAATGTTAATGTTAATGTTAATGTTAATGTTAATGTTAATGTTAATGTTAATGTTAATGTTAATGTTAATGTTAATGTTAATGTTAATGTTAATGTTAATGTTAATGTTAATGTTAATGTTAATGTTAATGTTAATGTTAATGTTAATGTTAATGTTAATGTTAATGTTAATGTTAATGTTAATGTTAATGTTAATGTTAATGTTAATGTTAATGTTAATGTTAATGTTAATGTTAATGTTAATGTTAATGTTAATGTTAATGTTAATGTTAATGTTAATGTTAATGTTAATGTTAATGTTAATGTTAATGTTAATGTTAATGTTAATGTTAATGTTAATGTTAATGTTAATGTTAATGTTAATGTTAATGTTAATGTTAATGTTAATGTTAATGTTAATGTTAATGTTAATGTTAATGTTAATGTTAATGTTAATGTTAATGTTAATGTTAATGTTAATGTTAATGTTAATGTTAATGTTAATGTTAATGTTAATGTTAATGTTAATGTTAATGTTAATGTTAATGTTAATGTTAATGTTAATGTTAATGTTAATGTTAATGTTAATGTTAATGTTAATGTTAATGTTAATGTTAATGTTAATGTTAATGTTAATGTTAATGTTAATGTTAATGTTAATGTTAATGTTAATGTTAATGTTAATGTTAATGTTAATGTTAATGTTAATGTTAATGTTAATGTTAATGTTAATGTTAATGTTAATGTTAATGTTAATGTTAATGTTAATGTTAATGTTAATGTTAATGTTAATGTTAATGTTAATGTTAATGTTAATGTTAATGTTAATGTTAATGTTAATGTTAATGTTAATGTTAATGTTAATGTTAATGTTAATGTTAATGTTAATGTTAATGTTAATGTTAATGTTAATGTTAATGTTAATGTTAATGTTAATGTTAATGTTAATGTTAATGTTAATGTTAATGTTAATGTTAATAAACAGATTGGATTCTGTTCTTGCAGATTTGCTGTCGCTGGCAAGCTGTAAGATGAGCAGTGGTCAGCCTAAATTTGCGAGTAAATTTTTGTGCAATATGTGCCCAAGAAGTTACTCGCAATTGCACGAAACAAGAAAGAAAAACACCGGTAAGTAAAAGTTTGCTTTAATAATAATTGCTTTTATTTATCACTTACTTTTTTTCTTCCAATAGGTGGATAAGCACAAGATAAATGATATTATGGATGGCACTGATAATATAGAATTATTTACAAAAGGTGAGGTGATTCCAAAAAAGACGTCTGATACTTCCAGGAAAATTATCAAGAAGGAGGCCGCCATTAAAAAGACGAAGACACCTCCGAGGCACTCGTTCGGCTATCGAGAATCGATACTCGAACGAGTCGGTAAGTATGTATTGATCTTTTACCTTTTGTGAGCATTAATCTTTTACCTTTTGCATTTAGGGTTGCGGCCTAAACATGCAGATTTGCTGTCGCTGGCAAGCTGTAAGATAAGCAGTGGTCAGCCTAAATTTGCGAGTAAATTTTTGTGCAATATGTGCCCAAGAAGTTACTCGCAATTGCACGAAACAAGAAAGAAAAACACCGGTAAGTAAAAGTTTGCTTTAATAATAATTGTTTTTATTTATCACTTACTTTTTTTCTTCCAATAGGTGGATAAGCACAAGATAAATGATATTATGGATGGCACTGATAATATAGAATTATTTACAAAAGGTGAGGTGATTCCAAAAAAGACGTCTGATACTTCCAGGAAAATTATCAAGAAGGAGGCCGCCATTAAAAAGACGAAGACACCTCCGAGGCACTCGTTCGGCTATCGAGAATCGATACTCGAACGAGTCGGTAAGTATGTATTGATCTTTTACCTTTTGTGAGCATTAATCTTTTACCTTTTGCATTTAGGGTTGCGGCCTAAACATGCCGGCCCCCTTGCAGTACTACTGTAAGATAAATTTTAAAAATTCTAAAATACCTTAAGCTAGTAAAAAGAGGTTATTAATTCAGAACATGTCTAATTTTGTTTTCAGTGTCACGTTATAATTTATTGTAATTATTCATTGATTGTAAGAATTCAGTGCTTTGTAAAATAATATACATAAATATAAAAATAAATATAAATAAATTAAAAAATTATGCCCGCTACTGGGAAACGACGCCCGATAACACCCATCCGAAGATGGTGTTTTGAGAAACAATTCCCCCCACACTACTTGGACAGATCCCGGGTTTTATTATTTTTGGGAAGACATCTGCTCCCAACACCATGCTGACCGGAGACGAATAGAAAAAGTCGGGATCAGCAAGCATCAGATTCGAGAATTGTGCTCTGATAGACGCGTCCAAGCTTTCTCGAGGCGTGATTCGTGTGAAATGTCGCAACACCTTCGCTTGGTCCGTCACCGTGTGGTTAGACTCATAGTTCGCTCGGAGGGTTAGGGAGCAAACTTCATGTGAGCCAACCATCTGCGTTGACAACCCAAGTTGACGAATTAGTCGGTGCGACACCACGGACATTTCGGCACATGTATCTACCAGAGCACGAACCCGATGGATGTGACCCTTATCGATCACCTTGACGACCGCCGTGGGGAGGAGCGAAGTCACCTGTTGCAGACATGGCAACGGTGATGGCGAGGGCAGGCGCTGCGCGCCACTATTAGAGCGGCGATGACTGGTGCGGGCTCGTCCTTGCACCCGATGGCGACGTTCATTTTTCACAACGCGAGATCGCCGATTAGAGCGCCTCGTAGGGCGAGACTTCACGGTGCTGCCCTGCAGCGATGGCCGAAACACGCGAGACTCTTCGGCATTCCGAATGCATCGCTCTAATCGCGTCTCGTCGTCTTCTTCTCTGTTTGTCGCCGAATCCCCCTCAACGCTCGATGCTGACGGCAAGGAAAGCCGGTCAGCAACACTCCCTTCGACGCCCGTCCTGTGCTGACGATAAGGCTCAGGCGACTGACGCCTGGTCCCGTCTTGCGCCTGGAGCGGTGACGACTTTTCTTTGTCTTTAGTCCGGCCCAGATGCAGCATGGTGTGATGCTCTCCCTGACATTTGACGCATCGTCCGTGACTGGCACACTCAAGGGTTTTATGGTCGGGCGAAAGGCACCTCGCGCAATGTTTGAAAAGCAGCACTAGCCGCAGTCGATCTGCCACGTTTCCCGCGACGAACGCCTTGCAGAAACGCAACGGGTGACGCGCCAAGCATACGCGACACTTCTTTGGTGCTGGAGGGACTTCATGTACGCTCGACATTTTTGTTGACTAAAAAGAAAGAAATTAAATAAGTTAATTCCTTCTCGATGGAATGGACATAACGAGCAAGGACAACACGCAACAAAACCAACACGGACGAACAAGTCACACTACGAAGACGATGGTAAAATTATGAGTTTTACTACTGGCCGCGTAATAATGCCACGTTCCGTGCGCAGATCGGCGACACGGACACGATTGTCAGAGCCTAGATACACCTTCACTACTCTCCCTAAACGCCATTCGGTGGCCGAGAGGTTGTCCGCTTTGATCACCACCAAGTCGTCAATTTTCAGGTCTTCGCGGGGATTTTTCCACTTATTTCGTTTGTGAAGTTCTTTGAGGTAATCAGTCTTCCAAATTTGGCAGAACTTTTGGTTCAATGCCTTCAATTTTTGCCAACGATTTATGATAGATATTGGATTTTCGTCAATATCTGGCTCAATTGGAGCAAGTAATGATCCCCCTACTAGGAAATGCGCAGGAGTTAAGGGCGCGAGGTCATTTGGGTCTGACGACATTGGGCTAAGAGGGCGTGAATTCAAGCATGCTTCGATTCGCGATAGCAATGTTGAGAGCTCCTCAAAGGTATATTTCAGGTCTGAAGTTACTTTACGAAAGTGCAATTTAAAACTTTTGACTCCCGCTTCCCACAGACCTCCCATATGGGGAGCGCCTGCTGGAATAAAATGCCAAGTTAAGTGTTGGTGAGCAAACTTGGACACCAATTTATCTTTAGAGTCGTTGAGAAAAGTTTTAAAATCTTCTTTAAAGGCTCGCGAGGCACCGACAAAGTTGGTTCCATTGTCCGAATACATTTTCTCCGGACAACCTCTGCGTGCGACAAATCTCGAAAATGCTTTCAAAAAGGTGACAGTGCTGAGATCGCTAGTCGCCTCTAAATGAATTGCCTTTGTAGCAAAGCAGACAAAAACACAAATATAGCCCTTGGTTATGAGACAAGCGCGTCCCGTATAATTTTTGATGTTATATGGACCCGTAAAATCAACTCCAGTAGACGCAAACGGGCGAGATAATTTTGTTCGCTCTGGGGGTAAGGATGCCATCATTTGGGTCTGTAACCGCTTGCGGTCGATCACACAGACCTTACAGTTGTGAATAATGGATTTAATCATATTTTTTACTCTGGGAATCCAGTATTGCATTCGAATAAGTCGCAATACAAGCTGGTTCCCACCATGAATAGAGATTTCGTGGGTGAACTTCACGAGTAACTTAGAAAATTGACAATCATATGGTAGAATTACCGGATGACGTTCATCATAAGTGATGTGTTCTGTCTCCGATAAGCGTCCGCCAACCCTAAGTATCTTTTGACTGTCGAGAAAAGGGTTCAAATTTAAAACTGAACTCTTTGAATCAATAAGACTTTTCTTCGACAACTGGGCATATTCAGAAGGATAGCTCAATTTTTGACTCTCAATAACGAGTCGTTTGGTTATTTCTTTAATTCCTGGCTGTGATATTTCAACAGACTTAAAACAGAAATTACTTTTGTGTGACCTGTGCGTTCTGTGAAAGAATCGTAATACATACGAAAGAACACGCAAGGCACGAGGCAACGAAGAAAATCCTTCTAAAATGTCCATATTTTGAGAACACGCCACATGAGCTTTGATGGCTTTAGCTTCCATCGTTGTGTCATATTCGTCGCTTAATTGAGGCCAAAAATTAGCCTCTTGTTGTAGCCATGAGGGGCCATGCCACCACAACGAACTAATTTTTAAGTTCTGTGGTTCTAATCCTCTACTGGCTAGATCCGCTGGATTATCGGCTGAATCCACGTGACTCCAATTTTCAGTCCCCACTTTCTCGCCTATCTTCGAGACACGGTTGGCAACAAAGGTAGTCCAGGCACATGGCTGCTTGCGCAACCAAGCCAGAACAATGGTTGAGTCTGTCCATAAAAACAGCTTATTATTATAAGTTTCTAAATTTGTTAGAAACGCTTCAACCATTTCTGCTAGCAAGAGTGCACCGCACAGCTCCAGCCTTGGTAACGACACCGTCTTAACCGGCGCTACCTTTGTTTTCGCGACGAGAAGATGAACGCTCACCTTATCTGATCGTCTCATGCGAATGTATATCGCGGCTCCATAAGCTTTCTCTGACGCATCGCAGAACCCGTGGAACTGGAGATCGCCTTCCGGAGAAAAATCGATCCAACGTGGAATCCGGACACTGCTGATATGAGGGTAGTTTTCCAAAAAAACTTGCCAACGTTGCAGAGTAGCTGGGGTCAGCTGATCATCCCACCCGATTCCATCCAACCAAACTTGCTGCATCAGGATTTTTGCGATGACCACGACCGGAGCCAACCATCCTGCAGGATCGAACAGTTTTGCGATCGCTGACAAAACCTCGCGTTTTGAAAAACTTCCCTCCTGGTCTAACGGAAGAGCATGAAAGTAAAAATAGTCGAATCGGGCGTTCCATCTAATACCCAGCGTCTTTACATTGCTCGTATCTTCCAGCTCCAGAAAATCTTCTCGTAGCCGATGACTCTTCGGGATACCTTGCAGTACCTCATCGGAGTTGGCCGTCCACTTCCGCAAGGTAAAACCTGCTGATGCGGCCGCTTTTTCCAAGTCTATTCGAGCTTGAACTGCTGACTCCACGTCATGACCTCCCGCCAGTGCGTCATCTACGTACATATGGTGACGCAAAATTTTTGACGCTAGTGGCAAGCTGCTTTCTACATCGTCAGCTAATTGCAAAAGTGTTCGCAGCGCTAGAAATGGGGCACAATTTACCCCGAAAGCGACTGTTTTCAGCTGAAAATCTTGTAGATGATTCCCTGTTTGATCGCGAAAAATTATTCGCTGGAATCGCTGATGGTCTTCAGTCACAAGTATTTGGCGGTACATCTTTTCGATGTCACCATTAAAAACAAATTGGAAGAACCGCCACTTCAGGATAAGCAAAGTTAGATCACTTTGCAAGACTGGCCCGGCATGTAGAACATCGTTCAGACTCATTCCATTTGAGGTAGGGCTTGAGGCATTGAAGACCACACGAACCTATGTAGTGGTGCTATCTGGTTTCATGACGGCGTGATGAAGGTAATAACTCTGAGTTTGCCTCGGAGTGGTACAAGAAGACACTTCTCTCATATGGCCCAGTTCCAGATATTCTCTCAAAACACCATCGTACTCCTTCTTAAAATCTATATTCTTGTTTAACCTGACCTCATTGCGCAGAAATTGTCGAACAGCAATATAGCGTGAATCTCCTAAAATGGTTTTCTGCGGATAACTTTCCTTAAAAGGTAAAGTCACTACATACCGACCATCAGAATTACGCCTTGTTGTCTTGACGAAGTTGTCCTCACAAAATTTGTCTGCGCTGTTGGACACAATATTTTGAGGTACCTCCTCCAGCTCCCAAAATGATGCTAGCTGTCGATCAAGTGAAACTTCACTAAAATATGAAACGACAGTCGAGGAGGGAGGTTTCTGCACGGAGGTTGGAACGGAACCGGTTAAGATCCAGCCGAATATTGTTTCTTGAGCAATAAGTGACCCAAGAATATTTCGACGGATGCCGTCAAGAAGAAGTTGTGGGTATAAATCACCACCTAGCAACACATCTACTTGATCGCTGCAGTAGAAACGTTTGTCCGCAAGAACAAGCTCTGGAAAAGCTTGCTGCATCAACGGATCTACTGAGCATGAAGGAAGATTTCCTGTAATTTTTGTGAGAACTAGAGCGCTTGTGGTAAGTTGGATGGTTGGATCAATAGGTGATCCTATGACCAAAGTGCACGCTTTTTGCACTCTGGCTGACACCACATTATTAAGCCCTGAGACTTGAGCGCAAACACGATGAGTAGGAAGCTGAATAAGTCGATGCAACCTCTCAGAAATGAACGAGCCTTCTGAGCCAGAATCAATAAGTGCTCTGGCTTTGAACACGTCTCCTCGATGGCAAATATTTATCATCGCGGTTCCCAGCAAAATACCTTTGCTGCTTGAGGCAAAACACGCTTGGTAGTTTTCGCGAGCGCCTGCAGATGTTTGCGATTGCTCTGCAACATGTTGAGTGGACTGTATACTCGTGCTTGGACCTCCCGCATTTGGATGATTATTTGCGCCTCTAAATTCTCTATGAAGCAACGAATGATGTCGTTGTCCACATGTGGAGCAGTTGTATCCGCTCTTGCAATTTTTAGAAACATGGCTGGTTGATAAACAGTTGAGACAGCAATGCCACCGTCTTGCAGCCGATGATCTGTCATTTACTGACATTGCCAAAAATTTTGGACAGAACTTCAATGCATGCTGCTGGTTTTTACACAGCTTGCAATTATTGTTCGCCACGTTTACCTGAAAGGTGTTAACTTTCTTCATATTTTGTGGAGGTGCGTTCGGTTTTTGCCCTTTTGGCACCGCGCCTCTAAAGTCGGACACCGTTTCTAGTGTCTGAAAACGACTTGTGAGAAATTTATCAAGGTCAGCCCATTTGGGGATTTCTGCCTTGTTCTCAATCGATTGCTCCCATAAGGAGAGCGTAGTATCAGGTAATTTTGTAGAGCACAAATACGTAAAAATAGCATCCCAGTTGTCAATATTTACTTTATGTATTGTAAGAGCGGATATACAATTATTTATGTCTCTTTGAAGTTTCTTAATTCCACTTCCAGACTCTGTCGCAACCGCTGGCAGGTTAAATAAAACTTTAAGCTGGCTGTTCACCAAAATCCGCTTATTTTCATAGCGGTCTGTCAAGTTCTGCCAGGCTGTTGCAAACCCTTCATGCGTGAGTGGAGATTTTTGAACAATCTCTTTTGCCTCTCCGCGGGTTTTCTGGTTCAAGTGAAATAGTTTTTCCACGGGTGTTAGCCAACTATTTGAAATATAAATAGCCGAAAACATATCCCGGAAAGAAGGCCATGTTACGTAATCACCATGAAATATTTCAGTATCACATGGTGGTAAATTTATATTGTGGCCAGACATCGGCATAACAAAACTGGAAATATCCGCTTCATTACTTTTTTTCGCCATTGACAATTTATCGCTAAGTTCGTTCATCTTAGCTAGACATCGAACATATGTTTGATAACATGTGCGAAATTTGACTTTGACTAGGGTGACGTTTTCATCAGCGTCACCACTCGCTGCCACTAATTTGAGCAAGCATGTGTCATACGACGTCTTTAAATTAGTCCATTGAGACTTAATTCATCCTCTTGAATTCGTAGAGCAAAAGTTGTGTGCTCTTCCTGAGGAATCTCATTGAAGTCTCTCTCCATATCAAAATAGTCGGCATGTCTCATAAAAGAGGTTAGTTTTGCCATTATTTATTTTTTGATCGAAAAAATAGACAAAAAAAATCACCAAAAACTTTCTAATAAGTAGAAAAATCGATCGAGATCCGAAAAAATGTACAATTGTTTCAATTGTCAACTGAATCGACAGAAAGAAACAACTCTTTAATAAGAAGTAAAAAAATATATTTTTTTTATAACTTGTACAAATTGTTTCTAATAAGTAGAAAAATTTTTTTCTTTTTTTTTAAAAATTTTTTTCACAATTTGTAAAAATTGTTTCCAATAAGTGGAATATTTTTCAAAAAAATCGAAACAAAATTCTCTAAAATGAGAAAAACCGTTTTGAAAAATTTTTTCACAATTTGTAAAAATTGTTTCCAATAAGTGGAATATTTTTCAAAAAAATCGAAACAAAATTCTCTAAAATGAGAAAAACCGTTTTGAAAAATTTTTTCACAATTTGTAAAAATTGTTTCCAATAAGTGGAATATTTTTCAAAAAAATCGAAACAAAATTCTCTAAAATGAGAAAAACCGTTTTGAAAAATTTTTCACAATTTGTAAAAATTGTTTCCAATAAGTGGAAATATTTTTCAAAAAAATCGAAACAAAATTCTCTAAAATGAGAAAAACCGTTTTGAAAAATTTTTTCACAATTTGTAAAAATTGTTTCCAATAAGTGGAATATTTTTCAAAAAAATCGAAACAAAATTCTCTAAAATGAGAAAAACCGTTTTGAAAAATTTTTTCACAATTTGTAAAAATTGTTTCCAATAAGTGGAATATTTTTCAAAAAAATCGAAACAAAATTCTCTAAAATGAGAAAAACCGTTTTGAAAAATTTTTTCACAATTTGTAAAAATTGTTTCCAATAAGTGGAATATTTTTCAAAAAAATCGAAACAAAATTCTCTAAAATGAGAAAAACCGTTTTGAAAAATTTTTTTTTTTTTTTCTCACAATTTGTAAAAATTGTTTCCAATAAGTAATATTGGAAATATTTTTCAAAACAATCGAAACAAATTTTCTAAAAAATGAAAACTTGTATTAAAATTCCCATTTACCGAAATACCTGCAGGTAAGAAAAAACTTTACCAAATATAAAAAATTAAATTCGCGTAAAAATCGATATACAAATTTATATTTGACGACTTGGGGTTATTTGGTGGAAATTCGAAATTCGGGGTAAATTCCCGAATGTTTCTAAAAAAGTGCTTAAAATAACAATCGCAATAGGTGCGATAATTTTTGAGCACGGTGGCAACTCTGTGTTGGTAATTCGGACTTAATCACGAATTAAAAATAAAAGTGCATAAAAGAATAATCGCAATAGGTGCGATAAATTTTTTTTTTGTTTTGAGCACGGTGGCAACTCTTTTTCGAAGATCCACCAGCTGTCTCTTCTTGCTTCTCGATCTTCTTGTTTTGCTTTTAGTAGTTAACTCGTCGCGTTGTTTACTAAAATGAGTGTTTTCTTTTATTTTGTTTTGATCGCGTTTCGGTGTTTTCGAGTTGCTTATTTGTCTTTCTTTGTTCTATTGAATGTTAAAACAATTGAATAATATAAATTGAAAATAATATTAGTTCAATAGAATAAAGAATAAGTGCAACAAAAATAAAAAAAAAAACGCGACGAAAAAGTATATGGAGCAGCGTCAAATGCTTCAATACGCGTGTGTGTGTGGGTGTAAAAACCACAGTGATTTAGTTGTAAATAATTATAAAAATAAATATATAAAAATATTGTTTATAAAAAATTTAAAAAAAAAACTAATCTCAACGACGTACGTTAGCAGAAAATTGCCCAACGTACGGACGGACAAATTTGTCTGTTGTGTGTGAGTGTGTGCAATGGAACCAATGCAATGGACCAAAGCAATGAAAAAAAAAAAGTATATATAAACAAACAATATAATATATTGCAATACCTGCAATATAAATATATACTTTACAACGAAGTACGTCAAGGAAATAAAAAGAAACCAGATATGATAGCAAAATATATGGTAATACAAGTTAATATATGCTAATGTATGCTGCAGGTAATTAAATATTTGTATAATTAATTTAAGAAATATTTTTCTTTTGATATTATGTGTGTGTGTGTGTTTGTGTGCCTCGACGGCTATCTGAACCAAACTTGTTTTCTTATGGTTTGGTTTTTTTTTTTTTTTTTGTTTCTATTTTTTTTTTTGTTTTAGCACTGATTTCTCTTTTAGAATTAAAACAATTCAAAACAAAAAAAACTACCGGAGACACTGATTTATGCAACTAAAATGAATTAATCAACCTACCTTTTTAACTGGTGGCAATACGGTGAGTTTACGGCAATTCGGTGACTTTAATTCCTGCTTCTATGTAATTGTTTATTTCAGCTGACTTTGACGGCTTCGATGGGACCATAAACAGATTGGATTCTGTTCTTGCAGATTTGCTGTCGCTGGCAAGCTGTAAGATGAGCAGTGGTCAGCCTAAATTTGCGAGTAAATTTTTGTGCAATATGTGCCCAAGAAGTTACTCGCAATTGCACGAAACAAGAAAGAAAAACACCGGTAAGTAAAAGTTTGCTTTAATAATAATTGTTTTTATTTATCACTTACTTTTTTTCTTCCAATAGGTGGATAAGCACAAGATAAATGATATTATGGATGGCACTGATAATAAAGAATTATTTACAAAAGGTGAGGTGATTCCAAAAAAGACGTCTGATACTTCCAGGAAAATGATCAAGAAGGAGGCCGCCATTAAAAAGACGAAGACACCTCCGAGGCACTCGTTCGGCTATCGAGAATCGATACTCGAACGAGTCGGTAAGTATGTATTGATCTTTTACCTTTTGTGAGCATTAATCTTTTACCTTTTGCATTTAGGGTTGCGGCCTAAACAGTTAATGCTAATGTTAATGTTAATGTTAATGTTAATGTTAATGTTAATGTTAATGTTAATGTTAATGTTAATGTTAATGTTAATGTTAATGTTAATGTTAATGTTAATGTTAATGTTAATGTTAATGTTAATGTTAATGTTAATGTTAATGTTAATGTTAATGTTAATGTTAATGTTAATGTTAATGTTAATGTTAATGTTAATGTTAATGTTAATGTTAATGTTAATGTTAATGTTAATGTTAATGTTAATGTTAATGTTAATGTTAATGTTAATGTTAATGTTAATGTTAATGTTAATGTTAATGTTAATGTTAATGTTAATGTTAATGTTAATGTTAATGTTAATGTTAATGTTAATGTTAATGTTAATGTTAATGTTAATGTTAATGTTAATGTTAATGTTAATGTTAATGTTAATGTTAATGTTAATGTTAATGTTAATGTTAATGTTAATGTTAATGTTAATGTTAATGTTAATGTTAATGTTAATGTTAATGTTAATGTTAATGTTAATGTTAATGTTAATGTTAATGTTAATGTTAATGTTAATGTTAATGTTAATGTTAATGTTAATGTTAATGTTAATGTTAATGTTAATGTTAATGTTAATGTTAATGTTAATGTTAATGTTAATGTTAATGTTAATGTTAATGTTAATGTTAATGTTAATGTTAATGTTAATGTTAATGTTAATGTTAATGTTAATGTTAATGTTAATGTTAATGTTAATGTTAATGTTAATGTTAATGTTAATGTTAATGTTAATGTTAATGTTAATGTTAATGTTAATGTTAATGTTAATGTTAATGTTAATGTTAATGTTAATGTTAATGTTAATGTTAATGTTAATGTTAATGTTAATGTTAATGTTAATGTTAATGTTAATGTTAATGTTAATGTTAATGTTAATGTTAATGTTAATGTTAATGTTAATGTTAATGTTAATGTTAATGTTAATGTTAATGTTAATGTTAATGTTAATGTTAATGTTAATGTTAATGTTAATGTTAATGTTAATGTTAATGTTAATGTTAATGTTAATGTTAATGTTAATGTTAATGTTAATGTTAATGTTAATGTTAATGTTAATGTTAATGTTAATGTTTATGTTTATGTTTATGTTTATGTTTATGTTTATGTTTATGTTTATGTTTAAGTTCATGTTTATGTTTATGTTTATGTTTATGTTTATGTTTATGTTTATGTTTATGTTTATGTTTATGTTTATGTTTATGTTTATGTTTATGTTTATGTTTATGTTTATGTTTATGTATATGTTTATGTTTATGTTTATGTTTATGTTTATGTTTATGTTTATGTTTATGTTTATGTTTTTGTTTATGTTCATGTTTATGTTTATGTTTATGTTTATGTTTATGTTTATGTTTATGTTTATGTTTATGTTTATGTTAATGTTTATGTTTATGTTTATGTTTATGTTTATGTTTATGTATATGTTTATGTTTATGTTTATGTTTATGTTTATGTTTATGTTTATGTTTATGTTTTTGTTTATGTTCATGTTTATGTTTATGTTTATGTTTATGTTTATGTTTATGTTTATGTTTATGTTTATGTTTATGTTTTTGTTTATGTTCATGTTTATGTTTATGTTTATGTTTATGTTTATGTTTATGTTTATGTTTTTGTTTATGTTCATGTTTATGTTTATGTTTATGTTTATGTTTATGTTTATGTTTATGTTTATGTTTATGTTTATGTTTATGTTTATGTTTATGTTTATGTTTGTGTTTATGTTTATGTTTATGTTTATGTTTATGTTTATGTTTATGTTTATGTTTATGTTTATGTTTATGTTTATGTTTATGTTTTATGTTTATGTTTATGTTTATGTTTATGTTTATGTTTATGTTTATGTTTATGTTATGTTTATGTTTATGTTTATGTTTATGTTTATGTTTATGTTTATGTTTATGTTTATGTTTATGTTTATGTTTATGTTTATGTTTATGTTTATGTTTATGTTTATGTTTATGTTTATGTTTATGTTTATGTTTATGTTTATGTTTATGTTTATGTTTATGTTTATGTTTATGTTTATGTTTATGTTATGTTTATGTTTATGTTTATGTATATGTTTATGTTTATGTTTATGTTTATGTTTATGTTTTTGTTTTGTTATGTTTATGTTTATGTTTATGTTATGTTTATGTTTATGTTTATGTTTATGTTTATGTTTATGTTTATGTTTATGTTTATGTTTATGTTTATGTTTATGTTTATGTTTATGTTTATGTTATGTTTATGTTTATGTTTATGTTTATGTTTATGTTTATGTTTATGTTTATGTTTATGTTTATGTTTATGTTTATGTTTATGTTTATGTTTATGTTTATGTTTATGTTTATGTTTATGTTTATGTTTATGTTTATGTTTATGTTTATGTTTATGTTTATGTATGTTTATGTTTATGTTTATGTTTATGTTTATGTTTATGTTTATGTATATGTTTATGTTTATGTTTATGTTTATGTTTATGTAAGTTATCACCTTGCATTCCGCAGCCATCAGGTTATCACCCTGCGTGGCACAAGCAGCGAATACACGCGCCGTAATCGGACCCTACCAACCTGTGGGAACCTGCAATTCAGCATATTCCCTGTGCTGCGGGCAAATAGAGTATTTTTAGGTAGCAAGTAAGAAGAAGCATAGTTAGCAATTTAAGTCTTCGCTTTAAGTTTGAAAAGATAAAATAGTTAGTTCTTTTTAGACGTCGAAGTGATTAGGTCTTTCAAATAAACAATTATACAAATCAAAGAGGTGTTTAATTTATTGAATGGCCCGTTGGGCATTGGCTAGCATTGGGCTAGCCAATGCGGCCAATAAAATTATTTTTTTGGGACTCCAAATAAGGAGATCCTTAACTGGCGCCCGAGCAGGGACCCGCTTCGAAAAAACAGAAGCGGGTATCCTCGAAAAAATTCTGTCGTGATAAGTAATGATTCAGTGTGGCTGTGATAAATTAAATAGTGAAAATATAAATCATAAATTAAATCAAACTCTAAAGTGTTCTAATTAACTAAAAAAGAAAACAAACCGGCTGCGATTCACCACCGAAAGGGGGACCCTCCAGCCGAATCAAAAAAATATTTTTTAAATTTAAAAACGCTAGCTGCGATTCCGAACTCCGGACCCTCCAGTTGGTTAAGTATAACGAAATTATTAAAATAAAATATGGGAAGTGTAAATAAAAAAAAGGGAGAAATCCTCATTAACACTGCCACACTGAGTTAAGAAATCACCACATATGTCCGAAAAAGGACAAATAGAAATAAAAAAAGATTCATGCTAAAAACGAATCAGTAAAAAAGAAAATAACAAATTTTTTGTAGCTAATTTTGAAGTCCTGCCAGACTGAACCAAGAAATCGCCACAGGCAAATCGAATAAAAATTACTATAAAGGCAGGATTTGCGTTAAAAACAAATCCATTTAAAAAAAATCGTTTTTGTAAACTTTGATGAATGAGGTCAGTCAAAAAAGGTGTGTTCCTTCTTTCCAATGATTGTGTGCTTAAATGAATGTACATCCTATGGGGTGCAAGGTGCCGTACCCATGGGAACACGGTACCCATTCATTCGTTTGCCCACACTTATTCCATCCTTCCCATGAGAACAGGAGGGAGATCATATAAGGATAAGGGATAAGCTTGTGAAGTCAATCGTGCCATTAGTAGGTTGTCGGCAATTATTAACGCCGACGACTAAACGGGAATAACACGATCCTTCCAAGACTGACTCGAAAAAAATAATAACTAACTTTAACTCTCTTTATTTTCCAGATTCAAATGTCACAAGTCAAAATTGTGTAAGTGAACAGAATTAAAAGCAAGACAAAAAGAAAAAGCAATTATTACAAAGATATTATATGCAAGAACATAAACTTTATGAGCTAAATTGTAAAAAGAATTCAAAAGCGAAAAATTTTGTTAAACATCTAAAGCAGTTATAAAAGGAAAAAATATTGTATATTCAAGAAATAACAATAAGAAAAAACATAACCTTATAAAATAAATTGTTAAAGAAGAATTCAGAAGTGAAAAATTTTTAGTAATTAACTAAAGCTACAATTAATCTATTTTTAATAATAGATTTGAATAATCTTTATAGATCTATCTAATCTATCTAATCAAAGAAAAGAATTCAAAAGCGAAAATTTTGTTAAACATCTAAAGCAGTTATAAAAGGAAAAAATATTGTATATTCAAGAAATAACAATAAGAAAAAACATAACCTTATAAAACAAATTGTTAAAAAAGAATTCGGAAGTGGAAAATTTTTTTAGTAATTAACTAAAGCTAAAAATAATCCAATATAAAGAATAATATCAGTAATCGTAAGATTTCCAGAATCAGGTGAGTGAATCCTTCTTACAAACTCTTTTTAGAATGGACGACATGAAGAAAGCACTTACTGAATTGAATGGGGCAGTTAATGCTATATTGGAAAAAATGAAAAATGTTGAGTCACGCATGGCAACCGTCGAACGTGGCGAGGTAAGGGGTTACGTGGAGATGATGGCCGAGATTAGGGGTATTAGATCTAGGGTTGAAAATTTTGAAGCGAGTGCAGCTGTAAGTTCTAACGATTCGAATGCAGAATCGACGGAATTGTGCGGTCCAAAGACCGAGCAGGACCTGAGAGATATCTGCAAGCTCCCTGACTGTGTCAAGGAGTTGCAGGTATTTGACGGTAACCCGGTACAGTACGTTTCTTGGGTACATAATGTCGAGAATATTTTGCGCGACTTTGAAATTATTAAAAGCAAGCCACTCTATCGAGCTATCTTGCAGCATATAAGACAGAAAATTAGGGGAAGCGCTGATACAGCACTAGTATCATACAATATATTTGATAATAGTTGGACAGAAATAAAGCGGATTCTATCACTTCACTACGCTGACAAACGAGACATTAGAACGCTGGAGCATCAGCTCACTCAGCTTGCTCAGAAGGGATCGAAATTAGACGAATTTTATGCAACAGTTAACCACCAATTTTCAGGCATACCAAATTTCAAGGCATACTCCTCATGTTTGGAATTACAGAATTTAAGTATGAGGAATAGTTCAATACATGTAGCTGTTCCAAATAAGATAACAGTTCCAATTAACCAAGTCGCCCGAGTCGAAAATAGACCCCCCTTGCCACCAAGGCAATTCGATCAATATCGAAGCAACCGTCCAGCTTATCGCCCCTATCAATTTAATAATAGCCACAACCGGTCCTTTGGGCATTTCCGTTCAAACGCTCCTCCCAGGCCAAATGTTCCTAAGCCGCATGAGCGAATGGAAGTAGACGGTTCGGTACAATCAAGGCAGGTTAATTATATGAACCGGCCACCACAGGGTAACAATCCCTTCAAGCGAAGAGCCGCCTCTGAGAATTTCCCTCAGAAACAACAACGTCTGTTCAACCTACAAACAGAAACTGATATACAAGAGCAGCCTCATTTTCAGCAAACAGAAGAATCGGTAACCGTGGACGAATATGAAGGCCTGGTGAGTGAAAATATTGAAGAGTCGGAAAACTTCATGGAACGCGCCTCTCCCGCCTTTCAGATCTAGGAGAGTCTTTTCTATGCCTAACTCGCGCTCCCAACGGAGAACACCTTTCCAGTGTTCCTTATATTGAATATCAAACAAAAGAAGGGAGAAAACTTAGTTTTCTTATAGACACTGGAGCCAATAAAAACTTCATTAGTCCAACAGTCGAAAATATGCGATATCCTGTCCTTAACCCATTTAAAGTCAATTCCGCTGCCGGGGAAATTAAGATAACTGAAAAAGTCACTGGTCAGTTTTTTAAGCAAGTGGGAATTGACCTTCCCATAACGTTCTATGTTCTTCAGGGTCTCATGTCCTTTGATGGTATTATTGGTGACGATACCTTAAGGAAATTGGAAGCGATAATTGATCGCAAAAACAATGTTTTAATATTAAAGCCAGGAATCAAAATTCCTCTTATGGCCAAGGGATCAAAAGAGGTGAATTTGGTTGTAAATGAACTTCTTTCAAACGATACGAAGGCGAAAATCAACCAGCTTGTCCAAAAATATGATACTCTTTTTGAACCTCTTAGTAGTCACGAGGTGGTAAAGACGGCAGTGAAGGCCGAAATTAGAACTAATACTAATGAGCCTGTTTACTCAAAGAGCTATCCTTACCCTGCGTGTATGCGGGACGAGGTGGAGAAGCAGATCAAAGAACTCTTGGCTGAAAATATTATTCGTCCTTCTTAAAGTCCATATAATTCACCGATATGGATTGTTCCTAAAAAACCAAAACCGTCCGGTGAAAAACAATACAGAATGGTGATCGACTTCAAAAGATTAAATTTAGTCACTATTCCAGACACATACCCTATCCCTGATATAAATTCAACTCTATCAAGTCTCGGCGAGGCAAAATATTTCACTACTTTAGATTTGACCTCCGGGTTTCACCAGATCCCTATGAAGCCCTCCGACATTCCGAAAACAGCATTCTCTTCAATGAATGGGAAGTACGAATTTCTAAGACTTCCATTCGGGTTGAAAAACGCACCCGCCATATTTCAGAGAATGATTGACGATGTCTTGAAGGAGTACATAGGCAAAATTTGCTATGTGTACATTGACGATATAATCGTCTTTGGCAAAACCGAGGAAACCCACCTTGAAAATATAGAAACGATATTTTCCCGTTTACTTGAAGCGAATCTTAAGGTCAATCTTGAAAAAACCCATTTCATGAAGAATGAAGTGGAATTTTTGGGTTATGTCATCACCCCCGAGGGAATCAAGCCGGATGCAAACAAGGTCACCGCGATTCAAAACTTGTTGCCTCCAACTAATCTGAAGGATTTAAAGAGCTTTTTGGGACTTACTTCGTACTATAGAAAGTTTATTCAGGACTACGCAAAGGTTGCGAAACCTCTCACTAATCTGACGAGGGGAGAAAACTCTCAGGTTAAAGCCAACCAATCTAGACGCGTACCCATTAGTTTAAACGACACTGCCTTGCAAGCCTTTAATGACTTGAAACTTTTATTGACTTCTGCTGAAATTTTGGCATTTCCAGATTTTAATAAATCTTTTAATCTGACCACCGATGCATCCGATTTTGCAATCGGTGCCGTCTTATCACAGGGTGATATTGGAAGAGATAGACCGATAGCATATGTTTCAAGGTCCCTCAATAAGACCGAGGAAAACTATGCAACGAATGAGAAAGAGATGCTCGCGATCGTATGGGCTCTCGACAATCTTCGCAACTATCTGTATGGTGCAAAAAAGATTCGAATTTTCACAGACCATCAGCCGCTAACGTTCGCATTAGGGAGTAGAAATAACAATGCGAAACTCAAGATATGGAAAGCCCGCATCGAGGAGTATAATCACGAGTTGATTTACAAACCTGGTAAATCAAACTTTGTGGCCGACGCTCTCTCCAGGTTAAAGACTCAGTTAAATCATTTGTCAAGTTCAAATGATTCTGCAACTGATACCGCAAGCGAAGGCAATGAATCTCGCACAGAAACGGCAAGCGAAGGTAATGAATCTCGCACAGAAACGGCAAGCGAAGTCGAAAGCGAACGTTCTTTCTCTACAGCGCACAGTGCTGAACAGGACTCTTCTGATATGATTTGGCATGTCGAAGTTCCCTTAAACGTGTTCCGTAACCAACTTGTAATTAGATTAGGCTCGAGTTTTTCTTGCTATGAAAATCCCCATCCAGGTTTTTCACGTCACTACATTTCGGTTGAAGACTTAAATGTGGAAAACCTCACTGAGATCCTTAAACAGAAATTAAACCCAAACGTCATAAACGGAATTAAGATCCCTGAAGAACACATAGGTTTACTTCAAACAATTTATACAACCCATTTTTCCCGATACAAGATCCGTATAACCCAGAGAATCGTTGAGGACGTCACAAATATCGAACGCAGATTTACAATAATAGAAGCTGAGCATAGAAGAGCTCACAGAAACTCTAGGGAAAACAGAATCCAAATCTTAGAGAAATATTACTTTCCCAGTATGAACTCACTCATAAAAAGGTATGCACTATCTTGCGACATATGCAAAGCTAATAAGTACGATAGACATCCCATGCGTCCTGAATTTCAGCCAACGCCCACTCCGAAGTACCCTTGTGAAATACTTCACATGGATATAATGGAAATACAAGGAGAAAGATTTATCTCTTGTATTGACAAGTTCTCTAAATTTGCCAAATTTTTTCATATTAAAGATAAATCTGTTTTACGTGTTCGATCAAAGCTAATTAAAATCCTGCATTATTTTACTGTTCCTCAAATGCTGGTAACAGACAATGAAAAAAGTTTTATTAGTCCAATTATACTAAATTTTATCGAGAAACTTGGCATCAACTCCATCACAGAGGAGTGAAGTCAATGGGCAGATAGAGAGGGTACATTCCACGGTGGTTGAAATTTTCAGATGTTTGAGAAACGAATATCCCGAATTGAAAATAAGAGAATTAATAGAGGTCGCTGTTGACCGATATAATAATACGGTGCACTCAGTGACTCAAAAGAAACCAACAGATATCTTTTTCAACAGGACACAGAGAATTAACTACCAGAATCTCATTGACTTTAGAGCAAAGGTTAATACCGATTTGCGGGCCCTCATTAGGAGAAATATGAAATCCCGAAATACCAGGCGAAATGTCAGGCGGTCGCCACCGAGAAAATATCGAAAAGGGGAAGAAATTTTTGTTGCAATTAAAACAATAAAAGGTAAAAATAAACCTCTTTTCAAGAGGGAGATAGTAGAGAAAGACAACAGAGTGACTATTACAACGACAAATGGAAGAAGGATTCACAAAAGCCACATTAAAAATATAAGCCCTTTAAGAAGAAGATAGAAAATTTTTAATTATAAAAAGTATTTTCCCTTTGAGAAAATTTATTTTTTAAGCAATTTATATTAGTTACATACAAAAGGAAATGTATAAAATATATAATACATAGTATGTACTATATGCATGTATAATATGGGGACATATTCTAAAATAAGGGGGAAGGTAATTAATTAATTTAATATCATTACAGTTCCGGGTTGTTCCTTATGATAGCCGCAGCACAGGGCTTCCAGATCTACAACTTCAAGGCTCCAATAGTGTCAATTCGGGCAGGTGACGCATGGATAATAAACGGATGCTTCAAAATGGTACATGTCATCAATTTGGAACAATACGGTGAACTGCTGAACAACGTAGCAAACACAGCCAATAACACTTTACGTAGCGGCGGCAGCAAACTAATTTCCGAATACCACCACAACTGGATAAACGATCGCCTGCAAGAACTTCAAGCTCGACCAAAAAGAATATCTAGATCCATCAACTGGATAGGCTCAGCTTGGAAGTGGATCGCGGGGCCTCCAGATGCTTCAGACTGGAATGCCAATCTTAAAAGCCAGGACGAGATCGTAGAAAATAACAATTACCAATATAAAATCAATAAGCAACTCTTTACCTCCTCTCGTGAAGCATTGCAGAAGGTGAATCAGGTCATCGGTCAACTTAATAGTATATCTAAAGATACGAGAGAGGAACAAATTGAGAGCGATATCCTCAACAGACTGTTTATCATAAGATCAGAAATAAATGAAATCGTCAGGGCATGTCAGATGGCCAAAACTGGGATCGTAAATAGCAACCTGCTTGACAAAGAGGAAATCAACCAACTCCTTGCGGAAGTGGAGACACTCCCTTATCAGAATGCAATAGAAGCCATGGAATACGGGAATCCGTCAATATTTACCAACGGTTCCCTCTTATTATACGTTATTTCAATACCAAAATTGAGCCCAGCTAAATACCACCTGCTTATTACAAGAGCTGCTATCAACGAGGGAAAGCAAATAGACTTGCCATTCTCAAAAATGCTCATAAATCAGAAGGAGACATATGGCATAAGGGACGAGTGTCTCATGATTAATAACTCAACTATATGTGAGATGAAAGCGCTGCACAAACTTCCAGAAGACAGTTGCATACCTAAAATTCTAAAGGGAGGTCACGCAGAATGCCATTTTCGTTCATGCAAGGAGGAGGTAATTGAAATGCTAACTGATAATATTATTTTTCTTACGAATTTAAAGGGTGAAATCGTCGGCGAAAACGAAACAAGATTTATAGAAGGAACCAATGTGATCCATCTTGCCAATGAAACAATTCGTTTGAGGAACGAGACCTTCTCAGCGAGAAACATATTACACCACCAAGCGTTACCATCCGCTTTAGTAAATATCACGGATAAAGGACTTAGAGTCGACCTGGAATACCTGCATGACATCAGCATGAACAACATAAAGAACCTTGGAGGCCTCCGAAACTCTCTTAAATTTTATATTATTACAGATATGACGATAATAGATATGATTATATGTGTCACCATCACTTTATGGCACATGATGACGAGGAAGCTGAAGTTACCTGCAATCACGGTCCCGGAGATGAGATCCCCAGTTGTTAACGCACCACCAAAGCCGCTAAGACGCCTTCATTCGCATCATGATCTGCGGGACGCAGATTTTTGAGGAAGGAAGAGTTATCACCTTGCATTCCGCAGCCATCAGGTTATCACCCTGCGTGGCGCAAGCAGCGAATACACGCGCCGTAATCGGACCCTACCAACCTGTGGGAACCTGCAATTCAGCATATTCCCTGTGCTGCGGGCAAATAGAGTATTTTTAGGTAGCAAGTAAGAAGAAGCATTGTTAGCAATTTAAGTCTTCGCTTTAAGTTTGAAGTGATTCGGTCTTTCAAATAAACAATTATACAAATCAAAGAGGTGTTTAATTTATTGAATGGCCCGTTGGGCATTGGCTAGCATTGGGCTAGCCAATGCGGCCAATAAAATTATTTTTTTGGGACTCCAAATAAGGAGATCCTTAACTTGTATATGTTTATGTTTATGTTTATGTTTATGTTTATGTTTATGTTTATGTTTATATTTATGTTTATGTTTATGTTTATGTTTATGTTTATGTTTATGTTTATGTTTATGTTTATGTTTATGTTTATGTTTATGTTTATGTTTATGTTTATGTTTATGTTTATGTTTATGTTTATGTTTATGTTTATGTTTATGTTTATGTTTATGTTTATGTTTATGTTTATGTTTATGTTGCGGTAAACGCACCTGTCCACACTTATTCAAATTTCAGATTTTATAGTTAACCCAAATTCTATTTATTTAACAAATTTAATTTAAATTTAATAGTAAAACTTTAAAATTCCTGTAATAATGAGAATTCATTAGAATTATGATTTAATTAAAGTAACAAATGAGTTTCTTACTTTTAGTACTTGAATAAGCATAAATTAATACGTGTTTTAAATTTGTGATATTTATATTAAAGTTTTCAAGATTAACTTTAAATTATGTTGCGCGCAGCTCGGCTTGCAGTTTTAAAAGAAAGGTTCAGTTTGGCTGATGCAATAATATGCTTGCGGTTCTTATAAGTATACTTAAATACATAAAAAATATAAAGAAACTTAAATATGCATGTATTAGATATATATGTAAATATACATGTGTTGTATTAAATTATAGAAAATATGAATTTATTAGAGAAAATATTAAAGAATATATGTATTGCATTCAGCAAAACACCGTTTCGCTCTCGAACAGGTGCAGTCAAACTTCGCCAGTGATATTAGCGCTGCTTTCAAATTTTAAACTAATTGCTTTCGCCAACACTCCCCCTCGGTATGTCAGCTGGATCGGCTGATTTACCCTTACGTTGAACATCTAGTACGGCTAATCGAACGGCTGGTCTTTCATAGACACCGGTTGAAGTCTGTACGACAGCTTTACGTACCTGTCCATCGGCTCCGGTTGACACGTTGAGCACTTTGCCCTTTGGCCACGCATTACGTGGGTTGTTATCATCGACAATGACCACTATGTCACCTACCTCGATTGGCTTCACTGGTTGATACCACCGGGTGCGCCTAGTCAACGTGGGAAGATATTCTTGAATCCATTTCTTCCAGAAGATATTGGCAAACTGCTGAGATTTTAGCCAGTGTTTCTTCAATAAAACGTTGTCGTCACATAGGATGCCGTCTGGTTTTTCACCGTTGGAAGAACCTAACAGGAAATGATTTGGAGTGAGGGCTTCTTGCGTTTCGTCATCGAGCGGCAAATAAGTCAACGGACGCATGTTGATCGTTCTCTCAGCTTCTAGGAGCATGCTGTGCAGAAGCTCGTCTGTAGGAGTGCGTGACGGTAAAATTTGATGCATCGTCTTTTTGATGGATTGAACGAGTCGTTCCCAACTCCCACCCATATGGGGTGACGCCGGAGGGTTGAAGACCCAATTTGTGGTTGAGCTGGAGAACTCCTGGGCTAGTTGGGCATTTTGGTGCTGGATGTATTCTCGTAATTCTCTCTCAGCGCCATGGAAATTTGTTCCATTGTCACATCTTATTTCAGTTGGAACACCACGTCTTGATATAAATCTTTTGACTGCGAGAATGCACGAATCAGTGGACAAACTGTTAGCTACCTCGATGTGAACTGCTCTTGTTGTGAGGCATGTAAGCAGAACTCCCCAGCGCTTTTCTGTTCGGCGACCTACAGTGACATTCATTGGGCCGAAATAATCAAGTCCAGTATATGAAAAAGGCCTTGTGAATGTTGAAAGTCTCGCTGCAGGTAGGTCTGCCATTTCAGGGGGTCTTGGCACGGCTCGCTGATTTTTACACATCTGGCATGCTTTCACAACCTTTTTCAAAACGACGCGCATTCGACTTATTGAATATTTTTGCCGCAATTCGTTGATAACAGTTTCGTTATTTTGATGATGAAAGCGCTGGTGGTAAAAAGAAACAATTAAATTTGTGACGTAATGATTTTTCGGCAATAAAATGGGTCGCTTGACGCTGCTAGCGATACCCGTAGCCGCATCGATTCTGCCTCGGATGCGAATTATGCCGTCTTCGTCTAAGTATGGAGACATCTTGTAAAGATGGCTGGATTTTCCAATGTTTTTTTTCTTTTCACCGGGTGCATCTTTGTATGCATGAAGAATAGCTATTTCGCTGCTGTATTCATCAACTTGTGCGAGTCGATAGAAAAAATTCTCCGCCTTGATAAATTCTTTTTTTTCGAAAAACCCAGTCAATTTTTGTTTACCTTTTTTCTTAGCAGACAGGTTCCAAATAAATCGGTGAACATAAATTTGTGTTCGAACTAGCTTGTTCCAGTTAGAAAATCTTTCCATTTCTATTAAAGTTTGTTCATTTTTAAAATGATGTGCAATATGAGTTTTGAGCTCTTCTGTCGTCTCGCTTTTCGCGCTGTTTTGCGGCCACGACTCTTTAGGTCCCTTTAAAAATGACGGACCACTGTACCAGCGTCCAGGCAAAGTGAAATCGGGCGAGTTAGGCCACTTTGTTGCATCGTCAGCAACATTTAACTTGGTGGGCACATACCTCCATTGCTTCATGTTTGACAGGTCAAGTATTTCACTTACCCTGAAAGCTACATATTGTCGATACCTGCGGTGATCTGACTGTATCCAGCTTAAAACAGTCTTTGAGTCTGACCAGAATGTCTGCTGCGAAAACTTCAGCGTGTGACCTTCGACGATGCTGTTTGCTAGGCGGGCTCCTAGCCTTGCTGCCTCCAGTTCCAAGCGCGGAATCGAGGCTGACTTCAGTGGTGCGACTCTTGTCTTTGCTGATATTATGCTGCATTCCACTTGATCTTCTTTGGCGACTCTTATGTATGCCACTGCTGCAAAAGCGTGTTCGCTTGCGTCCACAAAAACGTGTAGCTGCAGGTCGTCATGTTCACAATTATTGATTTTGTTGAAGTAGCATCTGGGAATTTGAAATTTGTTAATAGTTTTTAAATGAGTTACCCACGTGTTCCATTTTCTGAAATGAGCGTCATTTATTTGCTCGTCCCAATCCAACGAAGCTCGCCAAATATCTTGCATCAAGATCTTGATGTACACGATGAAATGTGCAATCAGCCCAATGGGGTCGAAGATAGTCATCATCACGCGCAGGACTTGCCTCTTTGTAGGGCGAGTGTTTCCATTTAAAAACTGGTATAGTGCTGCCTTTGGCGACAGATCATATGTAAAGCTGTCAGTTTCTGTGCACCACAACATGCCGAGGACGCGTTCAACTGGTGCTTCTGTCAACTCAAATTTAAATTTATATGGCTCTTTTTGCTTACCACCAAGTGCGCCTATAACTTTTGGAGAATTCGATATCCAATTACGAATTTCAAAACCACTCTTTGAATGGATGTACTTGATCTCGTTCGCCAACTTGATGGCCTCGTCTTCTGTGCCCACGCTGATTAATAAATCATCTACATAATGATTTTTTATAATGGCTCTAGCCGCCTCTGGAAAATTTTGCTCAAACTCTTGTGCGTTCTTATTTTTCACGAATTGAGCGCAGCTAGGTGAGCAGGAAGCACCGAAAGTTAACACCTGCATAACGTAAACGTGAGGATCGCTGCTTGTGAGGTCTTCGTTCCACAAAAATCGTTGGACTTGTTGATCCGCTTCACGCACCTTCACTTGATGGAACATCTCACGGATATCTGCAGAAACCGCTACTGCATTTTCTCTAAATTGCCATAAAATCGACAGTAGCGAGATCAGCTGGTCAGGTCCCTTCGAAAGCATGGAGTTCAAGGAGATGCCATCAACTTGAGCAGCTGCGTCCCACACCATTCGGAGCTTGCCAGGTTTGTTTATATTTGCAACAACAAAAATGGGCAAGTACCACTCCTTCTTATAGGATGCATTCAGCTCAGCCTCATTTAATTTACGAATGTAGCCTTTTTCTAGGTAATTTTCCATTTGCATTTTTATATTTTCCGCCAAGTCTGGATTTTTCAATAATTTTTTTCGAAAACATTCGTAACGTTGCAGCGCCATTGGAAAACTTTTTGGCAGCTTTACGTCGTCGTACTTCCATAGCAGGGCTGTTTCAAAGTGATCGTTTACTCTGATTGTGCTGCTTTCCAAAATTTCGGTTGCACGTCGCTCCTCTGCGCTTATTGCTTGTGGTAACGTTGAAACACCCAAGCTGTCGAGCGAAAAATAATCTTTCATCATTTCGTTGAGTGCTTTGTCGCTTTCTTCACATGCACACATGTGAAAGCTGTATGCTGGCTGCTGTGAACTACCTTGCTTGCAACTGCCATACACTACCCAGCCCAAGCGCGTCTTTGTAGCGCCTGGTTCACCTTCAGTACCTTCCTTCGCTTTCAGTGGAAATCCAAGCTTCCAATTGTCCAAGCCAATCAAGATTCTTGGTGCAGCTGCTTCATACGGCTCCAGCGGAAGGCCACGCAAATGCTTATGCTTGGCAGCTAAGTCGTGCACGCGTAGTGTTTGCTCTGGCAAATTCAGAGACTTGACTGTTCTGATATTTTTTAACGAATACCTTTTGTTGTTAGCAAAACTTGAGATTTCCACGGAAACCACTTGCGAATCTGCTTCTATACGCTGAGTTTCTCCAGTCCACTTTAAGCAGAGCGATTGTTTGGGTCCAGCGACGTTCAACTCGTTTGCCAGTGCTGCATCCATAAGCGTAAGCGATGACCCTTCGTCTAGGAAGGCAAAGGTATGCACCTTTGCGCTAGCACTGTGAAGGACGACTGGAACTATCCTGAAGAAAGTAGTTTGTTGCGTTGACCGATGAGCATTGCAGTTGTACTGCGCGGTAGCGGCTGCTTCTATATTACGTGGCAAGTTGCTGTTGTTCTTGTGTAGAAGAGAATTGTGTCGAAAGATACACCCGTTGACTCCACACAATTTATTCAATCTGCATCTTGAGTTTGAGTGTGGTCTTAAGCAAGTTCTGCATAGATTGTATCGTTTTAAAACGTTATACTTATCGTTTAAATTCATTGCAATAAATTTTTCACAATTTTCTATTTGCGAACAATTTGCATGGCATACTTTACATTTGCGCAAATTTTTTGTTTCATCGTGGTTCTCTTCCTTTGCTTCTGCATGTGTGTGTACATGCGCTTTTTCTTTTGTTTGACGTTTGTCATTTTTGCAGTCAATAAAATATGATGGTGTGAGTGTAACGTCACTTACAGTCTCTGCAAGCTCGAAAAGCCATGTGTTGAAAGTTGCTAAATTTACAGATGAAAGTGATCGCTTATACATTGCCCAATTTAATTTTATTTGGGCCGGCAATTTATCAACTATATCCTGGAGCAGCACTGGATTGCATAGATGATCATGAAGATGAGCTGCTTCCATTGTGGCGCACATATTTTGAACAACGAGCGCAAAGGATATGATAGTATCGAGTTTGTCCGCTCGCAGAGCAGGCTCATTTTGCACCTTCGTCATCAAGGAACGTATGATTATCTCCGGACGCCCATATATCATCCGTAGGGTTGAAATAATGCTTGGAATATTATCAGGCAAGAGTAGCCTGCTCTGAACCAATTCACGTGCCTTTCCTTTTAGACTCCTTTGCAGGCGAAGAAGATTTTCCGCATTTGTGAAGCCGCACAACTTAGTACTTCCCTCGAAGCTGCTGTGGAACAGCGGCCACTCTTCAGGACTACCGCTAAAGATGGGCAAATCCTTGGCTAGTGACTGGCGTGCAGCAATGTGATGCGCACTAAGAGGCACAAATTCCTCTGCCGATGGCTGCACCATTCGGGTGCTTCTTGCTTCAAGAGAAGCACTATTTAGCTGATGATAACTTACTTGAGCCTGCATGCGCTTAGTGGCTGAAGCTGCTTTGACGACCGTGATTGCACTTGCTTGGTCGCCGGCCCGCAGTTCGTCGGTATTCTGCTGTGTTGCATAAAATGTCTCTGCCTGTGTATCGGCAGCCTTACTTTTGGCATTTGAGACTTGCTGTTCGGCTTTTGTTGAATAACCGACCTCATCTTCGTCAGCACTATCATCCATAAGCAGCTGAAACTTCTTCTTCAAGTATTCCATCTGCAGCAACCGTTCTTCCTCCAGAATTTTAAGCTGGATAGCCCTCCGCTTAGATGACGTTGCAGTTTTCATTGAAGTTATAGAATTGGTTGGCGTCTTTTCGCCCGCTGCAGCCGTTTTTGCCACGCACTCACTACAGAACCAATCCTCATTTTCGATCTCATCAGTTGTGCCGGTGCACACGTAATGAAACCATCCATCACATGTGTCACACTGCACCATTTCGTCATCGTCAGGCTCCTGGCACAGTGGGCAGCTCGACTTTGAACAGGTTTCGTTACTTTGCTGCGTCGACTTGAAGTCACTTTTGGCCTTTTGTTTGGATGACTTGGAATCTTTGTCCTTTTTGGGCGACATCTCAGCAGTGTATTTTTAATTTTTTAAATAATTTAAATTATTTCAATTCTTATTATTAATAAAAGAATTTTAAAGAAATGTTGCGGTAAACGCACCTGTCCACACTTATTCAAATTTCAGATTTTATAGTTAACCCAAATTCTATTTATTTAACAAATTTAATTTAAATTTAATAGTAAAACTTTAAAATTCCTGTAATAATGAGAATTCATTAGAATTATGATTTAATTAAAGTAACAAATGAGTTTCTTACTTTTAGTACTTGAATAAGCATAAATTAATACGTGTTTTAAATTTGTGATATTTATATTAAAGTTTTCAAGATTAACTTTAAATTATGTTGCGCGCAGCTCGGCTTGCAGTTTTAAAAGAAAGGTTCAGTTTGGCTGATGCAATAATATGCTTGCGGTTCTTATAAGTATACTTAAATACATAAAAAATATAAAGAAACTTAAATATGCATGTATTAGATATATATGTAAATATACATGTGTTGTATTAAATTATAGAAAATATGAATTTATTAGAGAAAATATTAAAGAATATATGTATTGCATTCAGCAAAACACCGTTTCGCTCTCGAACAGGTGCAGTCAAACTTCGCCAGTGATATTAGCGCTGCTTTCAAATTTTAAACTAATTGCTTTCGCCAACACTCCCCCTCGGTATGTCAGCTGGATCGGCTGATTTACCCTTACGTTGAACATCTAGTACGGCTAATCGAACGGCTGGTCTTTCATAGACACCGGTTGAAGTCTGTACGACAGCTTTACGTACCTGTCCATCGGCTCCGGTTGACACGTTGAGCACTTTGCCCTTTGGCCACGCATTACGTGGGTTGTTATCATCGACAATGACCACTATGTCACCTACCTCGATTGGCTTCACTGGTTGATACCACCGGGTGCGCCTAGTCAACGTGGGAAGATATTCTTGAATCCATTTCTTCCAGAAGATATTGGCAAACTGCTGAGATTTTAGCCAGTGTTTCTTCAATAAAACGTTGTCGTCACATAGGATGCCGTCTGGTTTTTCACCGTTGGAAGAACCTAACAGGAAATGATTTGGAGTGAGGGCTTCTTGCGTTTCGTCATCGAGCGGCAAATAAGTCAACGGACGCATGTTGATCGTTCTCTCAGCTTCTAGGAGCATGCTGTGCAGAAGCTCGTCTGTAGGAGTGCGTGACGGTAAAATTTGATGCATCGTCTTTTTGATGGATTGAACGAGTCGTTCCCAACTCCCACCCATATGGGGTGACGCCGGAGGGTTGAAGACCCAATTTGTGGTTGAGCTGGAGAACTCCTGGGCTAGTTGGGCATTTTGGTGCTGGATGTATTCTCGTAATTCTCTCTCAGCGCCATGGAAATTTGTTCCATTGTCACATCTTATTTCAGTTGGAACACCACGTCTTGATATAAATCTTTTGACTGCGAGAATGCACGAATCAGTGGACAAACTGTTAGCTACCTCGATGTGAACTGCTCTTGTTGTGAGGCATGTAAGCAGAACTCCCCAGCGCTTTTCTGTTCGGCGACCTACAGTGACATTCATTGGGCCGAAATAATCAAGTCCAGTATATGAAAAAGGCCTTGTGAATGTTGAAAGTCTCGCTGCAGGTAGGTCTGCCATTTCAGGGGGTCTTGGCACGGCTCGCTGATTTTTACACATCTGGCATGCTTTCACAACCTTTTTCAAAACGACGCGCATTCGACTTATTGAATATTTTTGCCGCAATTCGTTGATAACAGTTTCGTTATTTTGATGATGAAAGCGCTGGTGGTAAAAAGAAACAATTAAATTTGTGACGTAATGATTTTTCGGCAATAAAATGGGTCGCTTGACGCTGCTAGCGATACCCGTAGCCGCATCGATTCTGCCTCGGATGCGAATTATGCCGTCTTCGTCTAAGTATGGAGACATCTTGTAAAGATGGCTGGATTTTCCAATGTTTTTTTTCTTTTCACCGGGTGCATCTTTGTATGCATGAAGAATAGCTATTTCGCTGCTGTATTCATCAACTTGTGCGAGTCGATAGAAAAAATTCTCCGCCTTGATAAATTCTTTTTTTTCGAAAAACCCAGTCAATTTTTGTTTACCTTTTTTCTTAGCAGACAGGTTCCAAATAAATCGGTGAACATAAATTTGTGTTCGAACTAGCTTGTTCCAGTTAGAAAATCTTTCCATTTCTATTAAAGTTTGTTCATTTTTAAAATGATGTGCAATATGAGTTTTGAGCTCTTCTGTCGTCTCGCTTTTCGCGCTGTTTTGCGGCCACGACTCTTTAGGTCCCTTTAAAAATGACGGACCACTGTACCAGCGTCCAGGCGAAGTGAAATCGGGCGAGTTAGGCCACTTTGTTGCATCGTCAGCAACATTTAACTTGGTGGGCACATACCTCCATTGCTTCATGTTTGACAGGTCAAGTATTTCACTTACCCTGAAAGCTACATATTGTCGATACCTGCGGTGATCTGACTGTATCCAGCTTAAAACAGTCTTTGAGTCTGACCAGAATGTCTGCTGCGAAAACTTCAGCGTGTGACCTTCGACGATGCTGTTTGCTAGGCGGGCTCCTAGCCTTGCTGCCTCCAGTTCCAAGCGCGGAATCGAGGCTGACTTCAGTGGTGCGACTCTTGTCTTTGCTGATATTATGCTGCATTCCACTTGATCTTCTTTGGCGACTCTTATGTATGCCACTGCTGCAAAAGCGTGTTCGCTTGCGTCCACAAAAACGTGTAGCTGCAGGTCGTCATGTTCACAATTATTGATTTTGTTGAAGTAGCATCTGGGAATTTGAAATTTGTTAATAGTTTTTAAATGAGTTACCCACGTGTTCCATTTTCTGAAATGAGCGTCATTTATTTGCTCGTCCCAATCCAACGAAGCTCGCCAAATATCTTGCATCAAGATCTTGATGTACACGATGAAATGTGCAATCAGCCCAATGGGGTCGAAGATAGTCATCATCACGCGCAGGACTTGCCTCTTTGTAGGGCGAGTGTTTCCATTTAAAAACTGGTATAGTGCTGCCTTTGGCGACAGATCATATGTAAAGCTGTCAGTTTCTGTGCACCACAACATGCCGAGGACGCGTTCAACTGGTGCTTCTGTCAACTCAAATTTAAATTTATATGGCTCTTTTTGCTTACCACCAAGTGCGCCTATAACTTTTGGAGAATTCGATATCCAATTACGAATTTCAAAACCACTCTTTGAATGGATGTACTTGATCTCGTTCGCCAACTTGATGGCCTCGTCTTCTGTGCCCACGCTGATTAATAAATCATCTACATAATGATTTTTTATAATGGCTCTAGCCGCCTCTGGAAAATTTTGCTCAAACTCTTGTGCGTTCTTATTTTTCACGAATTGAGCGCAGCTAGGTGAGCAGGAAGCACCGAAAGTTAACACCTGCATAACGTAAACGTGAGGATCGCTGCTTGTGAGGTCTTCGTTCCACAAAAATCGTTGGACTTGTTGATCCGCTTCACGCACCTTCACTTGATGGAACATCTCACGGATATCTGCAGAAACCGCTACTGCATTTTCTCTAAATTGCCATAAAATCGACAGTAGCGAGATCAGCTGGTCAGGTCCCTTCGAAAGCATGGAGTTCAAGGAGATGCCATCAACTTGAGCAGCTGCGTCCCACACCATTCGGAGCTTGCCAGGTTTGTTTATATTTGCAACAACAAAAATGGGCAAGTACCACTCCTTCTTATAGGATGCATTCAGCTCAGCCTCATTTAATTTACGAATGTAGCCTTTTTCTAGGTAATTTTCCATTTGCATTTTTATATTTTCCGCCAAGTCTGGATTTTTCAATAATTTTTTTCGAAAACATTCGTAACGTTGCAGCGCCATTGGAAAACTTTTTGGCAGCTTTACGTCGTCGTACTTCCATAGCAGGGCTGTTTCAAAGTGATCGTTTACTCTGATTGTGCTGCTTTCCAAAATTTCGGTTGCACGTCGCTCCTCTGCGCTTATTGCTTGTGGTAACGTTGAAACACCCAAGCTGTCGAGCGAAAAATAATCTTTCATCATTTCGTTGAGTGCTTTGTCGCTTTCTTCACATGCACACATGTGAAAGCTGTATGCTGGCTGCTGTGAACTACCTTGCTTGCAACTGCCATACACTACCCAGCCCAAGCGCGTCTTTGTAGCGCCTGGTTCACCTTCAGTACCTTCCTTCGCTTTCAGTGGAAATCCAAGCTTCCAATTGTCCAAGCCAATCAAGATTCTTGGTGCAGCTGCTTCATACGGCTCCAGCGGAAGGCCACGCAAATGCTTATGCTTGGCAGCTAAGTCGTGCACGCGTAGTGTTTGCTCTGGCAAATTCAGAGACTTGACTGTTCTGATATTTTTTAACGAATACCTTTTGTTGTTAGCAAAACTTGAGATTTCCACGGAAACCACTTGCGAATCTGCTTCTATACGCTGAGTTTCTCCAGTCCACTTTAAGCAGAGCGATTGTTTGGGTCCAGCGACGTTCAACTCGTTTGCCAGTGCTGCATCCATAAGCGTAAGCGATGACCCTTCGTCTAGGAAGGCAAAGGTATGCACCTTTGCGCTAGCACTGTGAAGGACGACTGGAACTATCCTGAAGAAAGTAGTTTGTTGCGTTGACCGATGAGCATTGCAGTTGTACTGCGCGGTAGCGGCTGCTTCTATATTACGTGGCAAGTTGCTGTTGTTCTTGTGTAGAAGAGAATTGTGTCGAAAGATACACCCGTTGACTCCACACAATTTATTCAATCTGCATCTTGAGTTTGAGTGTGGTCTTAAGCAAGTTCTGCATAGATTGTATCGTTTTAAAACGTTATACTTATCGTTTAAATTCATTGCAATAAATTTTTCACAATTTTCTATTTGCGAACAATTTGCATGGCATACTTTACATTTGCGCAAATTTTTTGTTTCATCGTGGTTCTCTTCCTTTGCTTCTGCATGTGTGTGTACATGCGCTTTTTCTTTTGTTTGACGTTTGTCATTTTTGCAGTCAATAAAATATGATGGTGTGAGTGTAACGTCACTTACAGTCTCTGCAAGCTCGAAAAGCCATGTGTTGAAAGTTGCTAAATTTACAGATGAAAGTGATCGCTTATACATTGCCCAATTTAATTTTATTTGGGCCGGCAATTTATCAACTATATCCTGGAGCAGCACTGGATTGCATAGATGATCATGAAGATGAGCTGCTTCCATTGTGGCGCACATATTTTGAACAACGAGCGCAAAGGATATGATAGTATCGAGTTTGTCCGCTCGCAGAGCAGGCTCATTTTGCACCTTCGTCATCAAGGAACGTATGATTATCTCCGGACGCCCATATATCATCCGTAGGGTTGAAATAATGCTTGGAATATTATCAGGCAAGAGTAGCCTGCTCTGAACCAATTCACGTGCCTTTCCTTTTAGACTCCTTTGCAGGCGAAGAAGATTTTCCGCATTTGTGAAGCCGCACAACTTAGTACTTCCCTCGAAGCTGCTGTGGAACAGCGGCCACTCTTCAGGACTACCGCTAAAGATGGGCAAATCCTTGGCTAGTGACTGGCGTGCAGCAATGTGTGCAGCAATGTGATGCGCACTAAGAGGCACAAATTCCTCTGCCGATGGCTGCACCATTCGGGTGCTTCTTGCTTCAAGAGAAGCACTATTTAGCTGATGATAACTTACTTGAGCCTGCATGCGCTTAGTGGCTGAAGCTGCTTTGACGACCGTGATTGCACTTGCTTGGTCGCCGGCCCGCAGTTCGTCGGTATTCTGCTGTGTTGCATAAAATGTCTCTGCCTGTGTATCGGCAGCCTTACTTTTGGCATTTGAGACTTGCTGTTCGGCTTTTGTTGAATAACCGACCTCATCTTCGTCAGCACTATCATCCATAAGCAGCTGAAACTTCTTCTTCAAGTATTCCATCTGCAGCAACCGTTCTTCCTCCAGAATTTTAAGCTGGATAGCCCTCCGCTTAGATGACGTTGCAGTTTTCATTGAAGTTATAGAATTGGTTGGCGTCTTTTCGCCCGCTGCAGCCGTTTTTGCCACGCACTCACTACAGAACCAATCCTCATTTTCGATCTCATCAGTTGTGCCGGTGCACACGTAATGAAACCATCCATCACATGTGTCACACTGCACCATTTCGTCATCGTCAGGCTCCTGGCACAGTGGGCAGCTCGACTTTGAACAGGTTTCGTTACTTTGCTGCGTCGACTTGAAGTCACTTTTGGCCTTTTGTTTGGATGACTTGGAATCTTTGTCCTTTTTGGGCGACATCTCAGCAGTGTATTTTTAATTTTTTAAATAATTTAAATTATTTCAATTCTTATTATTAATAAAAGAATTTTAAAGAAATGTTGCGGTAAACGCACCTGTCCACACTTATTCAAATTTCAGATTTTATAGTTAACCCAAATTCTATTTATTTAACAAATTTAATTTAAATTTAATAGTAAAACTTTAAAATTCCTGTAATAATGAGAATTCATTAGAATTATGATTTAATTAAAGTAACAAATGAGTTTCTTACTTTTAGTACTTGAATAAGCATAAATTAATACGTGTTTTAAATTTGTGATATTTATATTAAAGTTTTCAAGATTAACTTTAAATTATGTTGCGCGCAGCTCGGCTTGCAGTTTTAAAAGAAAGGTTCAGTTTGGCTGATGCAATAATATGCTTGCGGTTCTTATAAGTATACTTAAATACATAAAAAATATAAAGAAACTTAAATATGCATGTATTAGATATATATGTAAATATACATGTGTTGTATTAAATTATAGAAAATATGAATTTATTAGAGAAAATATTAAAGAATATATGTATTGCATTCAGCAAAACACCGTTTCGCTCTCGAACAGGTGCAGTCAAACTTCGCCAGTGATATTAGCGCTGCTTTCAAATTTTAAACTAATTGCTTTCGCCAACAGTTTATGTTTATGTTTATGTTTATGTTTATGTTTATGTTTATGTTTATGTTTATGTTTATGTTTATGTTTATGTTTATGTTTATGTTTATGTTTATGTTTATGTTTATGTTTATGTTTATGTTTATGTTTATGTTTATGTTTATGTTTATGTTTATGTTTATGTTTATGTTTATGTTTATGTTTATGTTTATGTTTATGTTTATGTTTATGTTTATGTTTATGTTTATGTTTATGTTTATGTTTATGTTTATGTTTATGTTTATGTTTATGTTTATGTTTATGTTTATGTTTATGTTTATGTTTATGTTTATGTTTATGTTTATGTTTATGTTTATGTTTATGTTTATGTTTATGTTTATGTTTATGTTTATGTTTATGTTTATGTTTATGTTTATGTTTATGTTTATGTTTATGTTTATGTTTATGTTTATGTTTATGTTTATGTTTATGTTTATGTTTATGTTTATGTTTATGTTTATGTTTATGTTTATGTTTATGTTTTTGTTTATGTTCATGTTTATGTTTATGTTTATGTTTATGTTTATGTTTATGTTTATGTTTATGTTTATGTTTATGTTTATGTTTATGTTTATGTTTATGTTTATGTTTATGTTTATGTTTATGTTTATGTTTATGTTTATGTTTATGTTTATGTTTATGTTTATGTTTATGTTTATGTTTATGTTTATGTTTATGTTTATGTTTATGTTTATGTTTATGTTTATGTTTATGTTTATGTTTATGTTTATGTTTATGTTTATGTTTATGTTTATGTTTATGTTTATGTTTATGTTTATGTTTATGTTTATGTTTATGTTTATGTTTATGTTTATGTTTATGTTTATGTTTATGTTTATGTTTATGTTTATGTTTATGTTTATGTTTATGTTTATGTTTATGTTTATGTTTATGTTTATGTTTATGTTTATGTTTATGTTTATGTTTATGTTTATGTTTATGTTTATGTTTATGTTTATGTTTATGTTTATGTTTATGTTTATGTTTATGTTTATGTTTATGTTTATGTTTATGTTTATGTATATGTTTATGTTTATGTTTATGTTTATGTTTATGTTTATGTTTATGTTTATGTTTATGTTTATGTTTATGTTTATGTTTATGTTTATGTTTATGTTTATGTTTATGTTTATGTTTATGTTTATGTTTATGTTTATGTTTATGTTTATGTTTATGTTTATGTTTATGTTTATGTTTATGTTTATGTTTATGTTTATGTTTATGTTTATGTTTATGTTTATGTATATGTTTATGTTTATGTTTATGTTTATGTTTATGTAAGTTATCACCTTGCATTCCGCAGCCATCAGGTTATCACCCTGCGTGGCGCAAGCAGCGAATACACGCGCCGTAATCGGACCCTACCAACCTGTGGGAACCTGCAATTCAGCATATTCCCTGTGCTGCGGGCAAATAGAGTATTTTTAGGTAGCAAGTAAGAAGAAGCATAGTTAGCAATTTAAGTCTTCGCTTTAAGTTTGAAAAGATAAAATAGTTAGTTCTTTTTAGACGTCGAAGTGATTAGGTCTTTCAAATAAACAATTATACAAATCAAAGAGGTGTTTAATTTATTGAATGGCCCGTTGGGCATTGGCTAGCATTGGGCTAGCCAATGCGGCCAATAAAATTATTTTTTTGGGACTCCAAATAAGGAGATCCTTAACTGGCGCCCGAGCAGGGACCCGCTTCGAAAAAACAGAAGCGGGTATCCTCGAAAAAATTCTGTCGTGATAAGTAATGATTCAGTGTGGCTGTGATAAATTAAATAGTGAAAATATAAATCATAAATTAAATCAAACTCTAAAGTGTTCTAATTAACTAAAAAAGAAAACAAACCGGCTGCGATTCACCACCGAAAGGGGGACCCTCCAGCCGAATCAAAAAAATATTTTTTAAATTTAAAAACGCTAGCTGCGATTCCGAACTCCGGACCCTCCAGTTGGTTAAGTATAACGAAATTATTAAAATAAAATATGGGAAGTGTAAATAAAAAAAAGGGAGAAATCCTCATTAACACTGCCACACTGAGTTAAGAAATCACCACATATGTCCGAAAAAGGACAAATAGAAATAAAAAAAGATTCATGCTAAAAACGAATCAGTAAAAAAGAAAATAACAAATTTTTTGTAGCTAATTTTGAAGTCCTGCCAGACTGAACCAAGAAATCGCCACAGGCAAATCGAATAAAAATTACTATAAAGGCAGGATTTGCGTTAAAAACAAATCCATTTAAAAAAAAATCGTTGTAAACTTTGATGAATGAGGTCAGTCAAAAAAGGTGTGTTCCTTCTTTCCAATGATTGTGTGCTTAAATGAATGTACATCCTATGGGGTGCAAGGTGCCGTACCCATGGGAACACGGTACCCATTCATTCGTTTGCCCACACTTATTCCATCCTTCCCATGAGAACAGGAGGGAGATCATATAAGGATAAGGGATAAGCTTGTGAAGTCAATCGTGCCATTAGTAGGTTGTCGGCAATTATTAACGCCGACGACTAAACGGGAATAACACGATCCTTCCAAGACTGACTCGAAAAAAATAATAACTAACTTTAACTCTCTTTATTTTCCAGATTCAAATGTCACAAGTCAAAATTGTGTAAGTGAACAGAATTAAAAGCAAGACAAAAAGAAAAAGCAATTATTACAAAGATATTATATGCAAGAACATAAACTTTATGAGCTAAATTGTAAAAAGAATTCAAAAGCGAAAAATTTTGTTAAACATCTAAAGCAGTTATAAAAGGAAAAAATATTGTATATTCAAGAAATAACAATAAGAAAAAACATAACCTTATAAAATAAATTGTTAAAGAAGAATTCAGAAGTGAAAAATTTTTAGTAATTAACTAAAGCTACAATTAATCTATTTTTAATAATAGATTTGAATAATCTTTATAGATCTATCTAATCTATCTAATCAAAGAAAAGAATTCAAAAGCGAAAATTTTGTTAAACATCTAAAGCAGTTATAAAAGGAAAAAATATTGTATATTCAAGAAATAACAATAAGAAAAAACATAACCTTATAAAACAAATTGTTAAAAAAGAATTCGGAAGTGGAAAATTTTTTTAGTAATTAACTAAAGCTAAAAATAATCCAATATAAAGAATAATATCAGTAATCGTAAGATTTCCAGAATCAGGTGAGTGAATCCTTCTTACAAACTCTTTTTAGAATGGACGACATGAAGAAAGCACTTACTGAATTGAATGGGGCAGTTAATGCTATATTGGAAAAAATGAAAAATGTTGAGTCACGCATGGCAACCGTCGAACGTGGCGAGGTAAGGGGTTACGTGGAGATGATGGCCGAGATTAGGGGTATTAGATCTAGGGTTGAAAATTTTGAAGCGAGTGCAGCTGTAAGTTCTAACGATTCGAATGCAGAATCGACGGAATTGTGCGGTCCAAAGACCGAGCAGGACCTGAGAGATATCTGCAAGCTCCCTGACTGTGTCAAGGAGTTGCAGGTATTTGACGGTAACCCGGTACAGTACGTTTCTTGGGTACATAATGTCGAGAATATTTTGCGCGACTTTGAAATTATTAAAAGCAAGCCACTCTATCGAGCTATCTTGCAGCATATAAGACAGAAAATTAGGGGAAGCGCTGATACAGCACTAGTATCATACAATATATTTGATAATAGTTGGACAGAAATAAAGCGGATTCTATCACTTCACTACGCTGACAAACGAGACATTAGAACGCTGGAGCATCAGCTCACTCAGCTTGCTCAGAAGGGATCGAAATTAGACGAATTTTATGCAACAGTTAACCACCAATTTTCAGGCATACCAAATTTCAAGGCATACTCCTCATGTTTGGAATTACAGAATTTAAGTATGAGGAATAGTTCAATACATGTAGCTGTTCCAAATAAGATAACAGTTCCAATTAACCAAGTCGCCCGAGTCGAAAATAGACCCCCCTTGCCACCAAGGCAATTCGATCAATATCGAAGCAACCGTCCAGCTTATCGCCCCTATCAATTTAATAATAGCCACAACCGGTCCTTTGGGCATTTCCGTTCAAACGCTCCTCCCAGGCCAAATGTTCCTAAGCCGCATGAGCGAATGGAAGTAGACGGTTCGGTACAATCAAGGCAGGTTAATTATATGAACCGGCCACCACAGGGTAACAATCCCTTCAAGCGAAGAGCCGCCTCTGAGAATTTCCCTCAGAAACAACAACGTCTGTTCAACCTACAAACAGAAACTGATATACAAGAGCAGCCTCATTTTCAGCAAACAGAAGAATCGGTAACCGTGGACGAATATGAAGGCCTGGTGAGTGAAAATATTGAAGAGTCGGAAAACTTCATGGAAGGCGCCTCTCCCGCCTTTCAGATCTAGGAGAGTCTTTTCTATGCCTAACTCGCGCTCCCAACGGAGAACACCTTTCCAGTGTTCCTTATATTGAATATCAAACAAAAGAAAGGAGAAAACTTAGTTTTCTTATAGACACTGGAGCCAATAAAAACTTCATTAGTCCAACAGTCGAAAATATGCGATATCCTGTCCTTAACCCATTTAAAGTCAATTCCGCTGCCGGGGAAATTAAGATAACTGAAAAAGTCACTGGTCAGTTTTTTAAGCAAGTGGGAATTGACCTTCCCATAACGTTCTATGTTCTTCAGGGTCTCATGTCCTTTGATGGTATTATTGGTGACGATACCTTAAGGAAATTGGAAGCGATAATTGATCGCAAAAACAATGTTTTAATATTAAAGCCAGGAATCAAAATTCCTCTTATGGCCAAGGGATCAAAAGAGGTGAATTTGGTTGTAAATGAACTTCTTTCAAACGATACGAAGGCGAAAATCAACCAGCTTGTCCAAAAATATGATACTCTTTTTGAACCTCTTAGTAGTCACGAGGTGGTAAAGACGGCAGTGAAGGCCGAAATTAGAACTAATACTAATGAGCCTGTTTACTCAAAGAGCTATCCTTACCCTGCGTGTATGCGGGACGAGGTGGAGAAGCAGATCAAAGAACTCTTGGCTGAAAATATTATTCGTCCTTCTTAAAGTCCATATAATTCACCGATATGGATTGTTCCTAAAAAACCAAAACCGTCCGGTGAAAAACAATACAGAATGGTGATCGACTTCAAAAGATTAAATTTAGTCACTATTCCAGACACATACCCTATCCCTGATATAAATTCAACTCTATCAAGTCTCGGCGAGGCAAAATATTTCACTACTTTAGATTTGACCTCCGGGTTTCACCAGATCCCTATGAAGCCCTCCGACATTCCGAAAACAGCATTCTCTTCAATGAATGGGAAGTACGAATTTCTAAGACTTCCATTCGGGTTGAAAAACGCACCCGCCATATTTCAGAGAATGATTGACGATGTCTTGAAGGAGTACATAGGCAAAATTTGCTATGTGTACATTGACGATATAATCGTCTTTGGCAAAACCGAGGAAACCCACCTTGAAAATATAGAAACGATATTTTCCCGTTTACTTGAAGCGAATCTTAAGGTCAATCTTGAAAAAACCCATTTCATGAAGAATGAAGTGGAATTTTTTGGTTATGTCATCACCCCCGAGGGAATCAAGCCGGATGCAAACAAGGTCACCGCGATTCAAAACTTGTTGCCTCCAACTAATCTGAAGGATTTAAAGAGCTTTTTGGGACTTACTTCGTACTATAGAAAGTTTATTCAGGACTACGCAAAGGTTGCGAAACCTCTCACTAATCTGACGAGGGGAGAAAACTCTCAGGTTAAAGCCAACCAATCTAGACGCGTACCCATTAGTTTAAACGACACTGCCTTGCAAGCCTTTAATGACTTGAAACTTTTATTGACTTCTGCTGAAATTTTGGCATTTCCAGATTTTAATAAATCTTTTAATCTGACCACCGATGCATCCGATTTTGCAATCGGTGCCGTCTTATCACAGGGTGATATTGGAAGAGATAGACCGATAGCATATGTTTCAAGGTCCCTCAATAAGACCGAGGAAAACTATGCAACGAATGAGAAAGAGATGCTCGCGATCGTATGGGCTCTCGACAATCTTCGCAACTATCTGTATGGTGCAAAAAAGATTCGAATTTTCACAGACCATCAGCCGCTAACGTTCGCATTAGGGAGTAGAAATAACAATGCGAAACTCAAGAGATGGAAAGCCCGCATCGAGGAGTATAATCACGAGTTGATTTACAAACCTGGTAAATCAAACTTTGTGGCCGACGCTCTCTCCAGGTTAAAGACTCAGTTAAATCATTTGTCAAGTTCAAATGATTCTGCAACTGATACCGCAAGCGAAGGCAATGAATCTCGCACAGAAACGGCAAGCGAAGGTAATGAATCTCGCACAGAAACGGCAAGCGAAGTCGAAAGCGAACGTTCTTTCTCTACAGCGCACAGTGCTGAACAGGACTCTTCTGATATGATTTGGCATGTCGAAGTTCCCTTAAACGTGTTCCGTAACCAACTTGTAATTAGATTAGGCTCGAGTTTTTCTTGCTATGAAAATCCCCATCCAGGTTTTTCACGTCACTACATTTCGGTTGAAGACTTAAATGTGGAAAACCTCACTGAGATCCTTAAACAGAAATTAAACCCAAACGTCATAAACGGAATTAAGATCCCTGAAGAACACATAGGTTTACTTCAAACAATTTATACAACCCATTTTTCCCGATACAAGATCCGTATAACCCAGAGAATCGTTGAGGACGTCACAAATATCGAACGCAGATTTACAATAATAGAAGCTGAGCATAGAAGAGCTCACAGAAACTCTAGGGAAAACAGAATCCAAATCTTAGAGAAATATTACTTTCCCAGTATGAACTCACTCATAAAAAGGTATGCACTATCTTGCGACATATGCAAAGCTAATAAGTACGATAGACATCCCATGCGTCCTGAATTTCAGCCAACGCCCACTCCGAAGTACCCTTGTGAAATACTTCACATGGATATAATGGAAATACAAGGAGAAAGATTTATCTCTTGTATTGACAAGTTCTCTAAATTTGCCAAATTTTTTCATATTAAAGATAAATCTGTTTTACGTGTTCGATCAAAGCTAATTAAAATCCTGCATTATTTTACTGTTCCTCAAATGCTGGTAACAGACAATGAAAAAAGTTTTATTAGTCCAATTATACTAAATTTTATCGAGAAACTTGGCATCAACTCCATCACAGAGGAGTGAAGTCAATGGGCAGATAGAGAGGGTACATTCCACGGTGGTTGAAATTTTCAGATGTTTGAGAAACGAATATCCCGAATTGAAAATAAGAGAATTAATAGAGGTCGCTGTTGACCGATATAATAATACGGTGCACTCAGTGACTCAAAAGAAACCAACAGATATCTTTTTCAACAGGACACAGAGAATTAACTACCAGAATCTCATTGACTTTAGAGCAAAGGTTAATACCGATTTGCGGGCCCTCATTAGGAGAAATATGAAATCCCGAAATACCAGGCGAAATGTCAGGCGGTCGCCACCGAGAAAATATCGAAAAGGGGAAGAAATTTTTGTTGCAATTAAAACAATAAAAGGTAAAAATAAACCTCTTTTCAAGAGGGAGATAGTAGAGAAAGACAACAGAGTGACTATTACAACGACAAATGGAAGAAGGATTCACAAAAGCCACATTAAAAATATAAGCCCTTTAAGAAGAAGATAGAAAATTTTTAATTATAAAAAGTATTTTCCCTTTGAGAAAATTTATTTTTTAAGCAATTTATATTAGTTACATACAAAAGGAAATTTATAAAATATATAATACATAGTATGTACTATATGCATGTATAATATGGGGACATATTCTAAAATAAGGGGGAAGGTAATTAATTAATTTAATATCATTACAGTTCCGGGTTGTTCCTTATGATAGCCGCAGCACAGGGCTTCCAGATCTACAACTTCAAGGCTCCAACTGGGAGCCTTGTAAATAGCAACCTGCTTGACAAAGAGGAAATCAACCAACTCCTTGCGGAAGTGGAGACACTCCCTTATCAGAATGCAATAGAAGCCATGGAATACGGGAATCCGTCAATATTTACCAACGGTTCCCTCTTATTATACGTTATTTCAATACCAAAATTGAGCCCAGCTAAATACCACCTGCTTATTACAAGAGCTGCTATCAACGAGGGAAAGCAAATAGACTTGCCATTCTCAAAAATGCTCATAAATCAGAAGGAGACATATGGCATAAGGGACGAGTGTCTCATGATTAATAACTCAACTATATGTGAGATGAAAGCGCTGCACAAACTTCCAGAAGACAGTTGCATACCTAAAATTCTAAAGGGAGGTCACGCAGAATGCCATTTTCGTTCATGCAAGGAGGAGGTAATTGAAATGCTAACTGATAATATTATTTTTCTTACGAATTTAAAGGGTGAAATCGTCGGCGAAAACGAAACAAGACTTATAGAAGGAACCAATGTGATCCATCTTGCCAATGAAACAATTCGTTTGAGGAACGAGACCTTCTCAGCGAGAAACATATTACACCACCAAGCGTTACCATCCGCTTTAGTAAATATCACGGATAAAGGACTTAGAGTCGACCTGGAATACCTGCATGACATCAGCATGAACAACATAAAGAACCTTGGAGGCCTCCGAAACTCTCTTAAATTTTATATTATTACAGATATGACGATAATAGATATGATTATATGTGTCACCATCACTTTATGGCACATGATGACGAGGAAGCTGAAGTTACCTGCAATCACGGTCCCGGAGATGAGATCCCCAGTTGTTAACGCACCACCAAAGCCGCTAAGACGCCTTCATTCGCATCATGATCTGCGGGACGCAGATTTTTGAGGAAGGAAGAGTTATCACCTTGCATTCCGCAGCCATCAGGTTATCACCCTGCGTGGCGCAAGCAGCGAATACACGCGCCGTAATCGGACCCTACCAACCTGTGGGAACCTGCAATTCAGCATATTCCCTGTGCTGCGGGCAAATAGAGTATTTTTAGGTAGCAAGTAAGAAGAAGCATTGTTAGCAATTTAAGTCTTCGCCCTTTTAGTTTGAAAAGATAAAATAGTTAGTTCTTTTTAGACGTCGAAGTGATTCGGTCTTTCAAATAAACAATTATACAAATCAAAGAGGTGTTTAATTTATTGAATGGCCCGTTGGGCATTGGCTAGCATTGGGCTAGCCAATGCGGCCAATAAAATTATTTTTTTGGGACTCCAAATAAGGAGATCCTTAACTTGTATATGTTTATGTTTATGTTTATGTTTATGTTTATGTTTATGTTTATGTTTATGTTTATGTTTATGTTTATGTTTATGTTTATGTTTATGTTTATGTTTATGTTTATGTTTATGTTTATGTTTATGTTTATGTTTATGTTTATGTTTATGTTTATGTTTATGTTTATGTTTATGTTTATGTTTATGTTTATGTTTATGTTTATGTTTATGTTTATGTTTATGTTTATGTTTATGTTTATGTTTATGTTTATGTTTATGTTTATGTTTATGTTTATGTTTATGTTTATGTTTATGTTTATGTTTATGTTTATGTTTATGTTTATGTTTATGTTTATGTTTATGTTTATGTTTATGTTTATGTTTATGTTTATGTTTATGTTTATGTTTATGTTTATGTTTATGTTTATGTTTATGTTCATGTTTATGTTTATGTTTATGTTAATGTTAATGTTAATGTTTATGTTTATGTTTATGTTTATGTTTATGTTTATGTTTAGGTTTATGTTTATGTTTATGTTTATGTTTATGTTTATGTTTATGTTTATGTTTATGTTTATGTTTATGTTTATGTTTATGTTTATGTTTATGTTTATGTTTATGTTTATGTTTATGTTTATGTTTATGTTTATGTTTATGTTTATGTTTATGTTTATGTTTATGTTTATGTTTATGTTTATGTTTATGTTTATGTTTATGTTTATGTTTATGTTTATGTTTATGTTTATGTTTATGTTTATGTTTATGTTTATGTTTATGTTTATGTTTATGTTTATGTTTATGTTTATGTTTATGTTTATGTTTATGTTTATGTTTATGTTTATGTTTATGTTTATGTTTATGTTTATGTTTATGTTTATGTTTATGTTTATGTTTATGTTTATGTTTATGTTTATGTTTATGTTTATGTTTATGTTTATGTTTATGTTTATGTTTATGTTTATGTTTATGTTTATGTTTATGTTTATGTTTATGTTTATGTTTATGTTTATGTTTATGTTTATGTTTATGTTTATGTTTATGTTTATGTTTATGTTTATGTTTATGTTTATGTTTATGTTTATGTTTATGTTTATGTTTATGGTTATGTTTATGTTTATGTTTATGTTTATGTTTATGTTTATGTTTATGTTTATGTTTATGTTTATGTTTATGTTTATGTTTATGTTTATGTTTATGTTTATGTTTATGTTTATGTTTATGTTTATGTTTATGTTCATGTTTATGTTTATGTTTATGTTTATGTTTATGTTTATGTTTATGTTTATGTTTATGTTTATGTTTATGTTTATGTTTATGTTTATGTTTATGTTTATGTTTATGTTTATGTTTATGTTTATGTTTATGTTTATGTTTATGTTTATGTTTATGTTTATGTTTATGTTTATGTTTATGTTTATGTTTATGTTTATGTTTATGTTTATGTTTATGTTTATGTTTATGTTTATGTTTATGTTTATGTTTATGTTTATGTTTATGTTTATGTTTATGTTTATGTTATGCCTTTAACTGGGAACAACATAAAAAAATGAGAAATGAAGCTACGGTCGCCGTTCGTTTATCTAAGCAGAAATTCTTTATGTCCAAGATAAATCCATCTCTACCACCGAAGCAGCTTTGGTCCAATATTAGGAGCTTAAGTGTTTATAAAGACGAACATGAAACATGCCGTATTGATCCCAACCTACTAAATGATTTTTTTGTTGCTAGTTCTATAAATTCTTCTTCATCCATCTTTGAATACGACGCTATATCTGTTCGAAATATACCAATTGAATTTCAATTTGATGCAGTCTGTGAACTTGATGTTGCACGTTGCATGAAAAAGATCAAATCGAATGCTACCGGGGAAGATGGTATTTCTATCAAATTCCTTAAGTGTATAATGCCATATATACTCAATCCACTAGCACACATCATAAATCACTGCTTCACAACTTCAACATATCCTGAGATTTGGAAAGTGGCAACAATAATTCCCATAGCAAAAAAATCGAATGCTTGCGAAGTAGCTGATTTTCGACCTATTAGCATACTATCCTCAATCTCTAAGATTTGTGAGTCTCTAATGGCTGAACAGATTTCTCGCCATATAAGCACATTCGGGCTTATGTCACACTTACAGTCTGGTTTTCGTCAAGGGCACAGCTGTTCAACTGCTATGGTGAAAGTTCTGGATGACTTAAGACTGCCATATGATATGGGCCAATTAAGCTTACTATGTCTGCTAGATTTCTCTAAGGCATTCGACTCTGTGAATCATGCTATTTTGCTCAGAAAGCTTAAGATATACTTTAGATTTTCGGATACAGCATGTCGTTTCTTGGAAAGCTATTTAGGTGGTAGATCTCAAAGAGTAAAAGTTGGGAATAATTTCTCGCTATGTAAAAGAACCATGAGTGGAGTTCCACAGGGATCAGTGCTTGGGCCTCTTCTGTTTACTATGTTTGTTAACGATATTTTCAGTAAATGCAGTCACGTTACCATGCATGCCTATGCTGATGACTTACAACTTTATATGTCAAGACCCACCGGACTTGTTGAAGAGCTATGTGCAAAAGTAAACGAAGATCTACATGTGGTAGCTGAATGGGCCAGAGCAAACATGCTTCAGCTCAACCCTCTTAAGTCTTTTGTCCTTCCGATTTCTAAGACTCTTTATAGAAATAATAATGTTCCTCCAATTTTTCTCAATAATATTGAGTTAAAATTTATAAGTAAGGCCACTAATCTTGGTTATCGGATCAACTCGACCCTTTCCTGCGAAGATCACATTAACTCATGCGTGAGCAAGATATACTATGTCTTACGAAATCTTCGAATAACTGCAGCATACGTGCCGGTCGAAACTAAAAAGAAACTCGTCTTACAGTTGTTATTGCCAATCATCACATATTCGGAAGTTGTATATAGCAAACTCGACTCGAGATCCTTGCACAAACTCTTAGTTGCTTTCAATAATGCAGTACGTTATATATACGGTCTCAAGAAGTTTGATCATATATCAGCATTTTCAAATAAAATATTGGGACGAAGCCTACCCAATCACCTTGATGCAAGAAATTGCATCTTTTTGCATAGACTCATACATTCGCGTTGTCCTAATTACCTTTTTGAAAAGTTACAATTCTGTCGATCTAACAGAAGCATGAACCTCGTTATTCCGACGCACAATTTTAAAAACTCCAGTAGATTGTTTTTCGTTAGTGCGATAAGACTATGGAATTCGCTACCTAATTATCTGAAATGTGTCTCAAATATGAAGTACTTTAAGCATTTAATCTTCGAATATTTCTCTTAACTCTCTACTATCTTTTCTAAAATTCTGCAATCTCTTATACCTTACATAGGTAAGCCTCTTTCTACTGATATAATATACTATTTAAGATTTAAGTTTCATTTTAAAATTGTCATTGCCAATTTTTCTGATTTCCAATGTAATTCTTAATTATTTATTTAATTTACTGATTGTTTTTATTTTTTATTTCTCTTTATTTACTTATTTAATATTAAATCTGAATAATGTTAGTTGTTATTTCCTCCGTTCATGCGGCATGTAAAAGATTTATCTTAAATGTCAACACAATTTATCTAATAAATACAAATACAAATACAAATACAAAATGTTTATGTTTATGTTTATGTTTATGTTTATGTTTATGTTTATGTTTATGTTTATGTTTATGTTTATGTTTATGTTTATGTTTATGTTTATGTTTATGTTTATGTTTATGTTTATGTTTATGTTTATGTTTATGTTTATGTTTATGTTTATGTTTATGTTTATGTTTATGTTTATGTTTATGTTTATGTTTATGTTTATGTTTATGTTTATGTTTATGTTTATGTTTATGTTTATGTTTATGTTTATGTTTATGTTTATGTTTATGTTTATGTTTATGTTTATGTTTATGTTTATGTTTATGTTTATGTTTATGTTTATGTTTATGTTTATGTTTATGTTTATGTTTATGTTTATGTTTATGTTTATGTTTATGTTTATGTTTATGTTTATGTTTATGTTTATGTTTATGTTTATGTTTATGTTTATGTTTATGTTTATGTTTATGTTTATGTTTATGTTTATGTTTATGTTTATGTTTATGTTTATGTTTATGTTTATGTTTATGTTTATGTTTATGTTTATGTTTATGTTTATGTTTATGTTTATGTTTATGTTTATGTTTATGTTTATGTTTATGTTTATGTTTATGTTTATGTTTATGTTTATGTTTATGTTTATGTTTATGTTTATGTTTATGTTTATGTTTATGTTTATGTTTATGTTTATGTTTATGTTTATGTTTATGTTTATGTTTATGTTTATGTTTATGTTTATGTTTATGTTTATGTTTATGTTTATGTTTATGTTTATGTTTATGTTTATGTTTATGTTTATGTTTATGTTTATGTTTATGTTTATGTTTATGTTTATGTTTATGTTTATGTTTATGTTTATGTTTATGTTTATGTTTATGTTTATGTTTATGTTTATGTTTATGTTTATGTTTATGTTTATGTTTATGTTTATGTTTATGTTTATGTTTATGTTTATGTTTATGTTTATGTTTATGTTTATGTTTATGTTTATGTTTATGTTTATGTTTATGTTTATGTTTATGTTTATGTTTATGTTTATGTTTATGTTTATGTTTATGTTTATGTTTATGTTTATGTTTATGTTTATGTTTATGTTTATGTTTATGTTTATGTTTATGTTTATGTTTATGTTTATGTTTATGTTTATGTTTATGTTTATGTTTATGTTTATGTTTATGTTTATGTTTATGTTTATGTTTATGTTTATGTTTATGTTTATGTTTATGTTTATGTTTATGTTTATGTTTATGTTTATGTTTATGTTTATGTTTATGTTTATGTTTATGTTTATGTTTATGTTTATGTTTATGTTTATGTTTATGTTTATGTTTATGTTTATGTTTATGTTTATGTTTATGTTTATGTTTATGTTTATGTTTATGTTTATGTTTATGTTTATGTTTATGTTTATGTTTATGTTTATGTTTATGTTTATGTTTATGTTTATGTTTATGTTTATGTTTATGTTTATGTTTATGTTTATGTTTATGTTTATGTTTATGTTTATGTTTATGTTTATGTTTATGTTTATGTTTATGTTTATGTTTATGTTTATGTTTATGTTTATGTTTATGTTTATGTTTATGTTTATGTTTATGTTTATGTTTATGTTTATGTTTATGTTTATGTTTATGTTTATGTTTATGTTTATGTTTATGTTTATGTTTATGTTTATGTTTATGTTTATGTTTATGTTTATGTTTATGTTTATGTTTATGTTTATGTTTATGTTTATGTTTATGTTTATGTTTATGTTTATGTTTATGTTTATGTTTATGTTTATGTTTATGTTTATGTTTATGTTTATGTTTATGTTTATGTTTATGTTTATGTTTATGTTTATGTTTATGTTTATGTTTATGTTTATGTTTATGTTTATGTTTATGTTTATGTTTATGTTTATGTTTATGTTTATGTTTATGTTTATGTTTATGTTTATGTTTATGTTTATGTTTATGTTTATGTTTATGTTTATGTTTATGTTTATGTTTATGTTTATGTTTATGTTTATGTTTATGTTTATGTTTATGT